>OY284488.1:37723805-38323805 GCA_958336395.1 Ctenicera cuprea
CTCAGTCTTTATTCACAGGTAATTGGGATGCTTGTTTCAAATGAAGAATGGGTTTCTGTTGTTTTCACAAACGATTCTCGATTTAAATTGCATATCGATTGGAAAAGGCTTCGACTATGCACAACACTGAGTACAAAAAGTATCCTGCGAAATATTCAGAAAGTGTATGCATAACTAATTTAAATGAATCTATATATTAAATCTGGATCTCTTCCGTGTCTCAGCTTTAAGTGGTAGGGGGTTACCATTGCTGCAAGCTAAATATTTAAACGTCTATTACATACAGCTTATATTTCTTTGCACAGCAAGTCGCTACAGTTATAGGTAAAAATAAGTTGCTTAATTTCAAAGCTTTGGCTGCATAATCTGCGGACAGCTGTCATTCCCACATCAGTCTACATTACTATAACAAAAATTTGCAATAACAAAATAGTAGCGTAGCGTATTGCAGCATACAATAATCACCTGTTAGATTAAACCTCGAATTTTATGTGCTTATAGTGTTTAAATGGTAAAATAAGTAAGAACTTTTAAATATTCCACCTAAAAGCAATACACATTTGTGGAAGTTACAGCGAGTAGCTTTAAAAGCGAGACAACGCTAGTATTTTGTAACGGTTTTTTGCGTTGATTAGCCAGAGCGATTTCCGACATCCGTAGTAACTTAAATAACAGTAAGTCAGATCATGCAGACAAAGCCGTACGCGAAGATATTCATATTTAACCTAAATAAGGTTTACAAATTGCATTGCAGCTGATATTTCAAGAGGGCAGATATCTGGAAATAGTGCTTTATAACCGACAATTAATAGATCAAAAAAACTTACTTTAAGTGAAGTTCATCTTAATTATATGAAACATTCCACTCGAGTTTATCACCCTCAGGTACTATATTCGCATTTACAGTTAAAAAAGCGTTTCAGGCAAGAGTAGCCTAACCTAACCGAACCTACCATGCAGAACCACCATTAATTAGGATCAAGGAACGACATTCATTTCTACAGTTTCAAATGTAAACATTACAATTTAAAACCTTAATAAACGGGGACCATTTAAAAGAGTAGTGGCTATATCTACTTTAAAAATTATTTGTTATTCTAAAATGCAGCTGAGAATTCTAAGGGGTCGATATCTGGAAAACTTGTTTATTTATCGACAATTATTTTATCGTTCTCGTGTATTGGATTATTACATATAAATTTTTTTTAAATAAGACAGACATAACCTAACCGATCCTATCATACACAATCACCATTAATATGGATTATTCATTTCTACAGTTCAAAGAGTTTCAAATGTGACTATTAAAATATAAATTACTAATGAACGGCACCAATTTGAAAGAAAAGTGAGTACATTTATTTTAAAGATTATTTGTTGTCCATCACGCTAGATCTGAAAGTTACTCCAAAGGTGCAAACATTCGCATGCCTACTTATTGGTTACGCATGTTCAGTTCAGTCGCGGGCTTTGCAGATTTGAGAATATTCAATACTGACGGGCGCATTTAATCTATTCAATTCCAAAATAACTTCTTTATTATTTTTTGAATAATGTTGCCAGCAAACGTAGGTCGTAGACCACGGGTTCCGTTAGTTGTTAATAAAGACGCACGTGAAATTGGATAACAGTATTGGACTCTAATAGCACGCGAAATCCCCTGACCGTAATCCAAAGCATGTTTTTTCTCCAAAAATTGTTGTTACGATATTCCAAAAATTTAAAACACCCAGTAATTGTTTGAGGCCTTAAATAAAATTTAAATAAAGAAGTTCCGCATTAAAGTCTGCCAGTGCCGGTGATATAGTATCTTTGATCTTGGTCCGAATGGATCGGCTTGAATTCCCGAGGCTGTGAATGTCATCTTTCGAACGAGATGAAAAACTGTGGGTCCCTGTGTGGTAGATGTTTGCATATTAAACATTCCTACTTTGTAGAAGATAAACTTGTGGCAAAAACGTTCAGAAGTAGTGGTGTACCATGTGGCATCGGTAATAAGCCTTAGTAGCAGAAATAGACTGGCTGCAAATAAATTTAAAAGAAAAATAATCTGATTCTAAACAGAAGAAAATGTGAAGCAGTTATAAATTCTATTTATTATTAACTTAAAATTAGTACATTTTTTAAAATTAATTTTCGATCATTTTCAATTTTGTTAATATTGATCAGGTTTTCGCAAGAAGAAACGGTACATTTTATAATTTATTATACGCGGAGTTATGATAAACTTCATTTTAAAATAATTCAAGATATTCTTACAATGTGATTTCGTATTTCTGTTTCTAGATGGATATGTGTAGGTATCTTGATAAAAAAAACTTGAATCCGCTCAATTCTACATCTTTCAAAGAAGCTTACAAAAATTTCCTGTACCATATTTCGTTTTCGATATAGAATCGATTTAAAAGCTTTCGCTGTTCGTAATCTCATACATCAAGTTTACCCAATTTAAAATAAATCAAATCTGCCGTTAGCTAAACATTAAATTAGCGGATTAACACATAAACTAAGCCCCGATTACTTTGGTAATTTAAATAACACTATCGTGACAATTTAGCGAACAGTTTAAAACGTATATAGAGAGGGCAGGAAACGACATGGAGTGTGCGGTATTCGTAATATGCAGTAAATTGTACGTCTCTGAAGGCAAGGTAATTTCCTTCTTGAAATAGGCGTAGGCTTACCAACTATGCAGCGGATTTAGACCGCTGATTACGCTCTTCATCTTGCAAAACGCGATTTATTTTCACTTTACATCGCATCGGTGCGAAAATAGCCATTTTATCATGGATCCACGTCTAGATAAATGAAGAGAAGTTAGGTACTGCTTGATACATCTGTCGAAAAAAAAAACCTTTGCCCTTAAATAAATAAGTTCAAATTAGAAAGAAACGAAAGAACTTGCGGTTAAACTAAAATTAAAACAACAGTACGATTTTGAATGAAGCAAATGTTAGAAACTCTGATTAAATTTAGAAATGTTGACGTGACACCTGGACGAGATTTGAGAACTAAGCTTACTTGTTAATAATTATTGATTATAGGTATATAAAATACTTAATTACTTCAACAATATTTATTTATTTTTACCTTATACGTATTTCGGCATGTTTACATGCCATTGTCAAAGGTTATATTAAAAAGTAAACAGTTAGTGTTGTTATAGCAATAGAAGTTGGTGACTTGAGCTCGGTAATCGTCTGCAGATGACTTGATTTCTTATTCCAAAATGTCCAACAGAGGAGAGTTTGAGAAATCAATTTGCTTATTCATTAACGGTACAGTTTTTAAATGTTTGTGAATTTCAAAAGCTTCTACTATATCTAATTTACGTTTTTTATCACAAAAGTGTAAACATTTTATGGTGTTATTAGATGTCATTGAATGATTGTGTTCTAGTAAGTGTTTAGCGTAATTGTATTTATGTGGGTGTTTGTATTTGCAGCAACGTACGTGTTCTTTATACCTAATATCAAAATTTCTAATTGTCTGGCCTAGGGTAAGTGGTACAATTGTTGGCACTGTTATAGTAACTGGCACTATTTTTTTTAAAATTGAATAATGACAATTCCATTGATTGTAGGAGATCTTTTCTGAATCTAACTTGTAGTGGTACCGCTTGTTTCTATTCTGGGAAGTTTTTAGTTTCTTCAGTTGGCAGTACAATATTTTTCCGCGTTTGTTGTGAATGCTGGCAGCCGACGCCGACGGATCTATTTTTGTAAGTTCCTGCAAAATCCTTAAGAAACTGCACTTCAATATAACTTTATCTTAGTAATAATTGATTTACTTCTGAAGTAAAATTGTACATTTTAGTGAAAGTAATACTTTATTTTCCCGTTTTCTTAATTTATAACCTAAAAATATCTCTATATACCGCGTAATTTTCGTGGTGCCAACTACTGTCTCAATAAATCGCACAAAAACAGTACTTGGCAGGGGGTGCCAATGACTGTATTTTTCGTTTAGATATAAAATGTGCGAGGAAAATACTTTTTTCTTTGTCTTACTCATATCCTACGCAATTAAAAACGGAAATAACGCCAGATATAGGCTCGAAACAGTTACTGGCAGTATGCCAAGTACTGTAAATTTTCCTATGCCAATAACTGTATAACAATGGTAACGGTTTATTTCAGGCAAAATGCAGAAAAACGCGTCAGGCTACGGCAAAAAATATACGGAAGATAACATTAGAAATGCCCTTGAGGCAGCACAGAACGGTATTCCCAAAAAAGCAGCAGCACGTCAGTTTGGGGTACCTAGGTCAACCTTACAATTTCGAATTAAAAACGATTTAACTAATGTGCCTACCCGTGGCCCATTTACAATTTTAAATCGAGAAGAAGAAATCACTTTAAAGAATTGGATTTTTGAATGCCACAGGAAGGGCTTTCCAAGAAGAATGGAGGATATCAAATGTTCTGTAAAACAATATTTGGATCAAACTCCACGAGATAACCCTTTTAAAGATAATACACCTGGTAGGGGTTGGTACAAGGCCTTTTTAAGACGGCATCCAGATATCTCAGAAAGAACCTCTGAGGCAGTTACGTCAGCAAGTTCCAAAGTATCTGAAGCTGATATCAAAGGCTGGTTTCATAATATTCGTCAGTACCTAACTGACCAAGGTTTTGAAAATATTCTTTTAGACCCCGCTCGCGTCTTCAACGGGGACGAAACCAATTTTGTATTGTGTCCAAAAAACAAAAAGGTCCTAGCTCCTAGAGGGGCTCAGAATGTTTATGAAACCGATATAGGAGAAGCCAAATCAGCCTTAACAGTCATGTTCACATTTGGAGCATCGGGGGTGACTATTCCTCCAATGGTAATTTACCCGTACAAAAGGTTTCCTTCCAATATAGCAAAATCTGTGCCGAAATCTTGGGGCATAGGCCTTAGCGACATAGGGTGGATGAAATCACACATTTTTTATGAGTACATTGCTAATGTCTTTCATCCAGCCCTGAAGAGAATGAACGTCACATTCCCCGTCATACTTTTTGTAGATGGACACAGAACTCATTTGGATAGGAATCTGAGCAAACTATGTACCAACCTACAAATTATTCTGATTGCCTTGTATCCGAACGCTACGAGAATACTGCAGCCTGCCGACGTGGCTGCGTTTAGACCAATCAAGGCAGATTGGAAAAAAGCTGTTATAGCTTGGAGAAGAAAAAACCCATCTAAGGCACTAACCAAGGAACATTTTGCACCAATCTTAACAACAGTTGTGAGTGCAATAAAACCTCAAACTTTAGTAAATGGATCCCGTGCGTGTGGTTTATGTCCATTTAACCCGAACGCCATAGACTACACCAAGTGTCTGGGGAAATCAAAAAATACCGTAGAAAAGTCTACTAACGAGTTACCAAGACATTTAACTTACAGTATGTTCATGCAGACTGTAGGAGAAGAATATATCAATAAATTTAAAGAACTCGAGAGACTTCAGGAGGAGAAGACGAAGGAATTTTTCATTTTATATAATTTATGGAAAACATTCTCACACGTTAATAAACATTCTGACATAATTGAAACTAATGAAGAGATTGATAACAGTAATCAAATTGAAGATGCACATATGTATTACGAAAATGACGAAGAAGAGAATAATTCTGGCAATGAAAATGAAGACTACAAAGATGACAAACCTGACATCGTTGAAAATCCCGAAATAGAAATTAATACCAATACAAGTTCTGAAGAGAAAATCGAATGTTGTGTTCCAACCGAAACCGAAAAAGAAAACATTGCCATTGAATATTCTGGCTTGACAGCTGAAGAATTTATCAATAGTTTACCAGTAATTATGCTAGATCCAGAAGAAAATGGAGCTTCTTCATTAGAACGGGTTCTACATTATCCAGAATCGCCAGTAAGAAAGGGTATCAGGCAAATAGAAAGATTACCATTTCTAATCACTTCAGCTGATTGGCAAGAAATTATGGACAAAAAAGAAGATGAAAAACGAAAACAACAGATAGAAAAAGAAGAAAAGAAGCGAGTACGGCTTATAAATAAGGAAAATAAAGAGAAAGCCAAGGTTAATAAATCTATTAAGAGGAAGAATAACGCAAAGATATCTAAAAAACCTGTAAAATCGCAGAAGACTGCTCTAGTAGAAAAAGATACACTACCAAACAAAAATGAAACGTTTAACAAAATTAACATTCTTGAAATAACACCTGAAAAACAAAATAAAATCAACATAATTTCGTGCATAACATTAAAAAATCCCAAGAAGTTGGAAGAGACTGTAAAGCAGCCTATAGCTTATGCCGAACCAGAGCCGGATGTTGCAGATCAGGTTTTAGAGCCGGATGTTGGAGATGTATTTCCAGAGATGGATGCCGAAGACTAGTTTCACGGAAATATAAAGTTAAGCGGAGGGCTATGCTTCAGTTGTGTTACCAACATGACAAGAAGAAATTAGGGCCTTAAATGTCCTTTCTGTACCAGAGCTTATCATATAACTTGCGTAAAGAAAAATCAAGCTGAAGCAACTAAGAGCAAAACTTTTGTTTGCAAGACATGTAAAAATAAGCTTAATAAATAATATCTACAATATGTTAACAATTCATGGTTATAGATACCTACTTATATTTTGTTGTTTGTATTTCTAAGAATTTGTATTTTAATTTTTTATATTATGTTACTAAATAAAAATACTCGCCGTTTTCTACAGAAAAAAAGACTTGTTTTAATTGAAATGTAGAGTGCCAATTACTGTATAACAAAGGTGCCACATACTAGGACAACAGTGCCAACTACTGTGTTTTTTGACATTTGCGTATTTTTAATTTTTTTTTGAGAAAATGCTGCAACGAAATGTCAAACCGTGTACATTATATTGAACCTTAATGTATGTTGTACATTAGGAAAATTTTAATGTATGGGTCTTTGATATAAAGACGTAGTTTCTGAAATATTATATAGGTCAGATTGCTTAAAGTGCCAACAACTGTACCTCTTACCCTATATAAACAATGCGAACAATTTAATTTTTTGTAAATGCCTGATTTTAGCAAATCATCCATTTTTGATTTTGCATTAAACAAAAGTGATTAAGATGTTTCTAGTTGTTTTCAAACTTACTTTATATTTATTTGTTTGATTTATAATTTTAGCAATTTTTTCTGATTTGTCACCAAAATATGGGATCAAGGCATATTTAATTGTATCGGATAAAGTTGGAGTATTCGGATAAATTTTTTGAATGGCTAATTTATAATCTTTTTTTAAATTAATGTATCAATAAGTTTAGTATTATAACCATTACTGTATGCAATTTGTTTAATAATTAAAATTTCTCTATTATAATTAATTTCAGGGACCTGTATGCTGCTAATTTATGTGTTTTATGATGACAAGAATCGTGTGGTATTGTAATGTCTGTTTGTGTAGGTTTTCTATAAACTGAGTACCTACTCAAATTTATTAGTTGAATTAATTTTTATGTTTAAATCTAAAAGTTAATGGACTTATTTTGTTCAGTTTCTAGTGTAAATTTTATGTTTGGGTGCAAGCTGTTAATAAAAATTAAAAATTCATTAATTAATTCAAATGAACTATCAAAACACGCTAAAATGTCATCAACATAACGAAACCAAAATATAACTTTCTCAGAATGATTTGATTCGAATATTTGATCTTCTAGATTTTCCATAAATATATTAGCTAAAATAAGTGAAATTGGACTTCCCATGGGTAAACCATCTTTTTGGAAATAAATATTATTAAAAGTAAAATAATTTTGATTAGTGCAAAGTTCAAATGATTGAATCAACTCAGTCCGTTTTATTAATTCAACATTTTTGTTAATAAGAATATTAATTAACAAAGGAATACACTCTTGAGGAGGTGTTTGTGAGAACATATTAGTAACATCAAAACTAACTAGCTTGCTTTGTGGTGGTAAATGTAAGTTAGATAATAATTTATTGATTAATTCGGAAGAATTGTTAATTGGATATTTTGGTTTAAAATCAAAACTTGTAACTATATTATTTAGTATTTTTGCTAGCATGTGGTTGGGTGCGTGTATGTATGATACTGCTGGTCTAATGGGCATGTTGGGTTTGTGTATTTTTAATAAACCGTATAGTTTTGGTGGTTGTGGATTCGGATTTATTATTTGTCTTTTTTGATAATCTGTTAAACAAACCTGCCAATTTTCTAATGTTTGTTTTAATTCTTTTTGATAATTTTTGGTGGGATTACTAGTTAAAGTTTTTAAGTTTGAATTGGTTATGAAATCGTTTTTTGTAAGTAAATGTCATTGGGTAATATAACTAACGTGTTTCCTTTATCTGCCTTAACGGAAATCAGATTATTTACTGAAATGTTTTCTTTAATCGATTTAAGTAATAAATTATTTTGATTATTTATATTGTTTTTTTTTATTTATTGGTATTAATTGACATCTCTTTTAATAAATTAGCAATTTAACATTTTGCATATAGGAAATGTCTTTCTTTGAGAATCAATTCAGAATTGACTGCTAAAATTCCTTTAATATTATTGGTAAATTTTGAAAAAGGGGAAAATTTAAAACCCTTATTCAGGAATTTTATCTGTTGGTCATTGAAATCTGTTTGATAAATTTAGAAAACGAGGATGAACATTTATTATTGTGTTGAAGTCCATATTTATTGATTATAGGTATATAAAATATTTAATTACGCAACAATATTTATTTATTTTAATAATTATTGATATCTAGACTTTCCGATTCAGAATCAAGATCAAATGAGACTAATGTTGTAGCTGTCTCAAACATGGGGATAGTACTTTTACAGCCAAACCTGAAGAGACAGTTGATGGTAGTTTTGGTAGTAATACCGTTACAGTAGCTCAGGTTGTGTGGAAAAGTGTCAAATAAATACAAAATACAATTTTCGGTAACAAATAAAACATTATTTATGTGATCACTCCGCACATTCGTAACAAGTTCTAACAAAATCTGATTTTTAAAACACTGAAGTGATGACACGGACAGCTTGCTTCAACAAATCGACTCTTGTGTAAACGTAGAATATGATTTTGAGTTTCTCTTCGAGTTCGCCGTTGTTGACGGACCAACCTCATTTTCCTGCGGTTTCATGCGGGCACTATTACCAGTTTGTTTGCTATGCTAGTTTGGTCACTCTGCGTTATGGTGTCAGACGTAGTATTTGTCAAAATCTCGAAGTCGATATTTTTGGCGAATATAAAGTAAGAATGTCGATTCTAGTTTTTAAAACACTGTAGGTTACAATTTTTTTCGATAAACTGTTTTGTGCGTTGTCCAAAAATTGATTGGTTGACGTCGCGTTTAATATGAGAAAACTTAATAGTTACTTTCAATAAACGGCAATCTAAAAATAAAAATAACAGTATATTGTTATCATAATGACGGTTTTTTTACGAATGAAAGGCACCAAGCAAATTGTAAAGAACGTAAACACAAGAATCATTTTCGATTACCGCTGATCTAAAAAGAATGACGTTGTATATATTTCTGCGAATTGTTAAAACCGACTATTTCCGCAAAACAAAGAGATAATCAGTTCCTCTTGAATTAATTTTTCTTAGTGCTACTTGAGAGAGCACATCGTTCCTTTTGTTCCGGACGGATCCTTTTTATTCCCCGCGCCTGTAACTAACACACGGCTGATCTTTAAAAGATCAGTGTTATTAAAGACTTCTGTGGTTGTAAGGGATTGTAATAAAATACACTACCGTTGAAGTGTGAAAGAAAGAGGCGGGTGGAATTATTTTTCGAGCAGGAAAGAATTGCATTAGCGCCCAGTTTTGTTAGAATATGAACACCAGGCTCTTTGTTTTATCCCTTTTCGTGCTGAATTTAAATTTGTTACACTAGAAATAACATTGTTAAACTGTCTTTAACGTCAGCCGCCTCTTTGAGGGATTTCTGCATTTTAAGCGTCTCCGAATAAGTCTGAATTTTATTCTCAGACGTTTTTAAAATATCAAATTTACACAGTGTTAAATTCAGTTTTTATTGTACTAGTTTTGAAATTTCCGAAAGAGCACGTGCTTTGTAATATTATATTTATTAAAGATAGGAATTTAATATCGACTACAATTATTAAATTATATGACGACATACTAATTTCACTTGCAGCATGAATAACGCTGCTGAAGTAAGAAAATTACCTAAAAGTTTATTAAATAAAGTAATTATTTTGATTTACCTGTTTTTTAAGTTTTGCTACCGGTGAGTTAATAGAATGTTTTAAAAAGCACATGTTAAATTTTTTCATTGATAAAAATTGCGTGCTAATTATTAATAAAGTTAAAAACAACCCCTATAACAATTATAAACTAACGTAAATATCCTTGTCTTGCGTAAAATTACTTATCTACGTCATTACATCGTGTTTAGCTTTTAATAGACTCTAGCAAAAATTAAATTTCGTTATAGGGTCACGCTAAAGGAGTAAAAATAAAATACGAAGCGGTAGATTGAAAAGTAATACATATTTAATAAATTTTATTAATACGACTCATAGAAACATATTAGCTTTTATATGTGTTTCATTAGCTTCTGCGTACGGTGCTTCAACGGTTAGGGGAGGATTTAAAAAAAAAGGTGATGACAGACGAACATTTTTTAAAAATAAGTGTTTTGGGTTCCTGGAGGCCCAAAACATGTATGTATTTACCTACTGGAAGTATGGAAAAGTAAAAACGGAAATTAAATATTAGCATACCGTAAAATTCAAAATTAGTAGGAAAAAAACTGAATTGTAATACTTCGAGTGGACTTTCTCCTACTACATATTAATACTTACCGTATTTGCAAAAGTCTAAATTTTATAATCATAACGTTGTACAGTTTACCTACTTTACATTCCTCCAGTCTAACGAGCCGATCCCTTCAACGACCCGCCACTAAGATATTTACAAATAATAAAAAAGCACCATTAAGTTTCTCAAAAAATATAATATGTTGCAGAAAATGCCCTTACATCAAAACTCAAATTGGTGCTAATCAACTGTAGTTAATGTAGTTCTTGCAGAAACGAAAGCATTTTGATGCTAAATCACATTCTGATGAGCAATACTGTTAAAGCTAGAATATTTATTATCCCCCGTTTAATAAATAATAGAATACCATTTTTTGATTTTTAAAAATTCATAGAGGGCGACACAGTGTAATTATGAATATCAAATTGTAGCCCATGTTCGGCTCTAACTATTATTTTGAAAATTTCAAATATTTGAAATTTACATTTTCTACAGTAGCTCCCACCAAGTATAAAAGTATCGAAAACTAACATTAGTGGTTCTACGAATCATGACGAGCAATTCTCCTAAGCAAGAAAGCAAAGGTCTCTCAAACAAGTTGTAGTTGATCCCGATCAGACAACTATCTTTTGAGTAAATAGGCGTGAAATTCGAGACTTTCAAAACTCTGTAGCGGCTGCCATTTTGAAGCTAGGGACGCAGAGAGTTTGGTAAAAAATTAGCGAAACAGGTCGCTGGTACTTTCCCCTACTTTTTACGTTTTAAATATTTGCGCGCCAATAAATAAATAAATAACATTGTTTTAACAAAAATTTAAGCAAGAAAAAAATAATTAAAAGGAAGGTAACGCCCCAGCGTTAATTTGAGCTTGCGACAGCCTGTACAATACGATATCTCTTACAGTATAAGAACAAATATTTTTTAACTAGAACTAATTGATAGACGTAGTTAAAATAATTTCCACGGAACTACCTCCAACTAGAAAACTTCTACATACGAATTTGATAGAAATCGGTCAAGGGGTTCCGGAGATATATGGGAACGAACTCGTCTATTCACGTTTAAAAATCATTTGTTTGGGTTCCTTGGACCCTTATACGTGTATTTCCGTTAAAATCTCATATAAATAATTTCGCATGAAATCAACGCTTTGCTTTAAGTTCTTCTCTCAGATCTTGTGCTCAAAATTTCAAAATTTAGTTTTGGGAAAAACGCTACCAAAACATATGTCCAATTTCTGCGTCTGGTTTTAGATTTTTTTGATAAGTTTAACTAGAACTACAATTTTTGATATACCTCTTCATTTAAAGTTTCATCAAAATCGGTGCAGTACTTTCGTCTTTAGTTGCGTCACACACACCTACCTACTTACCCACAGACAAACATTTTTAAAAACTTTTTTGGGTTTCTTGTGTCCCGAAACGTGCATTTCCTTTAAAATCTAGATTTCGAAAATCTTCATGAAATCAATACTTTCCTGTAGGTACAAAAAGCATGAAAAGTAAACATTCAAATAACATCCTGGTATATTCTAAGTTTTTAAGAAGGGCGGCTTCTCGTGAATAAATTAAACTTTATTATTAACAAGTATTCTGCAGCGTTTACGTCAGGTGAATTTGCAGTTGCCATCTATATCATCAATTTCAGAATGTCCTAAAAGTTATTGGATAATATTCGCACGATGGCGTGGGGCGTTACTATGGAGATCATTTCTGGCAAGTCTATAGCATTTTGAGAGTCTGTCACAAATGAGGTAAAATTTTGTTGCAGAATTATTTGTCTTTAATAAATCAGAATTCTATGAGACCGTACTCGAAGCCGGTTGAAAAACCAGACAAACCAGATGTTAATTTCTTATTCACTTTCCTATACTTTCAGTATAGGAAAGTTTTCGATTTCGAGATTTTGACGGAAATACATGTTTTGAACCTCCAGGAGCCCAAAATAATGGTAAAAAAATGTATGTCTGTGGGTGAGTGACGCCTCGTAAATCCCGAAGGGATGGCCCGATTTCGTGCGCTTTTGAGTGCAGGGGTATATCAAAAATTAAACGACAGAAAAGGCTTTAAAATAATCAAAACCAGAAACAAAAGTTAGATCTGCCATTTTCTAGCATTTTTTAATAGAATTTTTGATTAGAACAGTGTTTTCTAAATCTGAAAACGGAATCTAACAGAAGTCCTCAAGGTAAATCAATTGCTTTATTTTCGAACTCTCCTGCTGTAAAATGGCAGTCGTTACAATTTAGTAAAAATTTTGAATTTAAGGCCTTTATTACTCAAAAACGAGGTGACAGATCAGGATCAAATTTGTTATTGTAATAGCTCTATAGAGACTGTATATTACTATGTATGAGAATATTCGAAAAAGTGAAAACTGCGAAGTGAAAAAAACTTTTGAAATTTTCTAAAAAATATTGGACGAAAACTGCTTACACGTTTATTTTTTAATTTTGTAGGTCTATAGATCTAGGGATGGCCTACGATTTAGTTGGTGTGTCCCAATCCGCTAACTTTTCTGTGGCGCTGTCTTTGAATACTTGAATTCATGCTCTTTTATTTAATACAGGACGAATTATGATACATTTCTGTTTAAGCTAAATTGCTCAAGAGTGATAGCAGAATAAGATTTACAACTTTATTTTTAGAGACAGCAACATTTAAGGCGATTAATCTTGCTCCTTCAATTAAATATTTGCTCTCTGGTCTGGTCTCTAAAATCATTATTTCAAAAATTTAAAAAATTGTCTTTTTTAATACTTTTGCGAACCCGAACCAACGACGTTATGCTGAAGTTAGTGCAACAACAAACAGGATATATTTGCATGAAGTTTTGAGTCTACCCTTTGCGAAATAATCAACTTGTGTACTAGATATCACTGCCACTGCTGCTAGGGTTACAAGGTTACAACGTTGGTATTTAAAATACTTTTTCTACTCCCATGATTTAATTTACTTATTAAGTGTGCGCTGCCTATACTAAAATGATACCCATTTCGATACAGATTTTCATTATGAAATTACCCAAACTGACCGCTGCATTGCGTTTGGTTACCAAGGTTACAAGAGCTGTTGATAGTTAACTTCGCAAAACAGATTGAGTTTTCTTGCATAAAAAACTTTTTTAGTGAATATTTTTTTAAATTAACTAGTTGTAGAAAAAATAGTGTATGCAACTCTTATATAATGGATATTAATACACTTGTTTGATTGACGACACTCGCTGCCGCTCGTGTCGTAATCTCACTCGTGTATTAATAGCTATCATTATAGATTCGTTGCATAATAAACTATTTCCTACTACCGGCTATGTAAGTACGCCATACATATGACTACGAGTTATGTAATAATGTAAGTGCCTCACAACATTTGTGTATTCAGTTACACTTGACCACGGAACTTAATAACATATTACTAGGAAAATAATAGTAATGCCACAGGTTCACCGCTAATTTACGTAATAGGAATAATTAAAACAAAATTATAATAATAGTTCTGATGACAGATGTCAAATTTACAAATATTTTTCAATTGTTTTAAGATAATTTCTGCCTGTAGTGAAAATAATATAATAAGCAGCACGTAGTGTAAGGGTATAACATTCTAGGAAGGTAACATAAACATCGGCTCCGCCTCGGTTTAAATTACTTTTGCTCAAATGTTAATAAGTCTTCACATTCTTTGCACCTTAAATAACTATTGCATATAGGAACAGCAAACATGTCTGGATTATAGGAAAGTCCAGACGAAGTGCTTTGCTCATTAATATATTCAAAATTAATAAACTTTTAAAATGGTCACAAAAAGGTATTTGAACGGTATTGTTTATAACGTCTTTATTATCAATTCCCTAAAATAAAGATATTCACCACCATGTATTGATATAATGATAAATGTCATATGGTTATTGTGGGTAAGTTTTGTAAAAATAACTTTGATAGAAGAAAATATACAAAAGTTTATCAGCAATCTCGCCAAATTGTGAATTGTTTTGTAAAGAATTTCCATTAGACTGGGATGTTTGGAATAACGTGCAGATATAAAAGCGTTATTATAAATGATAAGAAAAGGCATCAGTGTTCGTATATCAAACGTGGGTTTATGTTAAAAAAGTCAAGGATGCAACATAACGCGAAATGAAGCAATAACTTACTATATTGCAAGAAATATTTAACCATCAGAAGTTTTGCCAATACTATTTTGACAACAAAATTGTTTTTAGAATGTAGGCAGTTACACTTTTTCATAATTTTTATAAATATTTTGGTATAGAACATTTGAAAATATTCTACTAATAAAGATTTAGCAAATTAAAGGATTATGAGAAATACAACAGAAATAAATTGCCATTTTTGTGCAAGTCGTTGTACTTCACATTTAAAACATTTTCTTGACAATTTGGTCTAAAAACAAATATTTTACTTAAATAAGTTTTGCAAATATGCAGATAAGCAGCTCGGAAAGTTTTAGTGGAATGTGTAGAGTGAAGCCTAAAGACCACATTAACTACTAATAGGTAATAATATTTTTCTTTTTTGCGTATTCAGAGTGGGCTATTTTCGATAGGATTACAGGGTTTGTCTTGCTAACCGTCAACGGTAAAAAAAGGAATAAAGCACTCGAGTTTTCGATGCAAAGAAAAAAATTGGCTTTGCGCTGTTTGTTCGGATTACCAGAAGTTGGAACGCAATTCAATGTTAGCAAAGTTGTGAGGTTTTTTGATTTTACGAATTTACGTTGACTATTATTAAGTTGTGACCTATTTTGTAAAGAACGGTAATATTTCATAACAGTAATAAAATTTAAAGGCACATTAATTATGAAACTATCAAGAAATGTATGTATTTACGATGTAAAACTTTTGAATTCAGTTAGAAGTAAAAGTGTGCCGGTCAAATATCGAGGCTTCATAATGAATGCGCTCACTTTTGTTATGCTTGCAAACGACATTGCGTATTGATATTTTAGCACAGCGGTTAGGATGATGTCATATAAACACCTACTTAAAGATCACAATGAAGGTTGCCAAATAAATCGCTGAAATATTTAACCGACATAAAACAGGAGCTGTATTTCTTCCATCACCGCTGACTTCTTGCATATTTGAGAGTATGCAATACTGCTGAATGAATTAAGAACATGTCTAACATCTCAAGACAGCGTATTAAAAATATTTTAGTAGTTTTTACTGTTTCTTTTTATTTTATAGTTTCAGTATAGGGAAGTATTGATTTTACGAAAAGTTTCGATTTCAAGATTCTTCTACGAATTCCAAACGTGATTTTTAAAAAGGTCTGTCGGTGTGTGCATATTCGTATATTTCTAGAACGGATAAGCCAACTTTGATAAAACTTTAGATGACGAGATATATCAAAAATTCATTGGGAAAAATAGCTTCTAAGAAAACCCGAAACTGGAAGCAGTAGCTTTTTTCCAAAAATTTAATTTTATAAATTTGCAAGTAGATTCTGATAAAAGGCTTCACGACAAATTCAAGTATTTTATTAACTTTCTTGCTTTAAAATGGCGGCCGTTACAGTTTTGACTTTGAGGCCTTATTACTCAAATACGAGTTGCGATAAGATCCGCGCAATTTTAATTATTATTACAGTCTTAAACGGACACATTGTTTTTGTACACTAAATGTTATGAAAGAAGAAAAAATGAAGTGAAAACTATTGTCAAAATTGTGAAAACTTAATTTTGTAGGCTCATAAAACTAGAAATGGGCTACAATTCGCAAATTCTTTTTGTAACAATTATTTTTTCTAAATTCTAAAAGCATTATAAGGTGACAGGCAAATTATAAAAATTTTATTAGAAACAGCATTTATAACTTATTTTTACATATTATATGAATAAGAATAACGGAAGTGAATTTTAAGTAAAAACATAACAGCTCTTTACACTTAAAACCTTTCATGATGAATGATCAACACTGAGCAGGCAAACATTTCTACAGTTTACGTAGAATGTATATGTTAGCGCGACCAGTGCTGTTAGGAAAACTATGGTCTCCCATCATTTTCCTATACAGGGTGTTAATGAATGGTAGGGACATACTTCTAGGGCTTGCAAAACACAACAAACCAAACAATTTTTGTTAATAAATGTGTGGTCAAAAGTGTTTCCTTTCAGGGATAGAGCTTTTCAAAAATTCTTTAAGAAGCGCCTAAATGTAGGCAACTCAATTTACTACCTACTATTTGTTTCCACAACGACGGAAATTAATACAGGATAAATAAAGCCCTCTTTCCCACTGTTTCAAATTCAAACTAAATTTAAAATAAATTAATTAACAAAATGTTTCAAAACTAAGCAATAGAAAAAACCAAAATAACAAAGCAAAAATCAACAATTTGAAAAATTTACAATAGCTAATTCAAAAATTAACAAAATTATAGTAAATGTTTAAAATGTCGAACGAAAAAAACGAATTATAAAAGGCACGGAAAGAAACGAATGCAAGAAAAGTCAAAAAATACCACAAAAATATCGAATTGTGTCAAAATTGACGTTATTTGAATGGATGTATGTCTAGATCGTTTTATTTTTCAAAATTTCGTGTGACCTATGCAAAATAATTGAAAATGTTATTTGGGTTGCCTATTTTCAGCTACTTCTTAAAGAATCTTTAAGAGGCTCTATTTTCTAAAGGAAACACTTTTGAGCACACGTTTATTAACAAAAGTTGTTTGGTTTGTTGTGGTTTGCAAGCCCCAGAAGTTTGTCCCTACAATTCATTAACACCCTGTATATAAAATGATGTGCAACCCATGATATAGTAAAGGCAATCGTACAGTATCCGCTAGATGACGCCACCTGTTTCACGGACTGTCATTATAGTTATACTCAAAATTTGAAATTGACATTTGAGCAATTTTGGTGCATTAACTTCCAACATTTTTATCTTTAAAATGAAGAACGCATATGCTATGTTGGGTAGGATCAAGAAAACATTACATCTGAAACAATCGACCTTTTTTTTGAACGCCTGGTGTACCTACAGTCAACCTTATTACAACACCAATGTTAAATGTCAAATTTGTTTAATGCGCTCACTCATTAAAAAAATATTCAATATTTTTCTTTTTCTAAATACTTAATCCTATTTCTCTTACATTTTCTTTTATTATTAAAAATAATACTTTAAACTTGGGATTTTTTCACCATCGGACCCCAATGCAACTGCATTGGCGTAGTTACGCTACTGTCATGAGTGATAGTGGAATAAGATTCACAATTTAATTTTTACGTGTAGCAATATTTAGGGGGGATAATTTTTCTCTTACCACTTAATGTTTGGCTGGGAAATTTCTTCTTTAGGCTTTAGTTTTTTAATTTCAAGGACTAGTTTTTTCAAAAAAAAAAGGTGTAGTTTATGGTTCAGTTTGTAATTACTGTACGGCATTAAGGTGTGTTCCCGCTGTAGTTGTAGTTACGTCTTACATGATAGAGGAAAGCGGACGTTCATTTGTCACTCCGCACTTCGGCTTGGCCTAACATGTGCAAGAAAACACATTATATCGTAGTCACTGTTGGTACATAAGGCGAATAAAACAAATACTAAATTCTAAAATAAGGGAAAGTTCAGACAAGGTTTTGTTCAATTTTTGCTTTCCTATCTCTTGATTCTTTATTTGATATGCGAAACTATCAAGCAAAATATAGTACACGTATTTACAAAAATGTAAATTATTGATATTATATGCATCAGATCGTACTTGACCAGGCTTCAGAAATTTTGTGAAGAAAACTACACTAATGCATTTTCAGATTTAATACAACCTGTTAGTTAATAAAACTGATATGTAATAAATTTCTATAAATAGTTAGAAAACTTACCTTTTAATTGTTGTAGAACTTCTTGAACCTCGGTCTTAAAAATCAAAACGACATTTAAGATTGACTTCTTTCTCTTAATAACTTTCTTAGTTTGGGTAGGAAACGCTTGTGTTTCATTTTATATTCATTATATTCCGGTTTTTGTTTTTAATTAGTCTTTACAATACCCCCTTGAGGATTTAATACACATTTTTCTGTTTTCATAAATTACATTTTTATTTTGTTGAATATTACTTAATATAATTTCGGTTCTTTATACCTCACGTAAAAGTATTAAACGTTGTAACACAGATTTTATTTCATTGATAAAACTAGCGTGTTAGCTATGCATATTATGTGTAAAAAATTTTAATTATGCCGGGGGTTGAAATATTTCTTCTTATGTGTATAAATCATGAAATCGTTGAAACTATATTTTAACGGGTTAGGGTAATAAAAGCTCGAGGTTGTAACTGCTGGTTCATTTGCAAATTAAGCGTGAACGGTATTATTTATGGTAATAAACGTTTATTTTTGTATAATAATGGTCTATATTACAATATGACAATATACATGAACATGTGCTACCGTTAAGCATACAAATATGATGCTAGTTTTTTTTTGTCATTAAAATATCGATTTCGAGGTCTGGGAATACATCAATTTCAATTCGTTTCGGTCGTTTTGAAACTCGTGTAAAAAATATCTTGTTACGGCGTTAATAAAGCTCTTCGTTTAGGCGGAAGTAAAACAAATCGATATCAATTTTGAAGTTCTCGTACCCGCGGTTCAATTAACGTGGCACATAATTAAAGCGCTACCTTTGGCAATGGGAAAATAATAATGAAGGTATAACAATTTCAAAACTGAAATATGGAAATCTAGAATGCTCGGTTCTTGTTTCTGCGGTTAATTTAGGAGGTTAAAGACGTATTTATCTTGGAGTTACTGCCACGGTTAGTTTGTTGATAATAGTTTAGCCGAACTCAAACAGTCGTAACAGTATAATTTCAGTTTCATAGTTTGTTTCGGATTTTGTGCAATATATTTAGGGCTAATGTTCGTGGCAAAACGTGTTATATAAATTTTAGGCAAAGATATATCTTGCAAGCTTATACTTATTGTTTTTGAGAAGTTTTGTCAAAACCTTTGCGTGTTTAGTTAGTAATTTATTACCAAGGGAAAAAGTTTTCTAAATTTCTGATTACCTCTACAGATGTCACGGTAAAGATTCTCCTGAATAATAAAACTAAGAGTCGGAATAAATAAAAATAAATACAAAATTTATAGGTAAAACTGAGGAAATGGGAACAACAATTTTTTTTAAATATTTTAATTTTCTAAGCGACCTTTAAAGGGAAACGCTTAGAATAGTTATAAATTCTAAAACTTCACCTATTTTCAGAAATGTTAGTACCCTTCTAACAAAGGGTGGATTTGAAAAATTAATTTTAGGGGCAAGCGCAAATAGGGCTAACAATATACATAAAAGTATCTAAAATATTAACAATTAGGGCCATTAGTTTTTTCGACAGTGTTAAATATTTAACATTATGTTTTTCGGCGAGAAAATCCACCATCGTACTTTATTAATTGAAACTGCTTAGAGTCACCCTTGTTCATTGTAAATTGATACGACAGACACATTTCTTAAAAATTACGTCCTTTTTGCCAACGTAAAAATACATTTTTCCATAAATATTTTATATGTTAATATCCTAAAGCATCGCTTTAAAAAATAAAAGTAATTGATGTATTATGCCGTCACTTTCATAAAGCTTATTTGTGGTTAGGTTAGCGTAAAGCGTCATAAATGTTCTAGCCTAAGGTGATTAATTGAACCAAGCTAATGGTGCTGAGGTTGACTTATTTGCTTAAAATGGTCAAGATAATAATGTTTCGGTTAGTTCAATGACACAAGTTCTAGTTGGGTGGTAGTTTAATAACCATAATTTGGTTTAAGTTAGGGGTTGTTTTAATTAATGCGCGAATTTTTATCTAAATTGTTCTGAATCTGCACAGTAATGAAAATTTCTTGTTGCGTCGTTTAGTCAAAATTAACGGTTAAAAAATTACGTTAATGAAATCCTCAAATTTAAATGCTGAACTTAAAAAGACAAGTGTATTGTCTTAAGACAGAAAAAAAGCAAATAAACTGCGCTTTTCGCTCCAGTTTTTTGTCCTTGGGGGTTGTTGGATTGTTTATCGAGCCAAATTCTGCGAGCTACTCACAGTCTTAGCGTTCCTGTATTTCTCGAGGTGAGCATTACTTTAATTAAGTACCAGCTGATGCCCGATTATTCCCAGACTTCGAAATTCATCCCTGTCCAAGCTGACACAAAGACAAGATTGAAACGAATATAAGTATTTGTTCCTGCAGCCGATTTAAATCTCATTAGCGAAATTAATTTTCTAGTTATAATAAAATATTTTGTTATTAGCCTATTATTACTTAATTCTGGACACGTTTGTTATTTATTGTTGTATTATTTTCCCTATACAGAGTATTATTGTAAAATTTCGTTCTTTATACAGGACGAATTTTAATTATTATTTCTTAAATAATAATCTGTATATGGGTTGTTGATTCGCTTTACATAGTACTCCATTGGTATTTCTTTTGTTATATGACACTTCACTTGGTCGTTATTGCCCTTATCACATGAAATTCGTCTATTTTCAAGTTTTCAACAATAATAATATTTACAAGAGTTTCTTATGAATGGTGGACCCACTAGCTGCTGTGAAAGGGTGAGCTCACTATAACGCCGCGTCATCTTGATGGAAACTTCAGTGAAGGGAGTATTGTAGCGAATGGAAAGAGTGGTCTTTGGTATCAGGACTCCATTTATTAGCTGTAATGGCAGGGATCCATTAGTGAAGTGCATACATGCCGCCCCTAACATATCGCTTACCTACCTTTGTAATGCATCTCCTTGTACATCGTCGGGCAATTGTTATTCTGTAACATAAAAGACGGTTAGATGCGAAACCCCAACATCAAATAGGTTAGGTTTATAATTAAGTGCAAGAAACCGCAGCCAAAAGCAATACAGGTTTTTAGGGGCAGTTAGAGTAATGAATGGGATTTACAGTCGGATACTGAAATATCCCGTTCAATTTCCGGTGTAAATTCTGAGCAGTGCCAGATTTTTAATTTACGTTGCTGATGCAACTGAATATATAGGTCGGATTAGCGGTTATTTTGATCGTATTGCCTGTATGCTACAGAATCTTTCATGTTGAAATTACTATTTAAAGCTTTGAGTTAATAAAAAAGTTATTTGAGGACGTGAGTTTCTAGAAAATCCTAACTAATGAAGTTTCGTGACAGAATAGCTTAAATATATTAGGCTTATAATTAAAACAGGATAAATGACTGCATGCGTATGAAATTCTTTTCAACGTGACATACGTAGAGCGGGTTGAATTTAAATCGAAACGGGGTAGGTTGTCGTTTCGAATAAATTCAATTTGGTTACCAAATTGATTAAAATTTGTTTTTTTTCCAAAGTAATGATTGAGAAGCCCAAAGTCGCTTGAATGTTTGGGACAACACATTTGAAACAATAGAAAGAAAATTTTAGAAGTATAAACTAGAACATAAATTGAGTTTTTAAGTTATAAAATGAAAATTTAGTATACAGGTTGTTTCATAATTTGGTTAGGATTAAAGGTTGTCTACAGAATTGTACCACATTGCATGTTTGTCTAAATATTCATGAAATAAAAGCAGAACACATGGTTGGGAGAATCGCCTTGAGGTGGAGCACTCGCTCACCAATGCTGGGATGCCAGGTACAATTCCTATGAATTTTGCTTTGGTTTTTTTTTAATAATTTTTATTTTTTTAAATGTTTTTCAACATTTTGGAATTAACACGAAGTGATCGACGTATTTTTTAATCATTCAAAAAAAAATGTTTTATTACGTGTTTTAAAGAACATGGAAAATCTATATATTAAATCCGAATCCCTTCTACCTGTCTCTTTTACACTGCCGCCAGGCCCCCGTGGCAACAAGCCAGGTCTGCACGCATCGATTATATAAGGCTCATAGTTCCATGTATTAAACCACTACAGTTTCAGATATAAATTAGCCAATAGATTTACAGGATATGGTTGGGTGAGCGTGTAGTGACCGCTGGGAACATTCATTTGCGATGCAGGATCTTTGCGGAGCGGACGTACGCAGACCTCGGCTACTAAACACTTCAGTTGCAGAAAAATGTGTTGCAGTGTTATATTACTGAAATCATTCTTTAGTTTATAACAATTAAAAGCAATAATTGGACAATAAAAAAACGTACCTAAAAACTTTTTTTATTTCAATAAATCTCGGAGACAAAAAAAGGCTTAATAATAATAATAAAAAAAATAATAGTGCTTATCAATTTTATTCGATTTTCTTTAAAAAAAGGTATTGGTATCACTTTTTACCAAGGTACCATTTTAGAGGATGATCTTTGCATGAATTCAATTATATTATGTATTTAAAAAAAATAAAGAATAATAAAAAGTTATGAACAAATATTCAGTAAGAATGAGCTATAACTACGACACTGGCGAAAAAAAGAGAAATTCAGAAACAAAGAGATTCTACAAAACAATGACATGGCCAAAATTTAAAATTTTTGTCTTCCACAAATTCTGCTAAAAATTTTTTGTACAATCACTTCAAATGATCGTAGCTCCTTAGGAAACATTCACGACTGTTGATGTTGATAACGTTGCGAATTTGAGTTACTTTTGCACGCAGAGTTGTTGCCATAAAGCATTTTTTGCTCAATTTAGTTTTTTATTGCCTTGTAGTTTAGTTCAGTAAGTTTTTTTGATTTTTCTCGACAGGGGAAATGCAGCTCCTGAGACCTCCCTCCGTACTCGACGCTAATGTTGCTGTACGAACAGTAGCGTAACTTTAAAAAATAAGCACCAACTGATGGTCCTTCTCATACCCATTTTATTTCATTTATTTATTTCCCAGATACTCACGAAGCGGATATAAAATGTCAATCAATTTTATATAATTCATTTTAATAACAAAAATTCATATAATACTAAAATAAATTGCACCAAGAATATCATTACAATCCTTATTTCTGTACGCTCAGTGACGTAACTTCAGACAATAGGCATCAATTAAGGTCACCTCCTTTATTTGATTTTATTTATTTATTATTATTTTTTTAACTTACAACACCCGAACGGATACAAGGATGTATCGAAAATTCATCAAACGAATAAACTTTCAAAAAAAAAACGAAATTGGAAGCGGAAGCTGGACATATTTTAGTAGCATTACTTGTTTAAATAGAATTTTTTCAATCTGAAACCGTAATCAGGTAGTAAACCATGGGTCAAACCCACCTTCTTTTTCGAACTCTTTAGCGTAAAAATGGCGACTGAAAACAATTTTATGAAAATTTATTTGTTATATTTAGGCAACCTTGCGGATCCAGTATATGCGAGAGCCGAAGTTGTATTTATGTAAATACGTTCAGATTTATTAATTATTCGAAGATTTAAAATAAATATTTCTGCATTTATTAACATCTATAATGATTTATTCTATATTGAAACATTAAAAAGAGATGTTTTATAAATTTTATAAATTAAAAAACATTGCAAATTAATGTTTAAGGACCTATTTTGAATTATAATGTATTCAAATATGAAGCATTGAGCCACATGTGTGTGTATATAATTATAACAAACATTGTAACATGTATCTATATATTAAATCCGGAAGTGTCGCAACTTTACGCGACAACGGGCTCTTACATCTTGACACAGTTTATTTATTAGTTTGAGCAAATGTTTATGTAACTGTTTCGGTGTGTTATACAACTTTATATTAATTTTATAGTTGTTTAGTTAAGGGTTATGGTTTCTGTAGTATTATTCACTAATAACTTAAAAACGAAAGGTGATACAAGACAGATAAAGATGAAAGGTTGCTAATAGAGATAAAAGGTAAAGTCTGCTTATTAATTAACAATTTTCGCGAACCCTTTTAAATGTTCGTCTCAAAACGCAGACCAGACAGCAATAACTTTTTTAGAGCAGAAACTTTTCCATAGATAGTCTTCAATTAGCAAGATCAACCAAAAGTTTCTCAAATTGTGATCTGATTTTGCCTTGTTTGTGGTTCAAACAATTTATTGTAAGTTAATTAAAAGACTGATGCTAACAGAAGAAGGGAGGTATAAAACAGGCTTACAGTTTTTTTTACATTTTCGTATTTACAGTATGAAAATGAGTGTGATCGCAAAGAAAAAAAGTTATTTTGAGAATATCTAGATATCTTAAAATATGTTTCGAAAAATACCTCTGTACGCTTATGTTTGTCTTCTCAGTTCTTATTTTTAAAAAGCTTTTCCAACCCTATTTCTCCAGAACTTAACTAGCTGAGCTGGGTATGCGGTTTTCTCTAATAACGGTTTTATTTACCATTTTTGAAATTCTAAAGTTAATTATTTTTTATTTAAGTAACTAGATTCGAAATTTATTATACTTATCAGCGTCAGTAGAATAAATACTCGACGCTTGCATTAAAAGGAAAACTTAAATTTAGGGGGATTGATTTTCTTTCTCGCCCCATTTTTTTCTGTTAGATTGAGTGTTCAGGTGTTGTTTAATCCCACACTTTTTACTGCTACAATAAAAAATCGATATGTTTTGATATTTTTCGTGCGAAGTCAGAGTACTTTACTAATTTTTTTTATTTGAAAATGTTTTTTTTTACTTTTTAGTTTCCTCTAGTTTTACAATACCTATACGGAAATGAAATAAAATAATTCAAGTTTGAAATTTCGACGAAAATACTTGTTTTTAACCTACAGGAACTGAAAAAAGTCATTTCGATGAAAATATTTGTTTTTAACCTCGAGGAACTGAAAAAAGTCGTTTGTAAAAAGTGTATCTCTATATGGAAGTGTGGGTGGGTGCGCTTTGTGACTTCCGAACGGACGGATCAATTTTGACGAAGTTCGGAATGTGGGGGTATATCAACATTGCATCAGGAAAATAAGCTTTAACAAAATGAGAAACCGCAAGCGCAAGTTAGACATTTTTTTAGTGTCGTTTTTATTTGAATGAGATTTTCTACACCTATAACCGCCATCTAATTTCGTGAAAATCTGACGATTTCTTTTCGAACTTGCCTGCTTAAAAATAAAATTTTTCAAAATTTTGACTTTAACTCCTTGTTACTGAAATATGAGTTGGCTCATCGGCATAAACTTTAGTTGTTATAATAGCGATAAAAAAGCACAGAAAATTTCAAACAAATATTGCTCAAACACTGGCTGTGCAATGTTTTTTTTTAATTTTGTAGGCTAATAGGCCTTAAGATGAGCAATAATTTAGTTGGTGTTCCAAACCGCTAATTCTCCGCTGAAGACTTTGTTGTATTTTAAAACATTATAAATTCATGACCTTTTAATTCTTTGGTTTTCTTTAATTCCAAAGAATCGTTTCCTCAAATAAAATGATTGTGTTTTTAACGAAAAACTTACTAGTTTTTTTGTTATTCCTTTACGCTGTGCTGCTTAGGCTATTTCTTATGCAAACATTCTGCTAACGATATAGCGCACAACTGGTTTCTTTAACATCTTTCTCTTAGACTTGTGAAAGATATTCCGCAGACCCAAACACAGTCTAACGGCGCATGATTAAATTACGGAAACTAAGCTGCTGTTAAAACTAAAAGGCCTTTGCTTCAGCACTTTCTTTGTTTATATACAGCAATGAAAAAAAAATTACGATGAGCCCTATCCTATTATTTTTGCATGAGAGCTCTCTATGGTATTAATAATATTTTAGTATCATGTAGTATGTTCTTCTAATATGACTACTATGATCCAAGTATGCTCTCATAGCTGTAGTACGAGTAGTGAGATATTGTAGTCACTGTTGACGCGTAAACCGTTGATCTAAAAATGCTTACCTTAACTCATAATTTTTAAATATAAACAAGTAGGTGCTAATAAATAGTTATCGTTCCCAAAGCAATATAAAGATAGTTTATGAAAAAAAAAAACAAAATTAGTTGCATGACAAAAGGAAGAAAATGTTTCAAAAATATCCCCTGTAAGTAGTTCGTGCGTAACGAATGCGGTAATATTTAAAAGGAAATAAGAAAATTAAAGGTTAAGCAGTTCGTCTGAGCAAAAATAATAGCCGATTTAAAAAGTCAATTGCCTATTTCCGTTTCCCTAAGATAATGCTCAAATGACCTCGTAACCAAATGACATTAACAGAACGTTTTCTCGCCTTTGGCGATGAGGCTTGAACTTATTGGGGTTGAAGTCGGTAGTTGAGCCAGCCCCGAGCGCTTTATAATACGCCCGTTGTCGCGTAATTATCCTGTACAAGCCGCAACTTTACAAGTTTTAATAAATAGCCCGTGAAAGTTTGGAATCTTTAATAAGCGACCCTCACGTCAGTTTCCTTTGCGTTTTATAAATTTAAAAGTATACATGTTATGTATCGGAATCGATAGATATCAAACTTCCATACATGCAATATTAACGAGATGTCATTCTACTCCCTGATGGTATTTATAGATTGCCGTATCCAACAATAAACAAGAAAAAATAACACAAAAGCTTAATAATTAACACTGTTGCAGCCGAAACCACGTCACGAATCTGCATACATTTTCAGGTTTCCAATTTCCTGCGTATAGTGGCGTGTATGAGTTTTAGGGATATTTAGATGTAAAGGCTGGTAATTCCGGGCAGCGTGTGTTTCTCATTTCCGGCCAGTTATACTTTACCGATCCGACTTCCGGTTTCTCGATTTTCATTCGCTCTAAGTTTCATTCTAGACACGTTTCGCATTACTGCAGGCATTACAGTATTAAAATTCTGCGATAATGCCAGGATAATCGCTAAATGAAGTAGTTTTAACAACCGACATTTGTATTCTGCAGCCTTTTACACACTGGATGAAACGAAAATCCCCTTCATCATTTTTTAAACATCCCTTAAAAATGCCTGCAGGCAACGTTTTAAAGGATTACCCCAAGTTTATTAATAAATTATGAAACTGTAATCAGATTTTTGTTAAGTGCTTGTTTTTTATGCTAAACGGTTTTGTTAATTAACAAACATTATATCAGCTTTCAGAAAAACGTGCTAGTTTCTCAATTTTTAAACTGTCTACGTTGTTTTAGTTAGGTTCTTATCTTAGTAGTTTACCAAGTCAAGGTTCATCAAATAAGAATGACAAAAAGTATATTTCAAATAATAAATAATAATAGTTTTTTATGTATCTAGTGCGCGAAATTGTATTATGATGCTCGAGAATTTTGTCGAGGCGGCAGCCGAGACAAAAATCATTAGAAAGCACCAAAGAAATTTCGCGCACGAGTTGCATACAACATTTTTTCTACAGACTTACAGAAATAATGAAAAAAATTAAGTAAAATCATAATAAACTAAAAAATAAATATTTATTCTATCGCAATCTAGTCTCTTTGTTTGTTACTACGGAAACAAAATTTAAGAAATATTGATATTTGTCAGTTATTTTTTCCTAAACAAGTTGGGTCAGCGTCTTTTTTTAAAACCCTATTTTTAAATGTCGTCATGCACGAAATATTTTCAGCTCTAGTGCGCGAAATACTTGGTGCACGTTGTCAAGATAAACAATTCCAACGTGACATTTTGCATACTGAGATTAATGTAAAAATGTCATAATTTTTTGACGTCTGTGTAAAAAAAATTTAAACAGCCTCATCTTACAAAAACTTTTCCTAATTCTATGTATAAATATAACATTATTCGGAAATATCAAAATATACCATATCCTAACTTGAGTTTTAAGTATTAAAAGTTGCTAAAACTTAAATAAAGCAGTGTAAAAGCAGGAGTTTTCCATAAAACTTCCTCTAAAACAGCAGTTTTCCATAAAGTTTTATTATTTTACCCAGAATTATCAAATACCCACAGCATTTGTCTCCCCGTAACCTCTACACAGGGTGTCCGATGGAAGATGCATACCATTGGTATGTTGGAAACCATAACAGCTATTTTTTGCAATAATGCATGTGTTACTAGATATTTGGAAATGTCAAAAAACGTCAAGTTTTACATTGAAATATCTTTGTTAACAATAAAAAAAGAAAAACAAAAGTTAAAGGAAAAATTGTACAACTTTTTAGATTGTATAAGATAATAATTTTTAAGCGATTGTGTTTTGTTTAATTTTCAAAATATAACATAAACTTGTAGTTTTTAATATAGCAATTGTGGCAATTATTACATTAAAAAGCTTATTTTTTCCACTTTCAACGATATCACGTTTATGTACTTATTTTTAAAAACTTCATAGATATGAAAAAAAAAGGAATTCCAAAACCATTGCCATACACAAACATTAAAAAATACCTTTCCAAAATTAATACTACAAATAATTTAACAATTAAGTGTTTTTATTTATGCTTTTTTATTTATGACTTTGCTTTACATCAATTTATTTTAATACTGTAAACATTAAATGAATACAATTCTACAAAGCAATAAAAAACTCGCAGTCGCCTATGAAACAAGACCGACATGTCGATGTTTGGTTTGCAAATCGTGGAGCTACTGTCATAGTTGCGTAGTATATTATTTTACCGTAATTGCTCATAATTAACAATTTTGAACAATTAGCAAGTAGCCATTGTAAATTATTGTTAATAATTATTAATTTTATGTTACAAAAGTGCATAACAAGTGTCAGTTGGCAAACTTGACACAATTATTTAACATAATAAAAAAATAATAAAACGATGACTTGGTGTAGCGGTAAAGGCGTTGGGTTGTAGTCGGGCAGTCCCAGTTCAAATCACGGGGCAGACCTGTATTTTTTTAAAATTTTTACATCTCTTACCTCGTCTCTTTCTGCTATCTTATCTTACACCATGTATGTGATTTATTTTAATTAAATTTTTGTTTTACTTCAATAGAAGGTAACTTGAAAGACGCTTTAATTTAATTTAAATTTAAAACATCAAGCAATGAAACAACATCATTTCTGGCCATGGTATTTGTAAGTAGAAAGAAACGAGTTCGTTTATACCTATATACAAATGGACAACATTTTCAACATTTATTGTGACTTTTAATTGTTTTTCTTCTTATGTGGTTTTGATTGATTAGTGTTTTTAATTTAAATTAAATAGAAATGTGTAACAAGTTACCTCTTTTTTCTTAAATAAACATAGATAAACATTAAAACAAATCATAGAGCCACGGTGCAAGATAAGTTAGCAGTGAGAGATGTAAAAAAAATATCAAAAAATACAAGTCCGCTACAGATTTTCAACTAGAACCGTCAGATTAGAAACTCATGCTTTTACCATAAACTGAGTCACTGTTAAAAATTGTTTTCTATCATGTGAGTTAAATGTGTCAAGATTGTCAACTGACATTTATCATGAACGATCGTAAAATAAAAATAGTAAATATTAAATATTAAATAATTTACAGTGCTCACTTGCTGATTCTTTAAAATTGTTAAATATGAGCAATTGCGGTAAAATAATAAGCCGCGCAACTATGATAAATCCTCCCCGATTTGTGAAATAATCATCGACATAATATGCCGGTATTGTTTCAGAGGCGACTGCGAATTTTTTTAACGATTCGTGGAATAGTATGCACTTAATGTTTGAAAAGCAGTAGTCAATACCTGTACAGGGTGTATCAAAAATAAGTACAAATCATTAAAACCCATAGTAGATTACACTATCTACAAACCAGACAAAAGAAACATTTGTTATTAAGTTCGTATTACACTGTCATATATATTTTACAGTGTAATGAGGTATCTTTTGTAAAACTTGACTATCATTAAATTGTTGATAAAAAGTAGCTTTGTGCTGTTAAATTTCCTCAAACCTTTAATGACAATATTTGGCAAAGATCTTTGATAGTATAATATGGGTCTTAAAAGAATTCTTAAGGTACGAGAAATTAATTTTTAAAAATTTGGCCCGAAATGGTTTGAGTACTGCAGCATAACAATAAAACTTTGAGCTCAAAAGACGGGTTTTCTGTAGAAAAACCAAAACTGAAACTGAGAGTAAGGCCCGTATTACACTATAAGAGATCTTTGACAAAAGTCTTTGATAACAGATCTTTTATAAAATTTTTACAGTGTAATAGAGTATTTTTTGTAAAACTTGATCATGATTAAATTGTTATTAAAATGTAGCCTCATGCTGTTAAATTTTGTAAAAATGTTGATGTGCAAAAAGTTTCTTATCATGTTATCACCTGCACGGTAAGTTTTTACGTCTTTGCCACAATAAATTCAAATTGGAGTTATGAAATAAGAATAACCTTGTAGAGTTTAAATGCATTTTGTATTAATCTCAGCAGTCCTCAAACAAAATTATATGTTATTTTTAATAAAAAATAACTTACATGAGTTTTGAAAAATAAATGGTTCCATTGGATTCTATTTGAGGTAATTTGTTATTGGTATGAATATTTTTATTTATATACCCTGTATATAACTAGGGTATTCATACTTAGTCAGCTTATTTGTTATCACGAAAGTTTGAAGACTTGTATTAATTGTGATATCTAAGTAACGGGGAGGGAGTAAGTGTAAAGAGAAACGGTTTTTGATGGCGTTTACTATTTTTTAGATAGCGAGGACAATTTTGCATACCAGTCAGTTATAACTTATTATACAGGGTGGTTCAGCACTTGCAGTTCTTTTATTTATTTATGATGTAAAAAAAATAAAAAAATTTGTGGGTAGGAAAGTTGTTCATGATAGTTGGTTTTTTATTTTCCCGCACACAACGTTGTGTATTGTGAAAATATGAAAAGTAAAAAGAGAGTCCAGGCGAAATGCCTGACTCATTTTTTGCGTTTATATCGTGAAAGTATTCTTATAGTCCGGGTCAAAGTAGTAGGTACGTATGAATAATGATTCCCTACTTGACATAGCGTTGGGCGCGGTTTAATGTTTTGAAGTTATAATAAAAATTCTTGTAGCAGGGGAAGTTCCGCGACGACGACGTTTTGCGCTCATGTTTGGGACTATCTTAATAATTAGCAGGTGTGCTTGCTTCAAGTTGACCTATAAACATGACCTGAGTTAAAGTAACATCTGGTTGTTAATCTGATAATTTTTATACGAAGTCTGGACGATTTCATTCGATTAGTTTAGTAACGATCGCGTTACGTACGGGATGGGTGTTAGTGTTTGAACTCACAGCTATGCATTTTTGGCCTAAAGTTTTAGTGTTTTTTCAAAGTGTTGATCGAAAAGCATCTTTAATTATTTTAAGGTTTGTTGTTGAGCTTAAACATGTGACTTCAGGAGTGTAAATTTTGGGGATAAACTTGGTCTGGAATCTTATGACAATACGTAACTTCGCTTAGTTACTCACGGCAAACTTTGCAATGAAAAATCAATGTTATCCACAATATTTTTTTTTAAATTTATTATTTTTGTACTAGAAATAAAAAGCCAAACGATCTAATTTTAGACGATTGTCAAAGAAGCAATTTAAACTCATTTGTAGATCAGAGAAGAGAGCGCGTGACATGTCTTTAATAATAACATCGCCAATATACGAAAAGTGCTTTGAATTTGACGCTACAAAGGCTGTCTAAAATTTTGGTTGCCGACACTAATAGCAAGGGACGCCTTTCGCGCCACGTATCATCCCTATACCCTAGATCAAAGACCTGCAATGAGGTTTAATCTCTACAAAGCTCCCTATGTAGTACGGGTAGTAACCTATTTAAATTATAATGATATTAAGACTACATGTTTGAGAAACTCACAATCAATGTTGAGGTATTAAGTGGAATGTTGCGCTTTTGCTTTCAGATCAAGTTGAAAATTTACTGAAATTAAGCTTTTCAAAGGAATTTTATTAGATTAGGTACTCTAAGTTGGAAAACGTATTTAATTAGCTTATTTAAACGTTGCTTTCAACAATAATGCGCGTGAAGCAATTTAACTTGAATAAATTTAAAATTAATTATGAAAAAAAGTAAAATTATTCAATAGAAATTATAAACATGTATAGTTACTAAAACTTTACGGTATGGTTTTATTTTGGAAATTTATTTAATTTTGTTTCGGTATTTTATCTAACATAATTAGATTTAAGCCAAAAATTTTTATAATTTATTGCAACAAAGGGTAATGGTTTGATGTTTAAAAATTTGTTCTTAAAGAAAATGTTACAAACCTGGACTGATGTCTCCCCGTAAATTCTTGAGGTTGTCAGAAATTCCTGTGAAATTTCAATCAAAAATTACGAGTGCAATACATCATAATTACCATGTCTCACCTAACTTGCACTACATATTTTTTTCGAGTTATCAAAAGGACAGATGGCTTAATGTGTTTTTTTAATAATATGCGTTTTATGTGTTTTGTGTTTCGATCAGTATGTGTTACTAATATTAATATTCTGTAGTTTAATTTTTTGTGTGTACGTGAAAACAATATGAACCTAATTAAGCTGTTTTGTTGCAGAATAAGTGATTACGAAATACGTGTTGTGGCCTTAAAATGAGTTTCAAGTGGAAAAAAGGTAAGACTTTGTTGTGTTTACATGTAATGTCAAGGCTAATGTGTATTTCCAGCAATTCTGGGAAATAATCTCTATCATATTTTCAAGATTAGCATTTACTGCACAGTTTTAGATTTCAACTAACATGAAAAGTTGTATTTATTTAGTGTAAATTTGGTGGGACATATTGGTAATAAAATCTACATTAAATTCGAAATGAATTTTAATACAGCTTCTACACCTTTTCATGTTTTTAGTATTCGACAATACTTGTTTTTATTTTGCTTATTTTGATACTGTGAAAATTCAAAACATCTAATTAGCTTGCACTAAATATATTAATAGCCGTTCTAGTCCTGGTTACAGAGCCGGATTTGTATTATTGGCGCCCCTAGACGATTTATATTTTTGCGCCTCTTACCGCGAAAAATACAAACTTATGTAATAAATATTAACTGTGACCAAGGAGGTAAAGTAACGCCCCCCCCCCAACTAACTTGCGAACGACTTGATATTTTACCACTAAATTTAGTGTGCTGTAATGCGAAATTAAATACTATTTTTATCCTATAATTAAATTTTGTATCTTTCAAAATGGCGGCTGGGCGCCATTTTAAAATTCTTTTTTAATGGAAAGGGGGGTCGAGTGACACCTCATTTGATAGGTCTTTTAGTTCTGCGCCTAGATCCTAGACATTCAAAGAAAAATATTCAGCCATAACAAAACGACAATGTTTGAAGATAAAGAAGTCTTTTTAAAAAAACTAAGAATTAAAGCAAAACGAAATTAAATTAAATTAAATGTTCGAAATGTCCACCATTCACTTCTTGGCACATAAAAAGTTGGTTATGAAATTCCTGCCTTACATATTCGTAAGTTTCTGGAGTGATATTTCTGCAAACTTCTGTAATGCGTTGCTTCAGTTCTTCAATTGTTTCTGGACGGGTTCTGTACACTTTCGATTTCAGATATCCCCATAGAAAAAAATCTAAGGGGGTTAAATCTGGGGAGCGAGCCGGCTATTCTACAGGTCCCCGCCTACCAATCCATCTTCCAGAAAAATCTCTGTTGAGAAAGTCAGAAACGGGCCTATAATAATGAGGCGGCGCACCGTCTTGTTGGAACATAACGTTTTTAATATTATTTCCAACCACCTGAGATATTTTTGGGAAAATTTTGTTCTGCAAATGAAAAAGTGGACTACTGAACATCAAACCAATTTTGAATTGAGTGAGTCCATTTGTTTAAAATCCGCCATTTTGTTATGGCTGAATATTTTTCTTTAAAACTCAAGGATCAGACGCAGAACTAAAAGACCTTTTAAATGACGTGTCACTCAACCCTCTATTACATTAAAAAAAAAATAAAATGGCGCCCAGTAATTATTGGCTAAAAAATAGTATTTAATTTCCCATTAAAACACACCAAATGTTGTGGTAAAATATCAAGTCGTTCAAAAGTTAGTTGGGGGGGGGGGGGGATACTTTATAGACAGACGGTATTTAAAGTACTATTAATAATCGATTACTTATTTTATTTCTTCGGCGTAGTGTATCGAAGACAGATGTCAACGGTACACAAAAAATACAAGTCCAAAAATTAATAGTTTTTGATTTAATGTGGCGGTTGTTCATTATGATTTTGAAACACAAAAATTTGATTTGGACATCCGCCTCCGGTAATACAAACAAAACCCATTACATTACTCAGCTGCAAATGCACATTGCAGAAAGAATTCGCGGAATTCGAATGAATAATGGTGGCGTTTTTTGTCAAAGAAACGCGAACGACAACGAAACAAGAACGATTTAATTGTTAAATTCGGATATTGGGAAAAGCAGTTAGCATCTACTACGACTAACGGTGTATCACTGCATCGAAACTTTCAAATTCGAACATTTTGAACCATTCGAAGTTGGTTTCCTTGTTTTTGCCGAGTGTTACTAGGAGAGACGATGAGAACGAGAATCAGAGCATTCGAAAAGCAAGTGTGGAGCGTTTTCAATGCTTTTTACCGAATGTTTTTTTGGGTGAATTATGCAATTATAGACTTTTGAATGGTAATCTTTCGATTATGTAAATCATTCGATTATGCCCATCACTACTTTACAATACAATTTAGTGATAAAAAAGTTTAAGTATCTGGAAGAGCACATTTAATATTAATAACCTTGCTATTTGATTCTAGCAACAACAAATGAGTTTTGCAATGTAATTTATATTTGCAAAATTTGCCATGTTAAAACGGAACGCTCTGTAGTATGATCATTATTTTTTACATTATGATTATGAGCAACCTTAAAATTAAATTATGACACCATATTAACTCATTTTGTATACATAAATACAACCTTGGTGGATTTGTCTTTTAACCCGTTTTGTCCCAACTGTGTTTTCTGAAGCAGTACTAACATTTTTAATTTGAAAGAAAGTATTGAGGCAGTTCGCTGACATAAAGTATTTATGTTTTCCTTCACTAAGCAACTTAAGCTGTGTTGATAAGGTTAATAACATAATTTCAATTGCACAATCTCTAATGTTTTAATTATTGCTTGACTCAAAAACTGGTTAACATAGGAAAGATATATAAAAGTTAGTATGGCAAAATTTAGGCGTTTGCACTAGACTAGAGTACTGAGGGTGGACATTTAGTTTCCGTAAAACTGTCTGTATAGTGTGTTGTAAATCATGTGAAAATTAAATTAATTGAATTTATTGTAAATAAAACAATTTTTAACTTCAACAGGTCTTTATTATACCCTTATACGTATTTCGACATGTTGACATGTCATTTTCAGAGGCAAGAGTAAAAGTAAACAGTAGTGTTGCTATAAGAACAACAAATCTTCATAACTTGATCTTGGTTTTCTATATCTGCATCCAGATGACTTGATTTCTCATTCCAAAACGTCCAATAACGGTGAATTTCTGAGATCAATTTAACCATTCATTAAAGGTACAGATTTTAAATGTTTGTGAATTTCAAATGCTTCTAATATATCCAACTTACATTCATCATCACAAAAATGTAAAATTTTTATAGTGTTATTAGATGTCATTGAATGATTGTGTTGTAATAAGTGTTTAGCATAATTGGATTTATGTGTTTATTTGTAGCAACGTACGTGTTCCTTGTACCTAAGTTTCTAATTGTTTGTCCTATATAAACCGAATTACAGCGCGAGCAATTTGTATTGTAAATGCCCGATTTTAGTAAATTGTTTGTTTCCTTTAGCATTAAGCAAAATGTTTAAAATATCTTTTGTTATTTTAAAAGTTATTTTACATTATCTTGTTTTGTTTATAATTTTGGTATTTTTTTTGATTTATTGCCAAAATATGGAATTGACGCGTATTTAATTTTTTTCTGATGAAGTAGTTGGATACATTTTCTGAATAGCCAATTTATAATCTTCCTTTTTGATTAGTGTATTACAACAATTGATCTCTTAAATTCAAAATTATTGGACGTTTTGGAATGAGAAACCAAGTCATCTAGACGTACATATGGAAAACTGAGATCAAGTTATGAAGATTTATTGTTCCTATAGCAACACCAAATGTTTACTTTTAATTTTGCCTCTGAAAATGGCATGTCAACATGTCGAAATACGCAAAGGCTAAAATAAAGACCTGTTGAAGTTAAGAATTGTTTAATTTACAATAAATTAAAATGAACTTCAACGAAGTAAAGCTCGAACTTATAAATAAACTAATTGAGTCGATCTGGCACTGTTCATAGACTACATACCAAAAGAATACAGCGTTTTACAAATTTGTTTAATATTTGAGTTACGGTTTAGTTTTCTAAGGCATACACTAACCTGAAACATGGTAATTAAATTCTTTTTTTATGTTTCCCTTCTAAATAACACGGCATTTGATACTTTAGTGAGACAAATTGATTGTTTACAAAAAAGTCAATTTTTTTTCTACACAAAATGCCGGAATCTAATAATGTGTAGTTGATTTAATCAGTGCAAACTTTCATCGGTGTATATTCCGGTCGCACCTCGGTTTCAATTACAAATTCCGGAGAGTCTATAGAGCCTCCATTACTTAGCCTTCCTCTGGGGACCAAGAAAGTCATCTATCACGCCTAGGGACCCTATGTTGCTGTGAAGCATGCAAAGTGCACATTAGCACCGACTAGACGCGTATATAAGCCGCGATTTATGAATTGTAACTGTGATGGCATTCGCCTAAGTTTTGGTTTCTCTGACGCCGCCATTTTCATTTAAGTGTTTTTTAATGGATGTATGGAATAATTTCGCTCAAGCATCGCAATTAACCTGACAATTTTAAGCCGAATGAATTGAATTTTGTATGAAGTTTAAGTGGAGGTACCTGTTGGTGGAAGTTAATATTCGTGCGAACAGTTCGGTGGTGAAGTGGTTGAAGCGGTCTGGCGTTGTTTCCTAGGGGAGCTTTCGGAGCTTCCTGTGATCCTTGCATTAATTTTCGGAGAGCGTATAGCTGTAATTAAGAAATTTATTGACATCAGCTAAGATTTTAATGAAGTTTGTTGCATGGGGAGTTTACAACTTTATATTAAAAAAATTGTAGTAAACTCGATTCCTTTATGAATAACACCCTTCAGTTAATTACAAGCAAATACATGCACATATGCAGATGCCTATTTTAAATTGCTTTTAGTTGAATGTCTCTAATGACATTTGAACTAAAAGTGGAATTGAGTAAAATGATAAAACTGTCAAAATATAGATTTTTAAAAGCTTTTTCTGATACTCATATTTGTTAGGGTTTAAAATGATCAAAATATTAAAATTTCATTGATTCAAATAATGACATTTCACGACAAAAAACATTTTCTTGTAAAGTAATATCAAAAGGAACTTTTTGATTGAAGATATAAAACATCGCTTTTATTAACTAGCTGTTACATAAGATAAGTGAAGTTAGTAGTAAGAAATATAACTCCCTGGGGAAGAGTAATAAACGGCTGCAATATTGACATAAAGGGCTTTTAATTTGATACTTTGTAGGGAGTACATTATATGTGCACGATAACAAGTAGAGTTCAAGGCAACGCCGAGAGAATAACGTCTAGAAGCTCATGGCATAGCTGCGAGTAATAATACGGTATAAAAACATGCAGAAAAAATGTATTAAACAGGCATAAAAAAGTAAGTCTACAAAGTACAAAACTGAATAAAACGATTTAGTGTTTGTTTAAAGATAAAAATTGCTATTATAGCAAATATTTATTGTTTATTTACAATATCTGTATTTCAGAATTTTTTGTTATTCTAAGTTTTTTACAGTAGTTCAAATTTGCCTATAATATAAATTATTGTAATGCCGCCGAGACGAAACGATTTCAAAATCTGCTAATAAAAGATTAATATATGCAAACCTTCGGATTTTGTTTTTGAATGAAAGTAACAGTTTTAATCTCGGTTGTTAATTGTGGTTGAATATAGAACTATTTTGTTTGCATGAAAAAAATTATCATTTTATAATCGAAATGGTTATTCCTCGTTAACAGTAATATTTAAACTTGGTTGTTAATATTGGGAAATATGATTTTAAGCATCTAATAAAAGTTTATAAGAAATTCTTTTTAGATTTTGTTATACATTTTTCTATTAGGGCTCCAAGTTTCAAGATTGAAAACAAGGCAGTACCAGTGGCGTAACTATCAATTCCGACCAATCCCGCGTAACTGACTCATTAAATTTTAGGTTTGGCATGCTTCATAAGAAACAAAATACGACGTAATCATTGTTATACTGCATATATGATACTTTCAATTACACTTTACGATATATTTATATATAGGGTATTTCAGAATTATGGTTGAAAATTTGACTCGTTTTTCAAACACTAAAAATCAAGGTAACCCTATTTGTTTTGTTAACGTCTTATGTTTATATCCAAAGTAGCTGTGAGTTCCCAAAAAGGATACTGAACGTATCATAAAACTCGATAACTACTTAAAAAAAAATGGGGTGGTGGAAAAGTGCTCTACTTAAATATAGACGCCCCCAAGCAGAAGCTCAGATTCGTATTCTACGCACGTCGAATAACCCATCTGCGGAAGAGTGATTTTCCTACCACTCCACGGTCATTCCATCGATTTTTGTTTTTTCCAAAATTTTTTTAAACATATCAGAACTTCAAAATTCTTAAATCTTTTAAAATTTTCAAACATGTCCAAAAAATTACGCAATTTTCAAAAAATTTTGAAATTATCAAACATTTTCAGAATTTCAAAACTTTAAAATTTACAAAAGGTTTTAAAATTTTCACAATTTTTATAAAGTTTGATTTTTTTTCAAAATAGCATCAAATATTTATAATATACGTGAGGAAGGTCCCACGGCGGTTGAACGACAAGTTTTTTTATTTGTAAAAGTAAATGCATAGCAAACATGAGTGGATAATGAGAAATCGTGTTTACATAAACTTTTGTGTTTAAGTAAATTGCTTAAAGTATATTTGACTTTCGAAGATCAAGGAACTTAACCCCCATGGACTTCTTCCTACGGGCTTACGTCAAAAATGCTGTTTATACAACTATTCCTACAACAGTGGAGAACATGAAAGAGAGAATAGGGGCAGCATTCAACAGCATTACCCCTGAAATGCTTAGGAATGAACGTAGAAATTTTATTCAACAAATTCATAAATGTATTGCTAAAGAAGGTCGAACATTTAAATATTTAATTTATCTTTTCTAATTTAGGTTTAGTTACATTTGTCATAAATTCAGTTTCTTTGTTGCGTATGTAATAAAAGTTTTAAATAGTAATAATACAGTCAATAAATAAGCAGAATAATTTAAACACCCTGTGTATAAGTAAGGAAAAATATTTATTACGGTCAAATCACTTAACTGATCTGGATTTGTAGTGTCAGTTGTAGTGTTGTGTCAAAGTGCGAATCTACATATCTGTTCATGGCCTACTGCAACGTAATGGTATTTTGTTTATTATCGTTAAAAAGAGAATTAAATTCTTTGTAAGATAGCAACAAAAAACGTATAGCGTACCATTACAAAAAAAAAACAACAAATTAACATCGCTGTTGAAACTTTTTTTTCTATTTGTTATATTAACCCAATTAGGACTGCCTCACCCTGTATAGACAAGTGAATAGTTCCAGAAATGTACTATTACATGCTATTGCTTGAAAATTGCCAATTTCAAAATTTGGTATTCAACAATTGTTTTTGGTTTTATATTTTTTCATGCTCCCAGTATGGGAATGTATTGTAATTGTGAAAAACAATTCAACACGTATTGCAATCTCATTGATTTTAATGAAATAAGAAATATGGTATGACCAAACCAATAAATTTATATTAAAATGGTTCAAGCGATTGAAAACTTATCTCAGCAGGGTGACTCAAGTGTAGTGGCCACTCCATTTGCTTCATAACTTTTAAAGATGGTGCATACTACCCCGACAGTAAGGGCACTAACCGTATTTATGTTAAAGCAGTAGTCTCCAGATCTAACCCCGGCGGAGGTCAATTTTTCTTAAAGTAATCTAAATGGTTTTTTATGATGTAAATGTTGGAATGCTACTGCTTATGCTCCTTAGGATGATAATGTCAGTGTCGTAGGCGCATCAAACTGCACATTTTCCGACTGTCGTAGCTTTAACAAGGCGGTTAGTACCCCGACTGTCGGAGTACTATGCAGGGCCTACAAAAAATTATTTTAGATTAATGTGAGGGTCTCTATTTTAGCCCTTATTTAAAACAATTTAAGAAGCAGATTAGGTCTATGTTATTATTATAGTACAAACTTAAGTATGACATATTGCATCTAGTCTTAAAACCTATCAAATTACATATTGTACAATAAAATGTATTTTTGGCTTCATAAAATAAACTGAAATTTAGTTATATACTCAAGTACTCAGTAAGCCAATTCTTATTAAATTAGCACTAACATATAGATCAAAACGTACACAATTATTACCACGCTAGTCATTCCATAGTGGTTATTTGATGAAATTATAACCACTTTTGTAGTAACTTTTTACAAATTTTGAATTTCGCTGTATACGAAAGGATAGTGGTTGTACATGTACAATAACAACAGAGTGGCTAACAAATACTGGATTACGGTGAATGCACCAACTTTATCTGGTCGTAACCACGGCAATAAACACTTTGTTAATTAAATTTGTTGAAAATTGCATTTAGGTAGTTCTAAAGGGATCATTTTTTCTGTTAAAAATTGTTTAATCTGTATATTTCGTATATTTGTTTATAAATATGAATTATACAATTCATATTAAGAATTAAAGTTGTATTCTATATTTAAAAGTTAAATAATAAAGCATGTTTACTTTACCATACTTTAAGTGTCAGTATAGTTGAGACGTATTGCGTTTATTTTGAAATTGCAGAATTTGTCAAAAATGCTTGTTTTAGACTACCAGGAACTCATTTTTTTTTAAAAAGATCTTTTTTCGTCATGAATCCCGAACAGATGGTTTTATTTCGATGAGCTTCGGAAGGTGGGGGTACATTTAAAATTAACTGAAAAATAAGCTTTTGAGTATGTCCGAAACCGAAAGCAGAAGTTACAAAGGTTTTTTGGTGGCATTTCTTTCTGGAAACATCGGAACCTGATAGACGACGTTAGGGAAATTTTATCGGTTTTCTGCCAAACGTTCTAACTTCGAAATGGCGGCCGCTAAGATTGTTTTAAGATGTTTATTTTAACGGTTTGGTACCAAAAAACAAGTTAGCAGATCTCCGTAAACTGCAAGAATTTTTGAGAGTGGAGTGCAAATTATTTTCAAAATTGTAGAATTTTTTAAATAAATATTGCTCCAAAAGTAGCACCACGATTAGTTTTTTAATTTAGCTTCATAGAGCTAGGTATGAGCTACAATTCATCTTTTATGAATTTTGAAAGACGAAAATTCATGCTACGTTGTCTCATAAACTAGGATCGATAAAACAAATAGCTCATAAGTAATAGTAAAATAAGATTTACAACCTAATTTTTAGATGCAGCAAATATTTAAGAGGGTTAATTTTCGGCTCTCACCTTATTTTTGGTTGATAAATTTGCCATATCGTTTCTGATTTTTTTTAATAACAATAAATCGATATTTTTTCTTATAAAAAACCTAAACATTTATGCGAACCCAAACTCAGGACGTTATGCCGTAGTTTAAGCTTGGCTCGTGTTGACTGTACGTCATATTATATGTCGTGTTCGTTGCATGACCGCTATTTTCCCATCTGTGTGTAGTGCAGCAACACATAGAATATATTTGTATGACGTGTTGAGTTTGCCCTTTGCAGGTTATCAACTGCTTACATTAATAGTTTTGAAATAGAAACAGTAATAATTTCTAAACTACTTATAGGAAAGTATAGGTACATGCAAAGTGCTTGACTTATTTTTAATTTCATCGACAAGATGCAGTATATCCAAATGAATTAAAGCTTTGATATCTATGCCACAAAGACCATAGGTCTAACAAGAAAAAAATGTAACTGTTAAATTTGCGAAAACCCCAAGAAACATTGGGAGAACATCAAAACGCAGCAGCGCTGATTTAAGGTTTGATATGTGCATACTGAATTAAGCTTATCTAATGTAAAAATAAGTAAAACTAAATAAATGTCGCCCTTCTTGCTATTAAAATTAGTGGAAAAACCAAGTAACTGGATATACAAAGCAACACTTAATTGACAGTAGCACGGTAACCATCTTCTAGCCACTGCAAAAATAACTACAGTTATCAATATTACAATTCCTTTGCTTAGTAGAATAGAAATTCAGCTAATGATGCAAAAATTAGTGGCTGAAGTTCAACAGCAACTATTAAATCACTGAGTACCCTTTGCAACTGAGACACCCTGTAGCATACAAAGGATATATGAATATATTATGGACTACAAATAGGTATGGAAATCGTGAAGCAGGACTTTTGGGCGTCACCGTTTAGGCGCTGGACTTTTAAGCGACCGCCGTTTGAGTGCTAGACGTTTAGGCGCTGGTAATAAAAATTCACACATGCATTGTGAAAAAGTCACTTGAAAAGAAAGTAGTTTTAATTAGAAATTGATGCTTGCCGATAATACAAAAAGGAATTCGAGCAGATAGAAGATACTGGAGATTTATTTAGATACTATCATACCTACACGAAACTGGCGCCCAAATAGCGGGGAGTCAATAGTACGCCCAAACGGCTACGCCCGAATATCGCGTACCGTGAAAAATCGAGAACGACGTAAAAGTAAAAATAGTAACAGACTGAAAATGAAGATGCGCGAAAAGTATACTAATAAAATATACCTAAACAGGATAGATTGACAAAAAATGTACTAAAGTGGAGACAAGATCAACTACAAGAAAAACAGGTGGTAGAGTAGTGATGAGGTGGATATAAGATATCATAAAGGTAGTGGAAAAGAGTGGATGAGAATAGTCAGAGCTAGCAAGGGGAGTAGTGAATAAAGTTATAAGCTGAAGAAACCTTTTAAACACTAGCTATTTAAAAGTGAACTACCAGAGGCTTGTAGGCTACGCCCCTCCTAATTGCTTTTCGGTAACTTTATACCCGGCGGTGTTCGTCGCGAAATGTTTCTTCCGCTAAGTCGGTCTCAGGAGCTGAGAGCTGCTTCCGAAACAAAAATCTCGTCAAAAACGAAAAAATCCCGGAAAACCTAAAAAATGCCAGAAAAAACAGCTCCGAAAACACATTTTAGAAAGAAAAATTCTCGTACAATCTCTAAAAGAGCGCCGTAACAAGAGTTGTAAAACTGTTTTTGGAACTAATAAATACGCAGTAACGAAATCCTGTTGGACATTCGCATATAACTTCCAAATAAAAAATAGAAAAAAATCCTCGTATCTATTTCAGGGAAAGCGCTTTCTTAATTATGCAGTGATCTATCAGCAAGAAAATACAGGTGCACTTGTTTAGGGGATGTTTTTATAGTGATTGATTTCTCCGAGAAATTAATTTCTCGGGTTTGTTTTTCCGGGAAATGTTGTTAATAGAGCATGTCTTCAGCGAAGCTTTTTTCAGAAAATGTCGGCGGAAGTTTTTTGCGTCAATGTATTTTCCAGCGAATTGGTTCTCGTATTTTTTTTCATGAAAGTTTTCACAGTAAACTGTAAATTTCCCCGATAAGCAAATGCCTTTTCTTTGGCCGCATGTTATTCTTGTGACTTCATTTCGGAAAATAAATGGACGATATTTTACTACCAGTGATTTTTTCACCGTTACTGGAATATCACTGATAGCGATGGTGAATTAAAAGTCGCAATCACCGCCACCATAGATTTTATTTAGGCATCAGTCAGTGTATTAACATTTGTTTCTTGTTTTTTTACAATAAAAAATTACTAATTAGTAGTAGCAAATAATGAAAAGTGAAATACACCCAAGCAGTCCCAGCACGTTAGTCATCGTTCTAACCCGTGATCAGGGTAACGCTGCAAAATCACAGTGACTTAAATGTAACGGTAACCAATCACTGCGTTACTAAACACTCTCGGAATCGCCCATCATTAATCTTTCTTGTTCCACCGACGACGTGAGACCTTGAGACATTTAGCATTATTCTGTGTTGCGAAATACGATGCAATGCAATAAACCTTGTTATGAGTGAAATATGATTATTATTTTAAAATAACTAAGCGCGGATCCGTATATTTAACACCAGCTTTTCGCAAGCTGTTGAAATCAACTGCTGGTTGTGCTGCAGCTTTTTAAATAGACAGCAGGGAGTTGCGTGTTTTGTCCTCTGTGTTTGTGTTCAAAATGACAGCGGCAGATTATATTCCAATAATACAAAAAAAAGTTGACATCATGTGATCAAATTCCTGTGGAATATTATAGCGGTCCACTGCACAAAAGAAAATGTGCGGCCTCTAGCAGTGGGAGGCCCTTGCCATTAAAAGTTGAGGCAGGTGGAAGGATCCGGATTTAATATATAGATTGAAAGATCGGCAAACAATTTGGTATCATAATAGCCCTACAATGGTGAAATATCATATTATGACATAAAAAAATTTTCAAAAACTTCAAAACTGACTAAATTTATTTTTTTAATAATGGCTAGACAATATTTTTTATAAGTTTGCCGAGCAATGGATATGCTACAATTTGCCTTCATTTCTGATGCACTAATTCGACTATAACGCTTTCTATGAATTTTTAAAATTTGGACATGAATGTCTTTTAATTTATCAAAAATCTGTGTTGTAGTAAAGTTGGTTATCGGTAAAGGTAAGAGCAGAATAAGTTTCTATACTTAGTTGTACAAGCAGTAATTTTAGAAGGGCTACTTTGCTTTTCTCACGATTTTTCTCTAACAAACTTTAACCACGTTGTGTAATACCAAACTACATTGTTTTCGACGGATTGTTCGTAATAAAATTGTAATATAAGCATCTGAAACTCTTTCATCCGCATTGTCTTATTGCGTCTTTGCTTTTAAGCAGAATTGGCACGAGAAAAAGGTGACAACATTGGGTAGGTCCCACAGCATGTCACCCTCGCCTGTCATGGTTCCTCAAGGGAATGTGATTTTCGATTTTGTGCATCTGTTTCTAAAAGCATTTCCGTTTTCAACATTTTCCATCTATCAAACGAGTTTACGAAAAAAGAACTTTTACTAAACCCACAATAAAGAATTTAAAGTTAGAACTTATTTGGTAAACAATTTAACACGATGGAAAACCGGTTTAGTGTTTCATGCTCCATTTCTATTAAAAATTGAATGCTTGCAGGAGAAAAACAAACGCGAGTCGATTTTGCGTTAAAGGATTAAAGTAATTGGGTCACACCGAGATTAATTTTAAGTTCTCCTAAAATAAAGAAAGTTAAAACGAGAAAAATGTTTTGGGTATTTACCAGTACATTTATTTAAGTGTTTCAAATAAAAATAAAAAGGTGTAAATGACGTTTCAGTTATATGCCTAAAACTTCTCTAAAACAGTGTGGACGTATGACAGGGGTTGCGGTGGAATGATGTGAGATCCTTGTGGGCCCGGGTGTAGCTCAACACATGCCCTTTGTAGCGTGGAGTAATCCGGTCACTGGGGAGCAATTTCAACCACACTCACCCCTTTCACGATTGATGAACGCGGCTGAATATCGGAATTCGGTGTTCGATCAAATTAGGGCTAATTTTGGTCATTTAATCGATGAGAATTTAGTTAGCGGGAATTTTTATGGTAGTCCCCTTGATAATTCAATAAGTGATACGGTTTGTTTGGGGATTTACTGCTACAATTCAGAGAGTTTTTATGAGAAATTTTTTAACGACACGAAACTTCTTGTTTGTTTTTCTACTATTTCTTTCGGTTTGACTCTAATTTTCTTTTAATGTTCTGAGTATTTAGGTATAATAAAAATAAGAGTCTCTACATGTAGTTAATTTTAAACCAAAACTATACTCTTAGAGTTTGAAATTTCCATCAAAGTGAGCAGTTCCGGTTTAAACATTTCTATGGGCAATGACAATAAGTCTAGTCTTAACTTTTTAAATCGTTGCCATGGTGAACAAAGAAATTAGATGTATGGGAATTATTGCGATAATTTAAGAACAATTATTTTTTCTTAAAAGTAAGTAAATAGCGTCACTGACTTTTCAGATCCGTAATCCAAATAACGAGTTACCACTAAAATCATCAACGTTGCTTAAATGGTAATCTTCATCACAACAGTAGCAATTGATGGAATATTTATTCCCTTTCATCGTGCGGTTAAGGGAAAATTATTATAAATTTAAAAATGCTTTCCTTGAAATATAACATATTCCGAAATTCAAGTTGTGAATGATTGAAATTTCTAAATAATTGCAATAAAAATTATATTTGCAGACTTATTAATTCTTATTAATTTTAGTAAAACATAACATAACTTGTAGAGGAAACTTATACCGTTGAAATTACAAAGAAATAATATTTTATGTAAAAAACAGAATCAGATTTTGAAATTCATTTCAGTTGATTTTGATTAATTAATATTTACATTAGAAATGTGATGCGAGTTTGCATCGTATTCTGACGTTGGAATCTCTTCGTAGTAGTAGAGGCCTCGGTTGTATTTAATGAAATGTGTTTAATTTTGTAAATATTCTATACTAATTTTTTGTTGCAATTAGATATACTTTATTAAAACTTTGAAGTAGTCCACGTATAACCCCGTTTTATTTGTTAACTGGCCTTGGTACCTCACAACATGTTAATGAACAACTAAAAATGACTTCTTAAACTATAAAATAATTTACAAATCAAAATCAATACTTAAAGCTTGCGGGCAACCGCCACCGCATCCTGTCATTTTATTGATATTTGAGAATTTTATGGAAATCTAGAAAACCTAAAATTCTTAAAAAAAAAGTAATTTATATTAAACTGGATGTTTCCTAAACATTTAAAAATTTTGCCTTTTTAAAATTGTTTGGGAAATTTTGATAGTGTGAAATATTTGAAAATTTCTTCAAATTTTAAAAACTTTGAAAATAGTAACTATTTTGAAAAATTTTGAAAATTCAAATTATGGTAATTTTCAAAATTTGGCGTATTTGTGGAAATTTCAACAACTTTTGAAAATTCAAGTTTTGCCAATTTTTGGAATTTATAAATTCTAAAACTTTTAAAAATTTTGGAAATTTTCAACGACGTTCAGGACTTGTACAGCTACTTCAAAAGTTTAATTTCTAAAATGAAATTTACATGAAAACTCTTAATTTTGTGAATTGGCTTAAAATATTGCCAATCCTACTGAATTCAACCTTCGCATTAACTTAAACAATTTTTCGCACACTATCTAAAGTTTTCAGCGACTTTCAGGTCTGATATAAATATTTTTAAAACGTTTATGCAAAGTAGGCTATTTTCAGAGATGTGCACCGAAACGTAGCCAAGAACCGAAAAACCGAAATTAACAATGTTCTTAATCGTAACCGAAAACCTAAAACTATAATTTGTTGTTCCAACGATGTTGAACCGATTACTTATTGAAGTAAATATTAACCTTTGTGTTTGGCGTGTTAGCCTCTTTGGTTGGTAAATAGATGTGTAGTCAAAACAATGACCATATTTATTAATGTTGCTCAGCAATGCAAATGAGAACTGCGTAGCAAAAAATTTTAAAATTTTACAATTATAAAAGGGCAGTGAGGGGGTGGTGATACGAAGATCACGTGTGCGTAGATAAGCTATTCGACACACGTAGAATGCGAATCTAAGGTTCTTTTTCAAAGGCGTCTTTACTGAAGTAGAGCTTCCCTCCCATCTATTTTTGAATAAGTCGCCCCTCCCGTTTTATGATATTTTGTGTTTTCTAGTTGCAACCAATGTTTACATTTTTGAAAAATCCAAAAATCGATGGTGAGGTGTGTTAAAGAGATCACGTTTGCGCAGATCGGCTATTTGACATACATAGAATACGAATCTAAGGTTCTTTTTCGAACGCGTCTATATTGAAGTTGAAGTTTTGAAGCAGTCGTGTGGTTTTATAATATTTTGTGTTTTCTAGTAGCAACCAATATTTATCGATTGAAATCTGAAAATCGATTTTTCACGTCCTATACTCTTTTGGGAAATGATTGTTTGGGGGGGGGGGGGGATGTCAGTGGAGGGTGCTAGGGAGATCTCGTTGCGCAGATCGGCTATTCGACATGCGTAAAATACGACTATAAGGCACTTTGCTGAGCGCCTCTCTTTTTTTCAGTGAACCAACCTCATTTTTTTGCAGTTTCATTGGACTGCAATTACCAATATTTGAGCCAAATGTGGGTTTACTGCGTTAAGACATCTGGACTGTAAAGTGTATAGATACACTGACCCTAAAACCTGCGTATTAGTAAAAATGTTCGCCATAAAAGAACCTTTCTTTTAGGCATAACGAGTACATCGGCCAGTAAACCCAAACCGTAACATAAAAAAACTTTACTGAATGACCACATTTGCTAATAATCTTACATGGCGATCACAATACCGTCCTCTACACATCGTATAGTGCGCAAGGTAAAAACTAAAATATTTTTACTTGCCAAAAACAATTACTAACAATACTTAAAAGTCTTCCATAATTTTATTATGAAATCTTTTTAGTAATTCTAATAAATTCGGTTTTTTGGGACTTTATCGGTCATCAACTTTGGAAATACAGTTTTAAAATACATTTACTTTACTGCGGAAAAATAAAAACATAAAACAATACATTTTTTAGATGCAACTTTAATTCGTGAAAAATGATAAGATTGTCACTTCAGGTTGGTATACAGAAACATTTTGTATAAAAGATATTTACAGCATTAATATTTTAATTAAATACAAAATAACGGTTATGAATAGTTTCGTTGGCAGAGCCATTATTACGTTTTTGCATGTAAAATATAGAGAAACTAATATGAAAAAAGTTAAAAAAAACTCATCTTAATTACCGAACCTGTCCCAGCTGCTCATAATTTATAAAAATCCGGTTACAGCTAGGACCGAACTCGGGTCGACTGAACGAAACTGCGAGCTTTTAACTTGTAGACCCACTCCGGCCGCAGTTGTAAAATCGATATTCTAAATTCTCTCTACTATTTTTTATGCTTTAATAATTTATTGTATATAATCTACATTAACAAAAAAAAAATATTTTTAGCAAGTGTTTTTTTTTCTAAAATTTATTAGTCGCTATTTTTCCACAATCTTAGTAGAAACGAAGTTTTTCGCTTTCCTTTGTCAACGCAAAGTTGACGTTTTTCGAAGAACAAGCGAAAATTGCCACTTTACCGCTCGGCGAGCTTTAATAGCTATTTATGTAACAAGTAAGAAAACGAGCCGCAAGGCGAGTGTTGTAATAACACGTGTGAAATAATAACTCGTTTTCCTTACGTGTTGTATACAATATTTTTTCTAGTTCCGTTTGAATAAATACAAAAGTGCATTTGAAACTATGATTTTTTTTACATTTTTACAACACTTATAAATCAATTCCTAAAAAACAAGATTGTTTATGCCCGTTGTGACCAAATGATCTCATTATTTCACTGAGTGAAATAATGGAGTTCATTACCTAACCAAAATCAGTGTCTCTTAGCTAACGTAAGTAGAAAAAATACTTTACCGCTCGCTGAATGATTGCTTGTTTATTTGTTGCCATTAGATAGGGATGAAATACATTACGTATTGCAGCCTTGATAAACACTATTTTATTAAAATAATATATAATATTTTAAAAATTTTTTGTGGCTCTCTTTCAAAACGGTTGTAGAAAAAATCATGTGTGCACTTCGAGCACAAAATATTTTGGGATTGCAGGAATCTACATAAATAGCTATTATGCATGTAGTGCGCAAAATGCCTGTTTAGCGCACGAAAGTAGAAAATTGTTTGAGGAAGCGTGAAGCCAGTCAAACACTCACTCGAAAGCGCTAAAGACATTTCGAGCACGAGGTGCACACATAATTTTTATTACAACTGAATTACTATAACATTAAAAACGCAAAAAATGGTTGTTAATTTTATTGCAAAAAAACTGAAATTTTGATTTAAAAATAAAATAACGTTTTGGTATCTGAGGAAACGGTCATATTTATTTATTCTTAAAGGGATTTACGGCTGAGCTCAGAAACGTGAAAAAAAGAGGTTTTTCTACGCGTCTGTCAACAGTGACGGTTTTTGAAACCGCCGTTAGTGTCAAAAATAGTAACTTTACCAAAATCGATTATCTAATTTTTTCTATTTTAATGTGTGTAAAAAGCCCTCTTTACGCACGGCCGTAAGAAGTATTATGCACGTGCCAAAGAGCTTTTTTAACACTCACGTAATTGTGAAACATGTGTGAAGCATATCAGCTCGGTCTACAACGTTCGCGTTCGTGCAAAAAACCTGCTATTTTGGCACTTGTTTCATAGTATTTTCTACGACTGCGCGTAAAGTAGGCTTCTTACACGCTCAAAACAGTGTGTAAAGTTATATTTTATCGGACTAGTACTGTAATGGAAACTCAGTGCGTAATAGTTATTTATGATACGGGTGTTAAATGGGTCATTTTATTATGTGAGTGGGAAAGTTTGCAGAACGAGCTGCCAAGCAGCGTAGCAACCCCACAAACAAAATAAAATCACTTTGTGTGTCGTACACTATTTTTCCTATAACCGTTGCTGCAAATCTATAACAACTAATAAATAAAAAGTTTAGATTATGACAGTTAATGAGTTATTTATTTAATAACAATACAAAAATCATATGATTTGTAAACTGGTTAAAAAATTGAAAATTATTATGATAAAAAGGTTAAAAGCGTAATTTTATGTTACGAGTGAGAAAGTTTTGATTACCTATTTAACACTAGTTTTTAAAGTAATTACTTTTAACACGCTTTTTCATAACATGCCATTTTTAATTCAATACACTACTATTAAAAGGCCAACTTTTAATACCGGTCGTAGGAAAAGTAAATTACTTTTTCTGCAACCGGCAGAAAAGTGATTACTTACAGGAATTTTTTTTGCGGAAGGGCAGCAGCTTATTAGAGAACTAAGTAGTGTAATGAATCATTACAGTACTGTTTTGAAATAACATGTCTAATTTTTAGATATTACCTTGGAGACACAAACATGTCTACCTAACATCCTCGATTAAACTTTTTTCACATCAATAATAATGTTCAGTCGAAATTATGAATTAATTAATTAACGACCTAATTTTTTAAGTTAATTGAAACGATTGCTAAAAAAAATAGTATACGTTTACTTCGTGAATATGTCTTTACGGGGACTTAGAAGACTCGGCCTACGGCCTCTTAATTTAAATACGTTCCTCGGCCTGCAAAGCATCAGTTTTCTGACTTGTTACGTAAATAACTATTACACACTGTTCAAGATACACTATTATATCACGACAAAACCGTATAATGTCTGCACTTGTTGACTCCGTTTCTATGGTAAACAGCTCAAATAATACAGGGACGAATAATTTGATTTCGCTGTAGAAACTTTTATTTGAGTAATATTGAATATCCCATTGACTTTATAAAAACTGATGACAGCCGTTTATTTTCAGACTCTTAACCAATCACACTCTGACTGGCCGCGATAACACTTTTTTAGGAAGCTCCGGTGTTATTGCTATTGTAGCAATCACATAAGCAATTTAAAATTTTTTTTGCCTTTAATAATTAAATACCGCGTTTGTACGCTGGTAAGTAATTGTGACAACTAAGTGTTACATTTTTAATAATTAGTTTGTGGAATATTCTAACAAATTCTACTCGTGAATTGAAATTTTTTTACAATTCTGTCTTTCATTGACCAACTTGTAAGCTTTCGCCTACTCGTGCCGTAATAAATCACTTTACGCACTAGTTACGTAATATACTATTATAACACATGTGCGACTTTCACGCAGATTGTCAAGATTAACGTAAAGAATTTAACTTCCTGAAAAAGGAGCGACTTTTAACACTGAAATCAATGCGTAAAAGTCTACTTTTTTGACAAGCTAGCAAATACTAATTTGTGCAACTAGCGCGCGAAATGACACTTTAGCGAGCAAGAATAGAAGTATTTTGACAAGGCGTTAGCCGAGTCAAAAACTCATTAGAGGGCGCTAAAGGCATTCCTCGCACGAGTTTCACACAATGTTTTTTGTATAAATATATTCGAATGAAACAAATCGAGGTAAAAAATGTTTAATTTTATTGCAAAGGAAAATAGAATTGTTGACGTTGCCCATAACAATCGGCGAAAAATTACTTTACCGCCCATAACAGTGTGCGGTAAAGTACTTTTTCGCCGATTGTTATGAAAAGTTTGATTTTATTAACATTTGACAGTCACTAAGGTGTTACTTTTACTGTCTAGGCAGTAAAAGGCCACTTTTGCTGCCTAAGCATTAAAAAACGATATTAAAAATGATAAACGACGTGTATAAAATTATAAACATCAAATATGTTTTTACATAGCTACCCCATAACATAGCAACATGATGGCTACGATGACTTGGCCGGATTCATAGCCTCGGCTATGAAATGCCAGCCGCGGCAGTAAATCTGCTACTTTTCTGTCTAGTTAAACAAATCAGTATTAGCGCATGTTGAAAGGGCAACGTTTAAAAAAGGTACTTTTTTCACGCTGCTATGGACAAAGTTAATTTAACAGCTACCGTTAAAAAAGACGTATTTTGACAAATAAAAACTGACCTGAAAATGTTACTTTTTTGACAGTTGTAGAAAAAATCCATTTAAATTTCGCGCTTTGGATTGGTATTTTGTAAATCAATTTGATTTTGATAAGCTACTTAAGGTTAATATTTTTATTATTTTTTTATTTGAAAAATATGGACTGTGTTAGGTTAGGGTGCGTTAAAATAATTTTCTCTTTTATATTGTCAGTATTTTTACTTTGTTAATTTATTTTTCAACAAACAACAGGATATTTTACAGTTGCAGAATTTTTCTGTAAAAATTAAATTCCTAACATGTTTATGGGTACGACACTGGCTTTTTACTGATTAAACCAGAAAGTTTGCACAACACATTCCTTGCATTTACCAACTGAAGGGTGTCTTATTTTATTTAACTTTACTACTTGCTAATTTTACTCTACAAATAATTGGAAGCAAGTCTCACCTCATGTTTCGTGATGTAAATAGGTTTATTAAGTATAATCCAGACGGTGGTTTCCCAACATCCCGGATGTGTCGTAGATCCTTCGTACGTCATGAATTGTTCCGTGTCTGGTAGAAGACTTCGTATGGATAAATGTTTTATTGGAGTGGAAGCTCCTGGAACAAGTAGAGATTTTATTTATTAACAACGAACGAAAGTCTTGACATTCGTTGCTTGCCCCACTCTTGCATTTTACAGTTCAACAGAAATGCGGTGGCTGAAATTCCATTGAGAATGGACAGATGCAGAAAAGCGCAGGCAGACGCAACGGAGTGATTTAACCCGTGATATATCGACAAGTGGGGAAATACACTGTTCTGTACACTATTCAGGTGCAAATAAAACGAGTATTTGTCATTTTAATGCTGTACAGTATATCTAAAGAGCACTCTAGGGAATAAGACGCTACCGGGAAAAATCAATTATAGTTGATGCACGAGTGTTTCTCTACCATCTTTTCATGTTTTCAATCTCGGAGAAAATTCCCATAAAGAAAAAAATAGGATATATTGTAACCTTAGTCACGTCGGTTAATTGCGCTGATGGGGTCGTTACTCCTATACCTTGGAAGAAAGTTACAAGATGTCTTTCCTTAAAATTAACGTTAAAATAACATTATAAAATTTAGGATTTAGGGATTTTTTCGCGACATTGTGGTGGCAGTGCGAGACAGGTTTCGTGACGTAGCAGTGTCAGAAATTACGCTGGCACCACCGAGTGGCAACGTCGCGTCGCTCGGGTGGGCTATATGACATGTTGGTGGTAGCGCCGGACTAACTTTGAGAAATATTTAAAGCCACAAATAAACTTTGGAAATAATCAAATAGGGATGCCAAAATTATCTTGGTCAAGAGTGGTCATGGATTTTTAATCAATTGTCGGTGCATTTATGTCAATCATTTTTTGATTGTCAAAATTTGATAACAGTTCTGGTGAACTTTTCTTACTATTGTAATCTTAAGGATGATATAAGCTAAGACGTATGTTTTCCATTTCATGACCAGCCTTGACAAAGATAATTTTTGACATCTTAAACAAATATTAATTGTGCTAAATATTTTATTTAAAAACATTTTTAATTATGTAAAAACTAAAACACAGAAACAGCGCCTTTGAAAACACTTTAGTTATACTGTTTAGCTGCTGTTAATTTCGTGTTCATTACTTACGATTTACTATTGATGCAATCTACAAATTAAATAAATGTTTCTCTTGATAATAATCTAAGGCTATTAAGGAAACAAATAGAATTGTGGGTTGAAATGTAATAAAAAATTCTGGAATTATAAGCTAAGGTTTAAAAGTCTTGAAAGGGCTTGCACAATACACAAATATGGATTGGACGGCCGAGGGAAACAGAAAAGGGTCATATTCTTGGTATTTTATTATTCATTTTCTTGCCCTCTCAAATCGAGAACAATTTGTTAGCGAGGCCCTCACACGCCGAGCATATTTCACTGGCACAGAGAAATGAAAAAAGAGTTCAAATCATTTGTAGCTCTTAAGAAACGTACGGGGTTTATATTTTTATGTTTTTCGTTTTGTATGTGCCATTTGTGTCACGCTGAGCTTTCTCTGTATGCATCGCCGTTGTGAGTGAGAGCAGCCGTCGGATTTCTTTTATGAATTTTTCGTAGCTCTAACACCGACACAGAAAAATCCGGCACTTTTCGCCGTTTAAGCGCATATTTACTTTCTATTTATACAGTTGCTCTCGTTGTTTAACAATGCAAATGGTGCAAATACATTTACGTCTCGCAAATTCAATATCTATTGTAAACATTGAAAACGCCGCCGCCGCGTATGTTCATTAATGTAACGTAAACATTACCTGCAGTTATGGTTGTAAATAAAATGGGCTTCAAGACGAATGCCCGATGTGCGCCAAGTTTCATTTGAAGTATGTGAACTTCCAAGGGCCGCGAGGGATTTCACGCGACATAAAATGTACGTGAAAATGAGCTTTAATTTTGTGGTAGTTGAGAGGACGACGCGACGGTAACTTTATCTCGTATATGCTCGCACATACATTTTTGGGGATTATTTTGATACCTAAAACTCGACTGCTTTTTAAGAGTTTATTTTAACTTAACAAATTTCTATTATATACTAATTTTATATAAGCTATAAATATTTGAACCTTACAGCAAGCTAAGATTGTGTATATTGAACAAACTAAATTAAAATATTTAAATAATCTATACAAAATAATACAGAAAATAGTCAATATCAAGTGTTCATTAGTGTTATAAAGTGGTTGAAATCACTGTTTGGTATATTTTAAAATGCAAAATTAGAATGATATTTAACTAACTTGAATTACCTTTTTTTAACGCTTTGGGCGAAACAAACTAAAAGTTCCAAGCCCAAAACATTGCAGGAAAAACTCCAAAATGTAAAATATGTTTTAGTAAAAAATATGAAAAAACTTCCTATAATCGTGGACTCGAAAAAGCTTCTTTAAGGTTGTTCAAAAAACCACGTTTTTTAGAGTTTGTCGTTGTGTTATGGTGAGACAGTTAGAGATTAAACATATGGATAAATATGTTGATAATAAAACTTGTTTCTAGTTTTGCAAGCTCAATTTCAATATTTTATATTAGCTAAAAAGTTTGAAAAGAAAAAGGTTCTTCCAAAAAAGTTGTAGAAAAGCTCGTATAGACTTTTTTAACTGGGCTTTTATGGTGGTAATTTCCAAGTAGGGTTTTCCACGTTGGAAAAACCCATCCGATCTTTACGAAATTAAGACCTCCTTCAATTTTTCGTTTGCATCTTTCGCAAGTAAAATTTTAAAATTCTACATGTGAACATTACTTATTTAATTTAGTTGTTATGCTAATTTTTGTATGAAAAGTGCACTGCAATACACAAAAACGGTATTATTGTTGAAAGTCGCTAAATCCAACAGTTTTCGAGATAACTCAAAGTTTTTGTTAAATCGAGTTGCCATGAAGGTCTGGGTGTCCTAGAAAACTTGAACTGAAAGTAATTACTGCACTACTAAGAAGAAACATAGAAATCCTTTGAGTTCCAGAAAAGTTTCTTGAAGTAAAGTTCTCTGACAGAGAAAGTCTAACCTAAAGCTCACTAAAAAGTGTCTCTACCATATTAACACATTTTTAAAAATAAATTAGCCTTAAGAAAAAGATTCATTAGTATTAAAATCTTATTGCATAAAGACCCTTAAAAAAAACCTTCTGCGAAGAAACGTAAGATAAGGTCTTGGAAAAAGATCTTTAGAAATTCTCTCAGAAGCTGAAGATATCTTAGATATTTCTTGCAATTATAACTTATAAAGCTAAAATTTAAAATTCATTTTTTCAAATAATTTACTGTAAATTAGCTCTTTAAAAAATTTGAAAAAAGTTACTGAAATTTCAATTTTCTTAAAAAAATAGAGCATGAAATCGGAAGAAAAAATGAGCGAAACACTTCGCTTGGACTTTCCTATACATTTAAATACATTGTTTTATATTTTCCAACACTTTCGATATACACCTGTCTAGACACGACTAGTTAAAGTAAATAGTTTGTTATAAGTTATAACATCTTGAAGCGGTTGAAGAAAGATCGACCGCTGCGCTGCAAGCATAAGGTTGGGTAAAATATTCGGACTGAATCAACGGAAGCGCGGAAATTGATATTTGAAAATATATTAATAACTCGAGAAGTATTATTTTTAGCAAGAAATTACTCTTATTAATTTGTATTTAGAATTTCAAAACCTTTCTGATTTTAAAGCCAAAATGCCACGTTTCCATTTAAAAAAAGTTTTTTTTACCGTGGCCGCCATATTAAAATTGGAAACTCAAGTTTTTTTCTTAAATACAATAGAGAAGAATTTGCCCTACAACTTTGCTCTTGGGTTTGCGAGTCTATCTATTAAAATAAAAAAGTTAGCGTACACTGAACATTAAACGACTAGTACAAGAATACAACTGCTGTAGAAAGTATGTGAAAAAAGATTATTAAGGGGCAAAAAATTCGATTTTTTGATTTTTTGTAAAAAGATTCTCCTAGAGCAAACAAAACAAAAAAACAAATTTTTAATTTTTTATCGAAAAAATTTGGGGGGAGGGGGAACAGTAGCCCCCCTAAATATAAAATTATCGAAAAAATATTATTATATTCGGATTTTGCTATCAATGGTGAGAGCTATTTCACATTAACAGAAATATTTTATTGCCCCCCGTTAAATAAATAAAAGGGTACCAATTTTCAATTTTCAAAAATTCATAGAGGGCGTCACAGTGAAATTATAGCAATGCGCAAAAAAACAAATTGTAGAAGATTCCCAGCTCTATCAGCTTAAAAAGTTTAAACAAAAACGTGTGGGCAGTTTTTGAGAAATATTTTTTTGAAAAATTTTGGAGTGATGTCATTGCGATCGATTTTATATTTTCAAAATTAATTATATTTCATGGTATAGTACCCTTGAAGGGCTACCAAACAAGATGTAGTTGATTCCAATCAGATAACTGGTTTTTGAGTAAATGGGCGTTAAAACTCGAAATGTTCAAAAATTCGTAGCGGCCGCCATTTTAAAGCTAGAGAGTTCGGTAAAAAATTGTTTAATTTGTCCTAAGGCCTTCTTTAATCTCCACTGTTAAAATTTCCAAAATTCTGTTTTTGAAAAAATGCTACCAAAAAAACGTGTCTAACTTCCGCTTCCTGTTTCGGTTTTTTAAAAGCTTATTTTGTCGGTGAATTTTTAATATACCCCCTCATTCCATAGCACATCAAAATCGGTCCAGCCGTTCCGGAGATATGGAGCGTAACACACCCACCCACAGACCCACCCACCCACAGACAGAAATTTTTTAAAAATTACTTTTTTGGAGTCCATGCCCCCCCCCCCCCCCCCCCCCGACTATTTCCGTTAAAACCACAACTTTGAAATTTTGCATGAAATCAATACTTCCCTATACTGAAAGTATAGGAAAGTAAAAAACGAAAATTGTCATAAGAGATGTTTAGTGAAGAAAAAAAATATTTTAGCTTATTATAGAAAAAGTGTAAGGTTAATTATAAATAGGTATAACTTACGTGTTGCTGGTATTTCTCAAGTTCTTATCAAGGTGGCACGCAAAAATAACTTTTTACTCTACACTCATCTAGATTGCGTATGGGATTACAGGCAAAGTTAAAAATATGTCCACTTTAATGGAAGAACAAGGTGGCGGGGGTGTGAGGGACATTAAGCAAAGAAGCGGACGTATTATTATTATAGCAAGTGCGTGCGGATCCCGAAATGGGCTATAAAAGTTTTCAGCAGTAGCGCATGACCTAGCAAAATACCCCACTGTTGACTTAGCACTGCGGCTCTATACATGTGCCGTTATGTTTATGCCCCCGTTTCCTCCACTGCAGACATGCTCGCAAACAGATTATTTATCTACCTACTAGAAAATTAATTTAGCTTCATTCGCATCTACGATGCGGACACAGCCAACTAGCACAACGCAAAAACTTTTTGAGTTAAGGTTTTGCGAATGCAAATGTGGTTCTCTATAAATTGCTTTTGGGGGCAAAACAAAGGCAGCAGAAAAGGACTAAATATAATGAATAGGACCTGTACGAGGCTAACGAAATTTCTAACTTTCAGTTTTCATTTGAAGCTCGGCGTTCGAGGAGTGACCTAACGTTTGTAGGCACGCGATACTAAAATACCTTTGGTAAATGTATTCCCAGCCACAAACGTGGGGAAAAGATGTTTAACCCTCTAGGACTATTCAAAAATTTATTCGCCTTAATTCCCCTGCAGCGAGATCAAACGCAATGGAGGATTTAATTAAGAGATAAATTATATTGGGATTTTGCATCAGAGTTTGTACATAATAAAATTACGTTATCAAAGTGCACGAAAATATTGATTATATGTATATCCATTTATAATTAAAATTATAAACAAAACGGTTTTCCAACGGTTTTCCATACCAACAATTTTTTCTTCTGATATTTGTGAAACGTTAAAGTTGCACGAAAGGGATCGTCGAAAAATAAGCACTAAAAATAGTAAATACTTCTTTTTCTTTCTCTTGTTATACGCCAATGGCCTGTTTAAAACCCGTAACTAGTGCGGGTTCTGTGAGCCCACTTTGCACGTATGCCGGGCAGGAGGCTGGCCTTACCCGTCGAAAGGAGAAGAAGTTCCACTAAATGGTTTACGATTGCCAAAGATGTTAGCATGACAACAGCCGCGACCGATGCGACGGCTTAACGTGCCCTCCGAAGCACGGTTGGTTGCGGATATACCCCTATATTGGTCACCCATCCGAGTGGAGACTAGAGCGAACAGTGCTTAACTTTGAATACCGTGTGACCGGCATCCGCAGTTGTCCGCCGTGCAACCAACATTGTAAACACAGTTAACCATTATCAACGACACAAAACACTTTTAAAGGTACGAGACTAGAGATAACTTAATAAGATCCGCAAAGAAAAATAGAACTTTAATGAATAGAACATTTCTGTGACCTATTTCTGACTTCATTTTGTCTAAAATTTAATTTTTGGTTCCTAAAATGTATTTCTGTTCTACCTGTTATAAACGCTATTTCTAATAAAACTTTTATATTGTTCTCTGTGCAATGATTTGTTTACATTACAGCATTATATTAATTCTATGTTATTGAAAAAATAATATAAAATGGTGTTATATTTTATACTTGCTGCACGAATAACCTAAAAAAATATAAAAAAAATAAATAAAAGGGAAAGAGTATGGAAGGTGCATTCAAGTTGTGCTCCGCTGAAGCAACGCCACTGTGCGATATTCTCAAGGTGCACATAAATACTGAACCTAATATGCTAGTTACACAGTGTTAAGTTTAGTTATTATCGTACTAATCATGTTAGTGTTTATTATTTTGGAGTTAAATTTTAACTCAGCAAGAGTTCAGGGTCACTAAAAGATAAGTTTTATGATAAAAGGTACACCTTTTATAAAAAATTATACCAGGATATTCGAACAATTAATTTAAGCTAAGCCTATTACATAGCAAAACTTTTATTTAATACGAGTATAGAACCATACTAAAGTAAAGCTCAAACTTGTATAGAAATTTATTTATCTAATTTGGTTAGAAAGCCGAAGTCACAGGTTCCTAGTTATATGTACTTAGAAATTAGCTGTAACAAGAATATCTAAATACCTACAAATAAATATGTAATAATTTAAAAGACAGATAATTTGAAAAATTCGCAACAGTCTCATTCGTTTTTAGGGGCCAGCGGGTGGTCTAGTGGTTAGAGTCCCAACCTCTAGAACTAGACTCCCAACGGCAGTAGGTTCGAATCCTCTGCCCGTCGGAAAATTTTCTGAATAAGTTAAATCCGGCGTGCCCATGGACGGTGTGTGTGGATGGGAATCATTGAGTCGTGCTCACGCAAGGCCTCATAAATTAAAAAAAAAAATTAGTTTTTAAAAGTTTCTGAAAAATTTGAAACTGGCTACGTAATTGAAACTGTGTAGCGTTACTTTAGATTCTTAGTTTATATTTTTTTCAGTTTGCTGTTATAATTCTTTATTTTTTCATCGTTAGTTTTTCTCTGCGCTTTTATTTGGTAAGTAAAACGTTTTTATCATTAAATAAAAGTTTATGATTTTTGAATTTTTTCCGCTTGTATACAATATTCAAAGTTAATAGCTAATTCGCAATTTAAATAAAGGCAAGACTCACGACGAAATCCGGATCGGTAATAAAAGTTTTCCAATTTTTTCGCACGTTGTATTAGCGAAGCCTAATAACTTTTTTATTATTTCAAAAGCGTGTAACTTTTTCGATCATTGCAAAGCTGCTCGAAAATTTGAGAACACCTTGATTGAGTCTCATAAGTTTCCGGGGGAAATTTCGTAATCAGTTTGAGACCCTGCAAGTTTGAAAATAAAAACCTCATCTGCTCGTTTAATATTTACCTTTTTAAAAGTTGATATAAAGTCTTTTGAATTTAATGAACATCTTTTATATCGGGATTTGCATAATATTCGCGCTACAATTTATGAGGAAACATATTCGCCTTTGCGGGCTACACGGAGATTACGTTTTTCCTAAAGGAAAATAAATTCATTAAACTCCGACCGGCTAGAGTGTCCGTAACTAAATTTAAAACGAACCTAATCAACGAAAAGAGGAAAGAATTACGCAAAATTCCGCCGCCGACGACGTCATCGTCGCCGCCGCCGGGCACCGTATAAATCTCCTCGTTCGTTTACGGTTGACAGGTAGACTAAGAGACGTGCTAACGATGGGAGTCCTTAGGGATTTCGTCCCAGCCGCCCGCCGAGGGGTTCGTTCTACGATATGCAAGCCAGCTCGACAATCAACGCGTGCAATTAACGAAATACAGTCACTTTATTCCCGTAATTTATCTACGTGTTCCATAACTTAACGAAGTACAGAGCGCAAAGCGCGAAGTGGTTTGGGATGCTCGTACGTGCAGAGAATTCAGTCGATTTACACAGCAGTTTGTCTAGTAACTGCAGTGTCATGGGAATCCAGTCCATTTCAAAATCAACGTTTCGCAACCACCACACTGAAAATAGTGCAAATAAATGCCTATTTGAATTAACACGAATACCTATTTGCAACCATACGCCAGCAATGCAAATGCTCCTCTTCTCGTCTGTTAATCACTGTGAATGGGTAGATTATAGAAATGCTGCCCGGCCTCTCTCTCTCCTATTTGAATCCTTTTCCCTAAAGATACATTTACAGTAATGAAACAAAAAAAAAACTGCGGAATATTTTATGGGGATTTAAAAATGACTTCCTTGTTACATTTTTAACAGAAATAAATTGCTTTGTAGAATAAGTAATTTCAAATTAAAAGGACAGACAAACCTTTTGAAGCTCGCAACGGTTTGGCAAATTGCAAAACATTGCTTGTAAGAAAATGTAATTCGACTCCTATAAAATAGAGCGAGGAGGTTATGGGGAAGAAAAAAATTCTGCATAAAAAACATGATAAGTGTCTTAATTTACTATAATTGATGTGTTTGTTAGCTTGGATTTAGCGTCGATTCTCCTTGAAATAAAGCAAAATTTTCCAAATTTGAAAAATTCTAAGAGTGCCATAGAGAACTTATTTGTGGAACTGATTTTTCAAATTTTTAAATACAGATACAAATACGTAACTATTTACATTATTTTTCGAGAAGTTAGTAGCTTTTACAAGGTAAGAGTATTGCAGTTCAGTGACACACATTTTTAATTAACCAATCACAGTGCTCGATTTCCGTACCAAAAACTAATGAAATTAATTTGAAGGTGTATTAATCACCAGTAGAATTAAAAATAGTGTAAAATCAACGATAAACTATTCGTTGTTATTGCTGCGTTTGTTAGCGACAAGGGCGACAAGGTAAAGTCTAAATCATGCAAAAAACGACGATCATTTCCGATACGATTCGTTAATTTAAAACATGTCGTAATTATTGTGTGTGATATAGCCATTACAAATACAACACGTAGTCGTTTATGTTCTATGGTAAACTTGTGTTGATTGCTAACTCGTGCTAGTTAATTTTGGGCAACGTTAGCCCCGCGTCGATGTGTGAAATTATCGTCTTAACAAACGCTCGTAACAAACAACCCAAGTTCATGAAAAAACGAGGTAACTAGTTATATTATTTGTATAAAATATCACTAGCAGATTGTAATACATAAAAAAACTACAATAAAATTACAATAAAACCACTAGTTGTTGTGGCTGAGTTTGTTAGCGACAAGGGCGACAAAGTAAGATCGAAAACACGCAAAAAATGCGCTCATTTCCGATACAATCCGCTAATTTAAAGTACGTCGTAATTATTGTGTGTAGTATAGTCATTGCACATACACGTTTACGTTCTGTGGTAAATTTGGGTAGATTGTTAACTCGTGCTAGTTAATTTTGGGCAACATTACTCTTGCGCCGAGGTGTAAAATTATTGTCTTAACAAGCACTCGTAACAAAAAACCGAAGATTAAGAAAAAACGGGGTCACTAGTTATATTACTTGTGACAAATATCACTAGCAGATTTTAATAAATGATAAAATGACGATACAATTATGATAAAATTACTAGTTGTTGCAGCTGCGTTTGTCAGCGATAAGGGTGACAAGGTAAAATCGATAGCACGCAAAAAACCACGCTCATTTCAATTGCATATTATATAGTCACTACAAATACAACAGTGTGATAAATGTGGGTAGATTTTTGACTCGTGCTAGTTAATTTAGGACAATTTTACTTGAAAGTTGCGTTTAAAGTTATCATTTTAACTAGCCCCCTATAACAGCGAACACAACTTTATTTAAAAAAACTTGAAGACTATTACTTGTAATAAATTTACCAAGCTACGACCGACGTCTTCTTCCAAGAGTTCCATAAATCTTTACATAATGTTATTTAAAACACACTGGGTATTACTTACGCATTAAACTCAATGTTAACGTTTTCGAAATTCAATGTGTCGTTGTTATTTACATAACATACCCAATTTAGAAAGCTCGTAAAAATCCCCAAGGATAGTAGATCGTGTCTTATTGATCTTTATTTTCTGCTATGTGCAAGATTATGACAAAAATTTAAAAATAAAACCAGAAAAATATAATAATGTTATGTCAGATCATAAATAAACGAAACATTGTTGTGATGGCTTATTATTTATTATAAATTACTTTCCACGAATTTTTAAAGTACAAACTGATATTAATAGAAAAAAAAAAAAAAAATTCTTGTTCCAGATACATAACTTGTAGCTAGAATTACAATTTTTAAATTTAATTTACTATTTTGGCAGCTTTAGGTATAGTTTAAACTTACAATAAGTTTTAATTCTGTTACAGCTTTCAAGGTTTGTAAAATTTGTATCACTTTTCCTGTGAACAGGAGCGTATTTCGTAAATATTCGAGTGTTTTAGTTTCTAACGTGGTTAAATCAGGATTCATTTTCTTGCTGCCTGAGAAATATGATTTGAATGATGGTAAAAATCTTTTCGTTTTATAAAGTAAGTTTCTGACATAACTTTTTGTGCAGAGCAAGAAGGGAAAAATCGTACCCTCCTTCACAGAAAATTTTAAAAGTCAGATGTTCTTTATTATTTGGCAGAAATGATTATTTTTAAAAATTACGTTTATGGCTTTTATTTATTTTTAGATTTTTCATGCTTTCAGCGCATCAGCATTGTTGTGTCATTTTCTAGTCGCGTTAATTAATATAACGCCCAGTTCTTTTCAGAATTATTTTTATGCCACAATAAAGAAAATTTCCCTCTAATGGAATTACATATAATAAGCGTCGTGTAGGTGTGCGACGAGTTCAGTAGCGTCGGCGATGGAAGGAACGGCTCCACATACAAAAGCGGGAGCCCACTTTACATTAGTCAGATTGCTTGGGACCTGTCTGGTGTATAATGGCCATCATTTTTAAGAGAGTTGAATCTGAATGCAGCCACCATTTGTAAGCGACGACACATCGCCATTTATTCACTTGACAGAACAGTGGGTAATATTGCGTCGCTAGCATTACAAGCCGAGGGGGGAATTGGAGCAATGTGTCTGATGACGGATCTGTATACGTCGGTTGACACACAGTTTAATCCTTCGGGATTAACACCTGCTCGCGGTTCGCATCGTGCTGATTAAATGTAACGCTACGGTTTATGATGTACTTAGTTGTAGGATTTACGTTGGTAAAACTGCTACTAGTTCATGTTTGAGTTGGTAACTCTGTTCTTAATGGATTCTCGCGTGCGTAAGGGTCTCATTAATATTGCAGGACCTATTGTTTCAAAGAGATTTCGTAATTACATTATTTGGGGAGGCGTGCGTGGGTCGTATCGCTTCGAAAAGAAACGAGCCGAACTTATTTTATTGCGAGAAAAGAATTCGCCCAAGCCAGGATTTTAAATCCGAAACCTGTTTTGATTTAATATAACCCTGAAATATTGTAAATATGATTTTTATTATACTTTCAGCTCAGTTTCCTCCCGTTTTCGTACAAGTAGTTGAGTAGACCCGTTTTTCGAAATAACTCGCATATCTCATTCACATGCAAATTGGCTGGATATTGTTATTGACATTAAGATTGTGCATTTATTTACATAATAGCACGTCTTATTTTGAAATAAATCTAATGTTAAGCTAAAAGCTTTCTTTGTAAGTTTTTTAGACGGGTTTTGCTTCGTGTACTGATGCTTCTTAAGGCTCTTGATACTGTGTGCCTCATACAAAAGAATATTACCATCTTGATATAGTTAAACTTGTATTGCGTACAATGTTTTGAAATAATAACCCTCAAAAGATATAAATGCTAGGCAAAAAAAGTAATCCAGTCTTATATAAAATTGTAAAAAATTGCCTTCTTCAAAACCTTTTCTCTCTTAAACGAATTTGATACACTACGTCAATGGCGTTGTCGTTGTTTTAACGACAAACCTGAGCCTGGATTGTTGGTTTAATTTGATCAATTTTTAGTAATTTATATAATAAACGCCTTCCCCTTCCACTTTTCACAACTCTCTGACATAGACGCGTGCCGCCGACCTAGCACTGCTCGACGCTCAGTCATGAAACCGCTTTCGCGGAAAAATGTAGATCAGACCGGCAGTGAAATATCGCCTAGCATTATTTCTTTACACGTGTACAGGTACATATCGCAGCAGAAGATGTCTGCGGATCTGGACTTCTGCGAATAAACACTCCGACGTTTATATCCTTCTAGTCTACTTTGTTTAATAGTACATTTGAAATCTCCAATTGAATTTATATTTGCTTTAAAGAAATATTTATGCTGTATCAAATTAATCAACTATGGTGGCACATTTATTTTAACAAATGGTTTACTTTTAATTTTCTTTTTGTTTTCGAGGACGGAGGCTCGGAATTTAAAAATATCGAGTTCAGTATTTATGTACGTCTTACGTATTTCACACACCGGCGTCTCTTTGATTCGTTCATTAGGCGAGAATAAATATAAGATAATGTGATATACTTTCTTTTAATAACAGAATTAACATAATATACTAAAAAAGTACTGCACAGAAAACATTATTAAAATATTAATGCAAAGAGTATTTATAATTGGGGCTGCAATGGTTAGGCACTGTAAGTGTTAAAAATAGGAGACAAGAAGGTAATAGAATATAAATATAGACCTCAAGAACACGCGTTTTAATATAAAATTTTTTGTTAGTTTGTGTAGAATACAGCCGCGAAATTGATTTTTTGTACCAATCTAAATTGTAATCATGAAAACCTAGAAAGAACAAAAACGATTGAAAAATAATTTACTTTTAACAAAGGTTAGAAGAAAAAGCGTGGGGCGTAACTAACGGGTTTTCCTATATTTTATTAAGTTGGTTGTATATAAAATTTAAAACATAATCATGAAAAGATGATTATATTGTTTATAAAACTGATTGGTTGCGTGGAGCAGTTCTGCGACTGTAAAATGTACAATACATATCTCAGCATTTACAGGCTCAGTCACATTCACTCCAGGTTTGGCTTATTGCTATGTTTCGGAGGGTAGTGGGGCCCTTTGGGCCTTTAACCACTACGCTCTCTCAGCGTACGCCAAACTCTTGGCGTTACATTCACTCGTCTATTTTCTCATCTATCTACACTCTGAAGGAACTCCCAGCCCCTCTAACCACTGCGGCATTGTTAATGCGACATCCGGGACCACCTATTTGCGTGCCATTCCGAGAGTACGAGGACCGCGTTGACTCGGCTTTCGGACACCCATCCAAGTACTGACCAGGCAAAGCTCTGCTTAACTTTGCTGATCGCACTCGAATGGTTATTCTAACCGTGCCAACTCGGGACCTGATCTACAATAGTTCGATTAATTATTAAAATAAAACTTTGAGCCTTCTGTTAGACTGTTTTGCTTTTAGTTGTATACATTGTGCTCCTATCTTCTTATATACATGATATAATCCATACAGACAAAAAAAGAAAGACGGTGCAGTATATAAGCACTTATTATGTCAGGAAATAAACCAATTTACGGAAAGCCTATGCAAGAATATGAAATACTGCTAAATGTATTAATAACATGTCTAATATCTCGACACAGCGGATGTATTATTTTTAAAACAAAGTGTACAAAACAACGCGAGACGTAGTTCACTGGTGCCGCTTGTCTATATATTAAATTCAGATCATTTCCAATTGTCTTGATTTTTAGTGATAAGAAGCTCCCGCTACTAAAACTCACATAGTCACGCGTCCAATATAAAAGGCTTAAATTCGTTTGTACAGCGGACCGCTACAGTTTTTAATACAGATAAGCCAACTTATAACGCAAAGAAACTCCTCGGGCCGCGAGACTGCAAATACTGGCACATCTAAATTTTCTTCTATGAATATTTTGGCCAATTTTTATTGCATTTGTTTTTATTTAAAAACAAATACTTAAAGTTGGGCCCTTTTCAATTTAGGGCACCAATGCTACTGAATTACGAATTAACATTGACTTTTATTAAGTTGTGCTGCGTATAACGCTAATAACTAATGCAAAACAACACAGAGAGTCACCCAAACATTGTTTTGCGTAAATTAAACACAGTAACAATAATCTAAATAATTTTTCACGACGCTAGAAAACATAAAAATGTAACATCGTTCAATAAAAAACAACATTTATAGTAGGCAAATTAAAGATCTTTTGTTCTCTGCAGTAAAAACTGGTAGTATCGCTAATATATACAGTATTGTGGTGCTATTTGGGAGCAATAATGTATAGCGATTAATTTTGGAGGGGGGATGGTTGACTCTCCAAATCCTTCCGACGGCTGCGCTACTGAAACGCCAACGCACTTCATGTAGTATAATACATTAAATACATTATGCTCTTATTTGTTTCACAATTACACGGTGTGTCCCAGGATTGATGCAACAAGAGGTGTAGTAGACAAACAAATGTTTAAAATTTAATTTGATATTTTAGAAGTAAGCCCTGATTGTCTTAGTACTAATTTTAAGCATATTATATATTCTTGCAAATCAAGTGGACCTTGAAAGTTAAGTAAAAACTTTGTGTGTTTGGAGTAAAGTACGTTTTCCATGGAACATATGGAAATGTCATTGAGAAAAGTTGTTCCGAATACAAAATCATGTCTTTATGCAAAATTTCGGGAATGTTGGCCTACTTTTATGAAATAGGCTTTTTGTAATAGTGTCGTTTCCACAAAAAACATAGAAAACTTGTATAGAAAAAATGTTGTTTAGAATTAAATGCTACGTCTTTAAGTAATATTTCAGAAACATTAGCCCACTTTGATTTTTAATCTATTTCATCAAAGTCCACCAATCTTTCCCAAATTTTGTATAACGACATGATTTTGTATTCAGAATAACTTTCTTTAATAACATTTTCCTATATCTTCTCCGGAAAAGGCACTTTACTCGAAGCAAAAACATTTTAAGTGCCTTAATTTGCAAAAATCGAAAATATGTTTAAAATTAATTCTAAGACAAGCAAAAGTTTAATTCTAAACTAGCAAATTAAAATTCAATTTTTTTATTACATCTCTTGTTGCTTGAATCCTGGAATATTGTAAACATTACACTCCTATCTTTTTATACAGAATCTAATAGATACATATAAAAAAACGGCCCAATATATGCGCGCTTATTATTCCAGAAAAAAACGAATTTGCAGAAAGCATGTTCATAATCGTTGCATATTTGAGAACATAATAATACTGCTGAAAGCACTAGGAACATGTCCAACATCAGTTTTTATAATTTTTTAGAAATAGGCATACAATAAAACGTTGGAGCGTAGTCCATGGGTTCCGCTGTTATATACTTTAATTGGTCGGTCTAAGTACGAGATATTTTCTGGTTTTCTTCCCAAATTTCTGCTTTCCAGGAAAAACAAGACAACTACCCTACGTGGATGATTTTTTAACTAAATAGACACGATTAAATTAACAAGATAGTTACTAGATAATTTTACAAACAGATTTTTTTAAACATGATTTATAAATTAATATATTGTGCTATTTGTTTTATTTAGAAATATTTAAGTTTAAATTTATAAAATGCAATTTAAATTTGGACCTTCTGACATTTGAATTTTCTTAACTGCGAATCTAATTAACTTTCATATGGGAATATATTAACATAACTAAATGCAATTAAACAGAAATATGCATAATGAAAAGAAACATAAAAGCTACTTTGTGGGATTATTATGATTTATGATAATAACAGGCCTGTAGGTTTTTATACGCTGAAAATAACCGTTGCATGTCCTCCGACGTTATTAAGGCAAATTTATACATAATTGGATTTGTCTGATAGTTCCTAATTTTCTGATTATTTCTACATTGTTTCGGTAGTGCTCGTTTTATTTCCTTTTTCCTTATGGTTTTACTTACAAGTAGATTGCATGGAAATGTGTTCTGAAATACCCTAATTATCTATGCTGAAAACAAACACGTAAAATGGATTTCTTTCATAAATAAAGCAACAATTGACCCAAAAAAATAATATTTTGATAAGTTGTTTTTACTTTGCCTAGTTTTGAAAAATAGAAAAAAATGTGTGCCGAGCACGCTAGTTCTAAGTAAAACTTCATCGCGTGTTCTCACTGAAAGCGTTTTTCCCTTTAAACCTTAAGACATTTATTAGCTTTATACTGCTAAGACGGCACCTGCACTGTGTTTTGAAGTTGTTTTGTGTTGAAGAAGGTGTAAAATGTTGCTGGGAATGTAGATGTAAAAATTTTAAACACTCAAGTAGACGAGGACGAGACGAGGATTCTGTTTGAACCAAATATTAGAATGTAGGGTGTCCCAACGATACAACATTTTTTGATAACTGTTTTGTTAATTAAGTTATCAAAATGATATTTTACCAGTAGGCTACTTAATAATATCTGTAAATTTTAAAATTATTTTCGTTTGTACAAGGTGTTCCATATCAGAGGTAATTTTTGTTTTTTGTTGTCAACGTCAGTCAAGTATGCATCTCTGGTATAAAACACCTTGTATAAACAACAATGATTTTGGAATGTGCAGAAATTGTCAAGTGGCCTACGTGTAAAATATCGTTTTGACAACTTAATTAACAAAAACGAGTTATCAAAGAATTATTTACGGTTGGGATATTTACATGCTCATACTATAATTCGATATTTTTTTTTATTTTATACGCAAAAACGACTTTCATCAATTTTCATAAGCTCATTAGATGAAAGCTATTCTTACTCAAGTTATTCAATATAAAGTGGTTTCTTTGAAGATGGTAACTTTTTTCGATAAGGCGATTAAATATTCAAGACATCGAATCTAAATAGACTGTGATACATCAGGGGAATGGATGCAGACGACTGCAGTGGCAACGGCGCGGCGGCGTCTCGACGACCCAGCTCGCGTTGCAAAAGCTCGTAAGCTCGACAATCCGATTACCGGCTGCTTTGCACCTCGGCCCGCGTTAAGTCTAAACTGCTACCAACCCCAAGGAATCAATTTGTGCGGTTTTGTAACAATGCGCGAGTGCTATAACTAAACGGTCTCCCATTTATAACATTAGTGGAACTTGTGTAATTATACCGGCTAGTGGCACTCCGATCTGTGTAGATATTGTAGCATTTCTATTCAAGAGTGTTGCTTTCACAACCTGATCTCATTACAAAGTTCGCGTCAGGCTTGATGATTGAATTATGTTGCCGCACGCTCACACATATATATTACAATTTGCACTAGCACTTGCCACCGTATAACCTCAGTTAAAATAGCATCAGCTTGTAAACGCTATTTATAAAGCCTTTTAATATAAAGTTATTTCGTTTTTGAAAGAATTAAAATAATTGAATTGCTTTATGGCAGAGTAGAAAGCAGATTTAATCGACACAAAGTGAATAACAGTTTGGAGCTTCTTTTATTTCTAACAATTTTACTTTTCTAAACTTTCGGTACAGGGAAGAATTGATTTTAACTTATTCTAAATAAAACAATTCTTAACTTCAACAGCTTTTTAAATTTAGTTTTTAGATTTAAACATAAAAAGTACTTCAAATAATAAATTTGAATATTCTGTTTATAGAAAACCTACACAAACAGACATTGCAATACCGCACGATTCTTGTCATCATAAAACACATAAATAAGCAGCATACAAGTCCACGATACATAGGGCTTTAACAGTTCCTTTAGGTGAAATTAGTTATAATAGAGAAATTTCGATTATTAAACAAATTGCATACAGTAATGGTTATAATACTCAATTTATTGATACACTAATTAAAGAGAAAAATTATAAATTAGCTATTCAGAAAATGTATCCAATTACTTCATTAGATAAAATGAAATACGCCTCAATTCCATATTTTGGCAATAAATCAGAAAAAAATTGCCAAAATTATAAACAAATAAATGTAAAATAGCTCTTAAACCATAAAAAAATATTTTAAACGTTTTGTTTAATGCTAAAGAAAAAACAGACAATTTACTAGAATCAGGCATTTACAAATTAAATTGCTCACACTGTGATTCCGTTTATATGAGACAAACAATTAGAAATTTTGATATTAGGTACAAGAAACACGTACGTTGTTATAAGTTTAAACACCCCCATAAATCCAATTACGCTAAACACTTATTAGAACACAATCATTCAATGACATCTAATAACACTATAAAATTTTTACACTTTTGTGATGACAAATGCAAGTTGGATATACGAAAAGCATTTGAAATTATAAACATTTAAAATGTGTACTTTTAATGAATGAACAAATTGATCTCTTAAACTCACTGTTATTAGACGCTTTGGAATGAGAAATCAAGCCGTTTGGACGCAAATATAGAAAATCAATATCAAGGTATGAAGATTTATTGTTCCTATAGCAACACCAACTGTTTACTTTTATTTTTGCTTTTGATAATGACGTATAAACACGCTGAAATACGTATAAAGCTAAATTAAAAAACCTGTTGAAGTTAAGAATGGCTTTATTTATAATAAGTTGAAATGAACTTCATCGAAGTAAAGCTCGAACTCATAAAAAAAGAATTGATTTCCTGAAAATTTTTGATTTCAAGATTTTGACGAATGTATTTTGAACGTCGAGGATTCCAAAAAATGGTTTTAAAAACATGTCTATGTGAGTGAGTGGGTTTGGATGTGATTCGCCTCATAATTCCCGAAGTAATTTTGAAAGATTTCGATGTGTTTCGGAATACAGGGGTATATCAAAAATTCCAACGACCACCTTAAGCTTTTTAAAAAAAATTCCGCTAACTAAATTTTTTGAAATTACAATCAAGCGGAACCTGATGGAAGGCCTATCACAACGCAAGAAGAAATCTAACGCTTCTCTCCCGAGCTATCTAACTTCATCTACAACTTAAACGCCCCATTCAAAAACAAGTTGATAAATCGGCGCAAGTTTTAGTTATTTAAATAGCCAAAGAAAGAGACACAATGCCATTTAAGACAATTTGTAAATACATGAATTAGAAAAGAATATTTACAAAATTTTGGGAATTTTCAAAAAAAATTGCTTTATAACTGGCTTCACGATGTTTCTGTAATTTTGGCAGCGCGCCAATTTTTCTATGACGGATTCTATGAATTTTTCAAAATCGAAAAATCATTTCTTTTTATTTAATGAACGCCATACGATAGAACATTCTTCATTAAATTCATGAGTAACAGTAGAATAAGTTTCTAAATTTAATTTTTAGGTGCAGCCAAATTAAGGGGGGTTAATTTCACACCTCTACTTAATCCTTTGCTGACGAATTTTCTCATTGTTTTCTGGATTTAGTTAATCCCAAGGAGTATTTTCCTAAAAAACATAATTATATTATTCACGAAAAAACTTCCCATGCGATAATCCCGTTAACATCAGTTTGTTTTCATCCCTCTCTAAAGCTTGTAGAATGTACTTAACAGATCGAAGCGGATAGTCTTCCGGCGCAAGACTGAACTACAAAAACTTTTAAGACAAAACCATCCACTAATTTTGCACCTCATTCCAAGCCCGGCTTTGACCGCTATCTTGGGATATAGGAGGGAGAAAATAGTTTTTCGCGAATATTTTGCTACAGGTTGATTTTAGAACAAAAAACTGTATTATATAAAATGAACTACACTAAATTCCCCATAAAAAAGGTTCTGTACTCTTTTTTCGTACGATGCATACTTTTTGGGCTATAGCCGCAAAACCTCGCTTATGCTTTTTATCCTCCAGCGCACTATAGCTTGCATTAACGAAACTGCGTAATGAATACCGATTTACATGTTTTTAGAGTGCTGGTTACGATTTTGATGTTAATTTTGGGATATCATCTTGTTCAACCCCTCCCCTTTTCATGTATTTTGTAAACGTTTCCACATCACTAGGTAAGGTTTTTTAAGTAGCGTCCTTGAGAGAGCTAATTCCACCGACTAACACTATACTGTCAATTTATTATTTGTTAAAATCTACAAATTGTTATTTTATCATTTTTTGTGGTTCGACTTTATCAGTTGATTCTTCTTCAGTCCAGTCTTCTAGTTCTAATTCATTCTCATTTTCAACTGCGTTGCAAGATCCGGAAGCGAATATTTCGAGCGTAGTACCGAAAGGGTTATCGGGGCCGTTGTTGATTATTATTTCCCTGTTAGTGCATGCTAGTTCCGTGCATAAGCCACACGGAACGTTGCAAGTCCGCCCTTCGGCAACTATACATGTTCTTGCACCTGTCGTGCATTTACAAGAAATAATGTTGAGGAGTTCCGTAGAAGCTGCTTTTTTGTCTCTCGTAATCAGTGCCAGTGTTGTTTTAGTAGCCTTACAATCCCATTCTGCAGATGGTAAGTCATTACCCAATAACTTCTAGACTTGATGGTAAGTCCGAAATGAGTGCATCTGAGCAGCTGTTTCTGTAGTAGATACCGATTATAAATAAAATCTACTTTTTGTTAATGACGACGGCCTTTTTGATTCTTTCGATATTAAGCTTGAAAAATTCACCTCCGGAGCTTCCAACAAAGTTGATAATAAGAATGAATTAAAACTAGAGAACTGGGCTGAAGAGGAAGAATGTTTAACTGATAATGTCGAACCCAAAAAAAATGAGATAATAAACTGTATATTTAAGCAAGTAATAAAAAGACATTGTAATGTTAGCCAGTAGAATAAGGTCTCCTGAAGACACCATTTAGAAAAGAAAAGGCCGACTGCCCTACCTAGTGGTGGTGTGGAAACGGATTTCAAAATTTTGAGGGGTGAAAAAGGGTGTGGAAGGAAGAGTTAAACAGGGCGATATCACAAAATTAACAACTAATCGTAACCAGCACTCCAAGAAACATGTAAAATGTATATGTACATGACGAAGTGTGCGATAATGCAAGCCATAGTGCGCTGGAGGGTGGAAAACATAAGTGCGATCTTGTGGTTATAACGCTGAAAGTATGTGTCGTACGAAAAATTGGTATAGAAGCTTTTTTGTAGAGAATTTAGTTTAGTTTATTTAATACGATAAAGTTTTTTGTTCTAAAATCAACCTGAAGCAAAATATTCGCGCAAAACAAAATTTCACTCCTCTATATTCCTATATGCGGTCAAAGCCAGGCTTGCAGAGGGGTGCAAAGTTGGTGTGTTGTTTCACACCCCAAAAGGAAAATATAAAACTTTACTCCAGCCTTTTCTTATTTATTTTTACCTTATTGACTGGACTACTGCTTACGCATCAGTTTATATGTTTTAAAACATGAATAAAAGTAATTATAACTCTTTTTAAGTCTATAGTTTGCAAAATTTAAATTGTTTATGTTACCGTATTCAAACTTTTTTTCGGAAAACTTTAATACTTTTGCAGAGAATCTATGGCAACAGTTTACACAATTTCAAAAAGGTTTCTTTTTTTACTTTTCTACACTTCTTGTACAGCAAAGTACTAATTTCATGAAAATTGTCAATTTCTGGTTTTTTGTCAAAAGTGGAATGCTTTTGTTACTGTCCTCATCTATTCTGGACGTTTAGTCCGATTTTCATGAAACTTGTAATTTAGAGTAATAACAAATACATCAGGAAAATCGTAAAGCAGAAAGGAAAATTAGAAGTTATTGTTTGGTATGACCGGTCTGAAAGAAAAAATTTTGTAAATTTGGAGGCAAAATATAATGGAGGCTTGAAGTTTTAATTATAATGCTCGTTCACTAAAAAATAATCCTCTCTCATTAGGCGACATTTTTAGTCAGGAATTGTTTTTTTTCACGTCTTTGATGAAACAATTCGCACAAATAGTTCTAGTAATCTTAAGTTCACAAGAGGCTACAAAGACAACGTATATGAACAGTTAAAATCTATTTTTAGTACTTAGAAAAGTTTAATCTTGCCGTCATAACTAACCATAATATTATGATTGATGAATGTGGTATCAACTGAAGGAAGAGACAAGTAAATTGGTAAATTAATATGCTTACTTTTCATGGCTTATGTTCTTCCTCTTTTTTGTAGGTTTAATTCAAAAGACATAGACCGACCCTTTTAATAGAATAATAATTCTGCGCACTTTTTTGTTAAATAGAAACAGCATGTCGTGATGAAGTTTTTCATATGTTTAAAAGCTTTTTAAGGTATGTGTACATTGAAGATAAGTTTGGGGATGGTTACTGGACGCAGGATTTCGTTAAATGAGAAAATGAACCCGGGCAGTGCGCGTAGAAATGTTTTAATTAATTTCAAATGTTTTTAGGTAATTAAATTGTGGTTTATTTAGCGGAGACCGCAATAAATTGCGTCTGATATCCTGTTGGTGGTGTATCGCAGCTGTAAATCATGCTATTGCAGGAGCAGATAGCAGCGCTCTTAGCTGCCCAATAAACAACCTCACTCCGGAATTCGACACCATTTTTCATGGCGTTCTAACGACACGCGAACATAAAAAGTCCGGCAATGTTTACCAAAGGAACCGCAACGCCATACAAAACAGACCGAGCGCGATCGGCTATAATTTTCTCTGTTTATTTTTAGTTTGACGAGCGCGAATCGCCACGATTTGCGCTCTGTCCACTCGTTATTTTTACGCAAACTGGACGTATCTGTAACAAACGGCTGTCGGAAAGTCAGCTGCGCTTCGGGCCCAGCGTATTTCCGACCAACACATTCTGCTTTAGGTCCGGAATTTCAAAGAATAACAATTACAGAATTACAATTATAAATGCAAATGGGCTTTTTTGATTTACACGATCAGAAAATAGAAAATTTCAGTCAATATTACTATTGCTATATTACATTGTTAAATATTGCAGTATATAAAAAAAATAGTATGCAAAATAATAAAAACCTAAATATTTAGCAAATTTAGAACAAAAAATAGAGTCTGCACCGTTTCCATGTTTGGGTTGGATTCCTTTGGCTTGTGGCTATAATGAATGCATCAAAGATAGTGAATTTAGCTCGTCTTCATATTATAAATCAGAAATGATTACATTAACGAACTCAAATCACGCGAAAAATGCGTAGATAATATTTAATTTAAATACAAGAGTAAATTATTATGACACAGCAGCAAATTAAATCGAAATTGATTTTGACATTTATATTATTATGAATAATTACATTAATATTTAAAACGGGAGGCGATATATATCGTGTTTTACGACGTAATACACTCGGAATGAGCTAAAATAGTAAATTATTATTAATGTGAACCTGCCTATGACGACACAATTGAAATCACAGGGGAACATAACATAATTAGTATTTTAAATAAATTATTCTAAACGAACGCGTGGCCTTCGTCCCACGCTTTGATTGATAACTTGTAACTGCCACGTCGCCCTGCGTGACAGTCACATAGAGATTCGCTCATAATAATAAATGAGTCGAGATGTAAGAGCCCGTCGTCGCGTAAAGGTGAGACAGTTCCGAATTTAGTATGTAGATGTTTTAATGTTTATTTTACATATATTCACACACGTATCTTAATGATTCATATTTTAATAAATTATTATAAATGAAAATAAATCCTTAAATTTAACAATTTTCAATAATTAATAAAAGTTTATAGGTTGTAGCAAATCCTTAAAACATGTAATTTTAATATTACAATATTGAATAAATCATTATGAATAAATGCAGAAATATTTATTTTAAATCGTCGAATATTTAATAAATTTGAACGTATTTACTTAAATAAATTTCGGTTCTCGCAGCAGCTGGATTAGCAAAGTTACATAAATATGACAGCTAAATTTTCAAAAAATTGTTTTGGGCTGCCATTTTTCAGCTGAATTTGCCCCACAGTTTTGTATCCTATTTTGTTTTCACATTTAGAAAATTCGATTAAAAAAATAATGCATCAGAAAAATGTTTATTCTCTCTGTGTTGTTTATATGAGATCATTTTAACCCAGCGAAATATAAATAAACAGACTTGCTCGACTCATACCGAATATGAAGCCTTTAACTTTTATTTTACTATTATAAAATATTAGCGTCCTACACAGCACAACTTATGAAACCAATGTAAATTCTAATTATAGTACTCACGCAAGTCTTTGCTTAATATAGTAGGGAGGTATTATATTATTGTTATTATAAATTATTAATCAAGTATACATCAAGTTAATAAAATGACGGCGTGCTTCGTCCGTGATCAGGCTAGCGTATGTTAGTTAAAACAGCGTCATTAGCTCCATGTTTTATTTGTTTACTGAAAATCCATTTCGGCCATGTAAACACCGTTACTGTGAAAATGTTTTCCTAATGAATGCAATATACAATAGGCAACTGTTTGAAAATGCTTAAAATTGAACAAATGCAAATCTGTAATGTCAATTCGGTGACAGTTAGCATTAATAAGTGATTAAAATTTAGTTTGTGTCCTCTGTTAAATACGAATTTCTAATCATGGTACGTTTAACAGAAACTGAACGTATCGAAATTTGGATGATGATCGGGTACGGTGATAACAAGAAAACTCACGACGATGTGTGCGCTTTATTTAATACTGTACATCCAAATTGTGAACCTGTTACGCGGTCCACCGTAACCAAAATTAATAGAAAATGTAGAGAAACGGCCACGTCCAAGATTTGGATAAAATTGGCCGTCCAAAAATACCAACAGACGATAAGATGTTGGACATTGTGCTTACAGTTTCCGCAAATCCTCATACTTCAACTCGACAATTAGTCCTGGATAATAATGTTAGCCAAGGAACTGTACTGAATATTTTACATACAGAAAAATTTCATCCTTATAAGGTTAAACTTGTTCAAGAATTATCAGAAGATGATTTTGATAGGAGAATTCAGTTTTGTGAAGAAATGATGGACAGGTGCAATAACGACCCACAGTTTGTGAATTCTATTATCTCCTCCGACGAAGCCACATTTTCTTTAAATGGAGCTGTAAATCGGCACAATTCCCGTTATTGGTCGCGACATAACCTACATTGGATGGAAGAATTACACACACAGTATCCACAAAAAGTAAAGGCGTGGGCGGGAATTATAGGAGACAGAATTCTTGGTCCTTTTTTCTTTGATGACACATTAAATGCTGATCGGTGTTTGGATTTTTTGAGGTTGGAACTTGTTCCCGCGTTAGCTGTCTTATTTACAAATGCAGAAAACCCGGACACGCCGAACGATAGAATTTAGTTGCAACAAGACGGTGCTCCACCTTATTATGGCATTCATGTTCGTCAATATTTAGATGGAATTTTTACAAATAGGTGGATAGGAAGAAGAGGACATATTGAGTGGCCAGCGCGATCTCCGGATCTAAACCCGCTTGACTCCTTTTTATGGGGCCATCTTAAAAGTACAGTGTATACAAACAGACCAGACAATTTGGAAAATTTAAAAATTCGTATCCGCGAGCATATACGAGCAGTATCACCTGCTACAGTTCAAAATGCAGTTCGAGGACTTTCTTATCGTATTGCCCACTGTCAGGCAGTGCATGGCGAACAGTTTGAACATTTGCTTTCTTAAATTGATGTTAAATATGATTTGAAACTAGTTTACTAATTTGTGGACCTGCTATTGTCGTTTGTTTATCTTGCAATAAGTGTACCTGATGAAAAATGTTGCCAGTAGTGACAAAAATAAATGTTTATCGTGATTTTTCTTAAAATTTTTATTATACAACTGTATGTTATTTTAACATGGCTGTATAGAGAATAGAAAGTACTAACTGGTCATGCCATAAAAAGTATAGGTTGCCATTTAAAAAAAATGTCGATGACGTCATAGCTAAAACATATGACAATTGAAAAAAGTTATTATTTAAGGCTGTAGCATCGATGTTCCTTACTTTTTCTTCACCCTGTATATACATATATAGATTTCCAGTGTAATTATTGTGTCCGCATGAGTAATGCTGCGAAAGTCGCTAGTATTGGTAGCTTGTGGTCGAGAAATGCTGCTTCGTTCTCCGCGCCTCTTTCGTTAATAAGGTATCAGCAGATTATGTAAAAGTATCGCAACCGAATATTGCACACTATGGAATCATCTTGTTATCGTGTAGCGGGCTATTGTTCAAGCGAATATGTATCTTCTGTAATAAGCGCTTGTGGGTTTTGTTGGTGGGGATCCCCCGCCAGTAAAACCTGAGACAGAGGGAAGAGCTTCGGATTTAATTTATAGATGCACCAATTTTGCTAGGTTAAATTAATTATAATATTGATATTGTTGGTCAGATCTTCAAAAGCTAATATACCACGAAACTGTATCACATGTGCGGCTGTGCCACTATACGAGGGAGATATCTAGTTAGCCTGGAAAGTTTCTAGTAAAGAAAAGTGAATATGGTTGCTATGGTTACAACTATGATGTTTTATAAATAAGTTGTCAAAGCTTGACATCCATAAGTTGAACGGTGATCAAACTGTGAATTTTTGAAAACAGCATGTCTGAGAAAAAGATAGAATTTGAAAAAATCGAGTTTCGGTCAGTTATTAAGTATTTATTTTTGAAAGGGTTATTCGGGCAAAGAAATTTTTGCTGATATGATAAATACCTTGGGTGATCAGTGTCCTTCATACGCCACTATTAAAAACTGGGTTGCGGAATATAAAAGAGGAAGATCAGAGTAGAACTATCACGGGAGCATATTATACTGAGTTGCTAACTAAATTGCGTAAGAAAATTGTGGAAAAACGCGGCGGAAACTTGCCAGAGGTGTGCTCTTTTTGCAAGACATCGCTCCTGCTCGCAAGTCGTTGATTGCACTGCAAAAAATTGATGAAATTGGTTTTGAATTGGTTGACCACCCGCCCTATTCTCCGAATTTAGCACCGTCAGACTATTATTTGTTCCCAAAACTCAAAAAACATTTGAAAGGTAAAAGATTTTCGACAAATGACGAAACAATATGTTGAGGAGTGGTTTGCAGACCAAGACAAAGATTTTTTTTAAATGGCTTAGAATTACTTTATGAACGTTCTGTTAAATGCATAAGTCTTAAAGGAGATTATGTTGAATAAATAAAATTTTGTTTTGAAATATTGTGGCGTTTTATATGGTAGGCTAAGTACTTATCAATACCCCCTCGTACAATACATACGCATTGGTTCTGTTGCAAAAAAATTAAATGAGCTGCAGAAGCATTACGGTTTCTACGTATAAAATAGACAAGTTGATATCTGTTTAGAATAGCTGAAAAGCTAAATTGAACATTTTTCAAAGATTTGGTTACGTACGTATATTTTCCCATAATCATAATTTTTGAATAGATTAATGGACTTTTATTAAAGTAGCATATTTTGTGGAATGCGTGCAGGTCACTTTTGGTATAAGAACTAATCCAATGGAGACTGGATGATTTATGTTGGTCAGAAAGTCTCAATAATATTTACTGGTCCTATTGTTTGTATTGGTGGTAATGCCGCAAACTAAGTAATTGCCTCTGCGTTTATTATTAATTACTGTATCAGTTTAGCGCGTTTAGGGTCAGTGGTTTCGGGAAATTGATAGCACCGCATTGTTGGGCGTCGGCGGCGCCGGCAGCGTCGGAGCATCACTTGACAAATGAAACTTTGAGGCGATGTGATAATTGTTTCTAGGTGGCGCTTGTCACCGTCACGCGTTGACTTCTTAACGGAAACGGAATAACTAATGGCCTTTTAATAGGCGACGCTGGCCTCACGCACTTCAATCGCAAAACGGGCCTCACCAGATACATTTCATTATGTACAAGAGGGGCGACACGCGAATGTCTGAAAATGTCGTGTCATAAATAATACGACCGGGTCTAGCGTATAAAATAGCGTGACTACTATGATTGAGTGGAAGTATAATTACCTATAACTATAAATCAGGTGTATTAACCATGTTACCAATTATTATTATCATTCTCAAGTTGGTCACACACCTATATCTTCCATGAACATAGGAGGAGTTAAGTGAACTCTTCATGTTTTTATTTGATTAACCAGCTATTTAGTCTACAGGGAAATGCATTTCATTTACAGTCGAACGTAAACATTTTTCATGCTTAGGTTATTTTCCAAAATAAGCCAACATAGGTTATTATTTAAAAAATGATGTTTAAACAAAAATGTACAAGAACAAGATGGGTAATACTTCCACGATAGATTGTTTACATCAAAGTAATATTTTTACCAACAGTACCTTTTTTGAGTATTTGTGTATAGAGAAGACGACAAAAATGAATAAAATTAACAAACCCTTCTGCTCGACTTTCCCATACTTTTAAGGTTAACTACTACATCCGATCTGATGGTTGAGAAATAAATTAATCCTATAAAACTGCTGACAGCGTATATTAAAACATAAAATTGCGTTTATCTCCATATTGCACGAACTTTCATCATAACACGGCAGTACTATAATCAGAAAAGGTGCTGCCACATGGGCCGTCTCTTTTTAACACTGATTTGGGCTTAGCACACTGGTAAATGGAACGCCCTTAGATTCAATGCTTGGTTCTGCCGAATATCTTTCACAAAGTGCAGAGCAAGATGTACAAAAAACTAGTTGCATAAGTGTTAGGATCTGAACAGGTATCTCGCATACTGTAGTTAGAAACTAAATGTTTTTACATTTTATCAAATTCTAACTACAGTATTTCTCACGGAATATGCTCGAGCATTATGCTAGGTAGACTACTAGCACAGATAAGGTTAACACTACAGATATACGGTAAATATAGGAGCTATTGGCAGCTTGTTTTATATGATTAATAATCTGCAAATAGATGGCGCTACAATGACAATTAATAATTAAGTCACAGATGACTGTAATTTAGCAGATTACTTAGCACATATTCAAACCAAAAAACATCTGCCATGCTTAAATAATTAATATTGACGCCAATTCTACTTAAACTATATTCATGATGTGTACCTAGTTTTTTAATTTATTGCAAAATTAATTAATTTATCAAGCATTAATCATAAACACTTATTGCACAGTCTAATTTTAAAACTTTATTTTCTGTTTGTGGTGAATTAAATTTAATAATAATTCCAAAATCATCTACATATTTTTATAGGACTCATATAAATCATAATAATCGAGCACTTGCCACTAACAACAGTCGACATGTTGAATATTTATTATTTATCACAATTCAGAACTGATACTTTTTCTGATATATCAATTTTCAGTAAACAGTAAATACAGGTTTTTAACGTCATCTGTGACAGATACATTCAAATTCGCGATAAAACAGTTTCCAAAACATTTCAACAGTAATAAACAAATAGCTATAGCAGCGCCCTAAAATTGGTCTGGTGCGTTGTATCCACACTAACGCTAATTTCGTTTCCAAATCTGAGCGGACATTTTTTATAAGGGGTCGTATATCTGTAGTGTTAACCTTATCTGTGCTACTAGCCTACTTTACATATATCTATGCACCTTGTGAGAGATATTTCACAACGCAAAGCAGTTAAAACGGGATGGTGTCAATTTCAGCTTTTTTTCTGCTTACAGCACTACCATGATACGACGAAAAGTCGTATATTTTTTCACAAACGGCTATCCTTACATAACAAGTGCTTTGCTAGGTATATTGTGCGAAGCGGCATGCCGCATGCCCAAAAGATATGATCATATGTAGTACCCTAACTCTACATCTACATCTGCATCTACATCTACATCTTAGACCTATTATACTTATATATGCGTGAATTCTTGGAAAAGAAAAAAATAATTATTGTTATAGTATGTAAAGTTCCTAGAGTAGCGGTGGCTTAGAGGTTGAGCGTTTGCCTCTAGCGCTAAAGATCTAGGATTCAACTCCCTGCCGCAGCCAAAATGCAGCAATACAAATCTATGCTGCAACCCGACACTCAAAATTCCACAATTCGGTAGCTGTGGGGTCTTAATGACTGAATTCTTCTTTGATATTTAGTCGTTCGGATTCGATGTTAAACTGTTGGTCTCTCGTATCTCCACCTTAGCGCTAAAGGCAAGAATGCGGTAAAGAAGAGTGTTGGAACCCCGTAGTGGGATGTAAAAGTCGATTGCGATAAGAAGCTCCGTCAAGTTCTCAGTAGCGAAAATACTCAGGATTATAATAGATTCGCATACTGTAAGTATCAGTACAAAAGCTGAAGTGTTAACTTCATGTGGACTTTCCCATACTAGATATTAATTAAGACTTGCCGTATTTGCAAAAGTGTATTTTTTTATAATTATAACGTTGTACAGTTCACCGACTATTAGATTTCTAAGAAAAACAAGCTATATAGGCAATTCTCTATTCCAATCCCTACTTCAACCTTTATTACAGCTCAGTTTATCGTGACGTCAGCAAAGATGATGCCAGTTTTTACTAGTTTTACCTGCTCGCATCCCAACTTGTCCAACGAGCCGAAGTTTGTTCTTATTTTTTTTAAGGAAAATGAAATAACTTCCGATGTTATTAATTTTTTAACTGATGAAAAACAATGTATCTAAGATTAGCTAACAGGTTAAAGGATGTTAAAAGTATGTGCCGAGCTTTTACGGTTATACACACCCATGGTGTTTCTAGTTTTTTTAAATCTGAGTTTTAATTGGTTGGAACATTGTAACTTTATTACAGCGTGCTTCAAAACTATGGAAGAAAATCCATACATTTATTTTCAGATTTTGATTGAAAATTGCCAATTATCTTCCAATTTTCAGAGAACATATGTTCTGTTTATGGAAAATAAATTGTTTAAATTACATATTAATGGACTTTGAATAATTTTATTGACGCAACTAGACTTTAACATATGCTATTGTGTAGATAGACTAATATAAAATAAATAATAAAAAAATTTTTATGGAGTGTTTGAAACTGGACATAACAACAAAGCGTAGAAATCTAAAGAAAATCAAATAGTATTTTCCAGTGTCCCCGAATCCCTGCGATTTTGCCTACTTCAGATTCATGAATTTTGCCCGGTCCTTTCTTATACGTCCGGCTTTATTTTGACCCTAGCCCTGCTTCGGATTCGTCGCATTTGATTCGCGATACGTTAATAAATTCCGTCAAAACGTGTCGACAAAATCCGAAGAAAATCAAAAAGAAGTTTAAGCATTTCTAGGTTTTAATTTAAAAATACGGGTGTAGTTATTTAATTGAAGTTATTGGAGTAGCAATCGCACCTCCATTCTTTAATAAAATTGCTGCATCTGCTGGTGACAACACCAGCATTTAATAAAAGTTTCATTCGTCGGTTTTAAAGTAAGAATCTGGGTGTGAATTTAATAAAATCTCAAAATCCAGAAGTCGCGCATTCTGACGAGACGTTGCACTAGACTAATTCATATAATACAATTATGAACTTCTTTATTTTGCCGTAAGATTCGTTTCCTCTGTCTTGCAGTATGCATTCTACGCTTCCGTTTCACGAACATTCTAGCGCATTTCTAACCGTTTTCATAATTTATTGCAATCAGGTAACATTCATTAATATTTCTACAGACAATGTTTGTATTGTTAGACTAAAAACAAGGAAAACTGCTTCAGCGTACTAGCGTGTACCTTTATTTGCTCGTGCAAAAATTATGGGTCTTACTGACTTACATGTTGATAGAGGAGAGAATGGACAATTGCACTCTGCACCGCGCTTTTTTTTTACAATTTAAATTTGATAGTCATTGAAATAATTTATACAGGGTGTTTCACGCAGTATGAGCCATATCATTTTTACCATGTTATTAATTCGTCAAGATCAGGGTACGTTTGTTTTAAAGAATTTTATCATATTACCTGATTCTATAACCTTATATATGAAATAAGTGAAAATGAGACACGTATTCCGAATGACGACGCGACGTGGAGGAAGAGCACGCGGAGCTATGTAGTTATCTAAGGTTCGATTCTCAGATTACTGATTTTTTTTTAAATTATTTTATATCTTCTATTTATGCTGCCACGACATTTTCAATAAATTCAAAGCGATCGAAGTTTGTTTTTTATAACTTTAAAATGTTTGTAAACTATTCATCATTTTTTTACGTATTGCAGTTTTATTTTTTAAAGAGAAATGCGATCAAGTGGTATAAACTACATTTTTTATACGCCAATTTCGAGTAATAATTGTTGAATTTAAATGCGTTAATGAATACTAATTCTATGTAAGAAAAAATTTAAATTATTTCATGATTCCTTGAAGCCAGTCTCAGAAGAACGGCGGATTTACTAAGCATATACTAGGAAAGCAGATCTGTTCCTAGCCAATACAATGTAGGAAGAATTGTAAAATAATTAAACTACAGGATGCATGAATAATGCTAACGACCGGAACTCGTGGAATACGCCCCATGCTTTGTTTGCTTTTTTTTGAAAGTAATAAATATGCTGGGTCGATATAAATATTTATAAAACCAACGGATAATAACTTAGTATAAAAACAAATACAATTTTAATTAATACTGACAAAGAAACATATCATATGAATTTATGCATAATATATAATAAAAAACAACGCAGGGAAGCGGTGCCAATAAGAGATTATTAATTTACCCTACATTCAAGTGTTGAATGAAAGTAATCGATCCCTCGCCTGGTAGAAAGAATTATTTGTGAAGTACTCCTTCCCCTTCCTCTTGTACGTTGTCAGACTGTTAGTATCTCTTATCGTAGAGGAGAGATGGCTAAACGTTTTAATGGCCATGCAGTAAAGACCTTTTCTAGCAGGTAAAATCTGTGAGTAGGAATGCTTAAGATGTTACGGTTCCTTTTAGTGTAGTTACCATTTATCATGCCATTTGTAACATGAAGCTAACTGTTAGTTTTAGAACAAATTGTTATAATTTTGAAATTTTTGAAAAGAGGAATAGAATGTTCCCTATAATCCGCATCCGACAGCAACTTTTTTAAACGTTTTTGCAATAAAAACAATCGGTTCACGTGACTAGAAGACAATTACATAGTTAAGGTGTCTCCTGAACGTGTGCTTACTAAAAAAGTAATAATAATTTCTGGCTGAGTGATTTTCTTAACGCGAAAATTGCGTACTGTCCACTTTTAAGTTTATTGGCTACGGTTTCTATGTGGCGGTTCCATTGAAGGTTTTTATCAATTTTAGTCCAAAGGAATCTGGTGTGGTCTGCCACCTCAATAGATTTATTAACATCCTCACCAGCGTGCTTGATGGATGTTCATTGCTATGACACGCTTGAAAACGAAACTACCACATTTTTATTAGGAACGCGTCCCGCAGTATTGTAAACTCAAATACGCAAAGTCCGCGAATGCACTGAACATGCTTAACTACTAAGTTATTATGCGAAGTTTTATTATTTTGTAATTACACACCTACCCAGCGTGTTTCAATACTCTTTAAAATAAATGTACCCACTTTTCCTTTAAATTGTCCCCGTTCATTAATGTGCTAAGTTGTAATTTTCACATTTGAAACTCTTCTAATAGTGTAGAGATGAATGTCTGTTCTTGATTTCTATCAAAATGGTGATTGTGTATGGGTCGCTAGCTTATGTAAGGTTAGTGGTATCTGAAATTTTGCTTTTTAAATTGTAAATGGTGCCCGTGGGTGATAATATAATTGTAAGTAATAAAACAGCGTTTCTAGATATCGGTCCTCTTGAAATCTCAGCTGCAATGCAATTTCTAAACCTGATTTAAAATGATTAAATATGATTTCGGCAACTGATGAAAAAGCCCTTATCGTTGTTGAGTGTACTGATCCGGAACTGTCTCACCTTGCTGGTCTCGCGAATTTCTTCGTTGCAAAGGTCTGCACTACAGGCAATCGGCGGACTTCAAATTTAAAGAGCGTAGGCCTACAGATTATGCTGGTTTATTGTTGAACATGACCGTTACATCAACACACAATAAATAAAATCAAATCGGTTTATTCCATCTCATAGCCGCAAGTAAACCTATGCTGGCTGTATTTATTTTAGAAGTTTATGTGCAAATATTGTTTGTAATGTAATTGGTGAGTGTCTACTTGTTCAATTACTGCTTTTGTCTGTACATACCTTAGGTACGGTACTATTTTTTACTGATACTGTGTGACATTTTGCACCACATTTTATATTTCCGTGTGTTCTCGAATGTGTAGTTAGGTTCTGCGCTCACCCGGCTTATCCGCCGGCCGTGCTCTTCGAATTGATGAAAGATGAAGCGCTTCGCGCCTTAATCAGCCAAGCAAATGTAGTCCACCCAAAATGGCTTATTTGCTTTGAAAAGTGTAGCGGTCTGCTGAGCCCTTTATAGTGGATAAGTGAATATGTGGGTTTTAATAGTGGGGGCCCCTCAATACTAAAAGTTAAGACAGGTGGAAGAGACTCGCATGTAATATACAAACACTTAATTATCTAAGAATTAAAATTTACCTTAATAAAAAAATGAAACGTTGTTAATAATTATTATTACATTACTCTGCTATAATTTCTAAACTACAATAATGTTTAAATAGTTGACTATTTACAGCCAATCAATGCTTGCAGAAGTTTTGTCGCAACGTTGTTGGCGTTATGTTAAAACGATTATCTTGTGTTACCCCTAAGAGGCTCTAAATTAGGGTGGCACAGTGAATTATAAACTTGGTTTTCTAATAGCCCCATCAGAAAAAAATATGGGAAGATAGGTCTGGCGATCTTGGATTCCATTCCACTGTATCGCCGCGACTAATCAAGTTTAAAAAAATGTTGCAGACCCACTGAAAATTGCGCCGTTGTGCTGAAACTATACAGTTTCAATACCTTTGGTTTCGGCTAGATCCGTAAGTGCAGGACAAATTTTTTTCTATGAACAGATCTAAATATAGTTAACCTGTCAATGTTTCTTGTATAATAAATAGTCCCATAATCGTGTCCCCAAAAGCATCTGCCCAAACATTGATTTTCTATTGGTATTGGTCTTCATTGCATTTATCAAAAGGTATTTCAGAAAATTGATTTTTTTTTCGATGTCAAGTACGAATGCTTTTTGTTGTTTAATATATTTGTAAAAAAACACCTATGTTTTCTTACCACACGACGAAATTAGAAAAACCTTAAACCTGAATATTGTTTAGACGCTAATATGTGAATTAGCTATTACAGCCGCAATAATTATTTTTCATTTTTTGCATGTTTATTATTTCATTTAAATTTCTTGTATTTTGAAATTTTTTACAATTCTTCCAACGATGCTTTTGCAAGGAACAAAATAAATAAATCCGCCGTTCTTCTGAGACTGTTTACTCTATGAATCCAAGAAACAATTAAGATTTTTTAATATGAAATAGGCATTAATTTTACTACTTGAATTCTGCAGTTATTATTACAAATTGACGTAAAGAAAAGTGTAGTTTTGACAGAAGAAAAACTTTATCGTAGCACTTGCTCGCATTCTTCTATTAAAAATAACACTGTAAATACGTAATAAAGTTGATGAATTCCTTACAAACATTTTAGAGTAAAAAAACAATTCGATCGCTTTGAAGTTATTAAAAATGTCGTAGCAACATAAATAGAAAACAAAAATTATTTAAAAAAAACAAAATTACCCAGGAATCGAACCATGGGTAACTGCATTGCTCAGCGGGTGATTTGACTAACAATAACAACGAAACTAGTTGTTAATAGATACATTTCTAATTTGTTTTATTTCGTACGACATACTTTGATGAGACATACTTTAATGATTTACTTACAACATAAGTGTTGTTTCTAGAGTTATAAATGAGCTTGTATGAATTTACATAGTCATTTATCACCAATGGTGTAACCAAAAGGAGGGGTTTAAGGTTCAAACGCCGCGAAAAAAGTAAAAAATTATTACTTAAATTTATCATTGTCTTTTACAGGGTGTAACCCACCCTCTCTGATTTATATCATCGTGCAGGGCAAATTATGAATTTTAAAATACGAAGTGTAACTTACCCTTGTACTTCACTTTGTCAAAACTGCTAGTGATGAGTCGTAGCTCAGGATTGGGAGTGTCTCCAATCTGTAATCATGACATAAAAACATTAGAAATGACACTCTCTCATTCTTAACCCTACCCAGTTGAGTCTGACCAACCCCTTAGCGTGACTAAAATCACTTGTAGCGTTGACCTTCTCACGTCAGTTATATTAGGATTCTTGAAAAAAAAAGCATTTCGTATCATCGAGTTTCCACATTCTCGCATATTCATTCGCAGGGAAATTTGCGACGTTGCGTTTTTGGGGAGCCGAAAATGATGAATGTTTTAGTACGTGACACACTAGGCTGTTGTAACTGTCAGCGCATTTCATTGCCGGGGTGCGTTGAAAAATTTCGAAAGGGTCAACGTTTTGCTTCTGTAATTTCATTGTTCTTTTATGAGAAATTAAATGCTGCCTTTTTAAGGGTAGAAGCGTTTAAAATGCAATGAGCATAAAAGATGTTATCTTTTCTCCAAGTCCTAATCATATGTGTATTACAGAAGTGGGTTAATTTCGTGACTAAACAATGAACTTATTACAGTAAATGTTGGAAGAATTTTCAGAAATAATAATTATATCAATTTTATTACCAAGACCAACAATAAGTTAGTTGTAGTAGTTATAGTAACTAGAGAGATGGGATTATCAAAATGCATATTAATTGATTGCCTTAGTTAATTAATAAACTCGATATATAGATTAGTCAAATAATCCATTAACCAAATAGTCGACTCTTCACAAAATCGATTAAACAAACAATATCGTATAATAAAATAACCGGTTAATCAATAATTGAATAAATACATAATCGATTATTGAAATAATAGAATAATCAAATAACCAATTATTCAAATAATCAAATAATCGACATATCAAATAATTGATTATTCGGTATATTGCAAAACAATAATCGATTGGCCGATTAATTGATTAATAATCAATTCATTGATTAATATCGGAACCCATGGTATTACGCCCCACGCGTTTAAAAAAAATATACTTAAATTGTGTCGTGATGTAAGACATGTACTTAATTCATCCAGCAGTATTGTATAAATATTTAACAGATGCCGTGGTTACTTTGTGGAAGTTCATATTAAAATAAAATAACACAAAATTTTTTTAACTTGTCACTACTCCACTTTATTAAATAAATTCTATGCAACATGTTTCATCCGCTAGGACATTATCAACTTGATAATCTCTAGAATTTACATACAACAAGAAATTACTTCTAAGCAGGGTTCATTTAGATGCTGTTAAGTATTAACACAATTATCATTAATTAAACTATCTCAGTCGTTGTGTATTATGTAATTTGGGTTACATTCTCCAAACTTAAGGGTCGTCATCTTCACTGGGCTAACCTGTGTTGTGAATCTAGTTCTATAATCATAAATACGTCTGTTTAATGCAATAATTGCGGTTGCTCGTGTAACTGGGTAGCGTATTTAGTAACACTTTAAAAGCTAAGGTTAAAGTAAGTATTAAAATAAATTCTCCGTTTAATGCCGAGCCACTACAGTGCATCTACCATTGTGGAAGACCAACTGTTCGTACGTAATTACACTACAAAATTATTATTATTTTGCAATTTTTGAATTCTGGTTCTGTGGTTATAAGCATTTATAATCTAGTTACTTTTACCAAATGTTCAATATACAGCATTTTCAAGAAGAGATTACCAACAAAGTTTGACATTCCGCCTGCACACGTGTTACTACTTCAAAATTACTACTGACGCTTAGAATTAATTACGCCAAGACATTATTTACCAATGACGTACTTCCGGTACCTAAGTCACTAACCGTTTTCATCATTCTTTAGAGTACGTATTGTTAACGATAGACACTTAGTTTTGTTTTCTAACAAGAAATCTATGAAATGTTAAATATGGCAATCGCTTTTTGAGAATAATATCGTCACCATCATAATGAAGGTTAAAGCATCCTTTAAATTTCTAAATTGATGAAGAGCAAATTGCCCAAGAAGGGAAACACAATGCAGTGGTATAAATTTTGTTGAAGGATGTCGGGAAGTTCCACATGAAATCCAGTTTGTAGGATTATATCGTATGATGACAGAAATCCGTTTAGTTTTCAGTCTGGTAGATAAACGTGGAAACTAAACGCAGTCGGTTTACTGTAAACGACCTAATAAAATTCCTGCTGAAAATACTGCTGCGTTAGTGTATTATAAATTGTTAAAGCTAAATGTACAAAGACTAGAGGAGACCCTTTTAACGTACGGACACGTTACACTAAGCGGGCGGTAATGTCACTGAAGATTAGCATATTGTGAGCGTGCGATGTCCGTTTTCCCAGCTTTTAGACGGGTTTTATAGTGCCCGCTGCTCATGCAAGAGATACACACCGAATACATTACGAACTGGACGATGGTCGCGTGCCTGCCGTTATTTGAAAATTTGTATGGAAACCGCTGGCATCCAGAATGCACTCCTCATCCTGCCTGTTCGTCCATGGAATGCGTCGCCGACAGCCGCAGTAAATGTGTATCATGTAAAACATGCATTTATTTCTGCATGCCGACAAAACACCGTTTTTCAATTTTCGTGTGGAAATTTTAATTATTTTTAGGTTTAAAATTATAGGAAAGAATTAAGGCGTGCAAGTTAAAAGGTTTTAATACAGTGGTAGGTAGACTGAAAAACTGTTCTTTTTCTAATAAGTTGTTAGAAAAACACCCTTTTTAAAACTGTTAAAAAACTAACTATCGAACCACCATCAATTTGCACGATTTTGTCTGAAAAGTCTATCCCCCCTTTCTTTGAGTCAACGTATATTTTTTTTTCTTTACACAGCAGAAAAGTTCTCATCAATCCAAACTCACCCCTTATGTTTTACTATATCAGCTGCCTATTTGAATTCCCAGTGTTAATTAATCTCAAACTATATTTATATATTGAAAATTTCGAAATAAATTTTTTGTCTGTAAGAGTCATATTTTGGTAATAGATCGGTTAACCTTTGCAGGTAATCCACAAGTTTAAAGTCCCCAAATATTTTCCTGCTAGAAGTACGGGTGCCACGAGTCAATTGCACCCTTAAAATTTTTTTAAAATACATTTTACACTCGTTAGTATTTCTATATTTTTAATGCAATGTTTAAAATGGTCCAATAACCAAAAATTTTATTTTTAAATTTTATATAAAATTTAAGACTTCAAGACAGCCGTTAGAAAGTTGTAAGAGATTAATATTCTTTCTAGCACGTTGTGTGCCGTCATGCAGCCAAATGTTTAAGAACTACGACTATTACAGAAAAGATTTAGGGAGGCGCTTGAGTTCACGTTGGTCTTACATACACACATGCTAATACATTTTGTATACCGCCAGACCGAGCTCTTTAAGATGGTATGTACTTTAAGGGGATTGTGAGCCCAAAGCGACCCACACCACACAGCCAAATAGGCAGTTGGACCGTTAAGCTTGTGAGCCCATTTGAGTACACCTAAGGTTGTCAATTTTGAAATTATTTAATAACAACGGTTGGTTATTTATAATCGGTTTCCAGAGAAACCGGGCTCCATCGGACTACTACGACCGGTAAAGAGTTATTACCGGTTTTCGGTTATGACCTGTTATAGGTCATGACGTGTGATGTCCAGATACAGATTTCGACCTAAAATCGTTTATAACCATCTACGGTTTTTTCGTACCCATTGGCGCGCTGTCGGCTAATTACGGTTACACATAAAATTTTGAACAGTCAACATTATGTTCTGTAAGAACGTAAATATATTTTTACTACATTTTTTTACGTTTTAAATATTCTCGCGTCAATAAGTAATTGGAATTTACATCTACACAGGCTACTAAGAGATCTGAAACAGTTTACTCTTACGGTGGTAGCAATAGCATTGTATTTTCTTGGCCTTTACGCACTTGCGTCTTCGGAGCTACTGTCGTTGTCGCCACCTGCCGCGCTGTGTATAGCTTGCGAGCTGCCAGCTACGAGTGTGAGTGAGTGAGCACGAACCGTTAAAGTACAATAACAATGTAAACATGAAACTTGACAATACCGTATCGGTATCGTATACATTGTCAAAAATATTGATAAGCATGTAACTCTACGTCATCCGACAGTTTACAGCATTTGCTATTACCTACTCACTTTAGACCAAAAACAGCTGTAAATAGTTTGTTTGTAAAGTTATCAAAAACATGCAAAGAATAAAAAACGTATTTTTAACTACAGCTAATTGATATGTGTAGTTAAAATCACGTAATTTCTGGAAAACGTGTTGTTGTTGATATTGAAAAGTATCATATTTGTTTTTTATATTCTCAAATGGTTTAAAGTTATTTTTATTATAATAAACTACTTCAAATAGTCTATTAAACTGTTTAAAGTTTATAACAATTGGGATTTGCGTTTTAGTATAAGTAATTAATTAATTTTAAATATTTCAAAAGTTTCTGAAAGGCGTCAGAGTGTAATTTAAGAGATTAGTAAAAAAATTAATTTGTAGTATACTGCAATCTCCATCGGCTCACACACTTAAAGGAATGATGCGGAAAGTTTTTAAGACAAAAATTTTTTTAGTTTACAAAATTTTAAAAACAAAGTTCTTATACAATTTTGTGCAGTGTCTCCAGAAGAACCAAGGGTAGACGGACCCAGGGGAAAGAAAGAAAAAAAAATATTTTCAACTTTATTTATAAAAATTTTGATATTTACAATGCGATTAAACTGGCCACGCCCTCTTTTCGAAAAAATAGTTGCCTGTGGCACTATTCCTTTCTCGCTTCGCCTACTAACTTTACCAGACCTACATTTTATCTACGGCTGGCCCCTCCTCCTATGCTATTGTTACTGTACTCATAGATAAAAAAGAGTCCCTTTTCCTCTGTTTCTGTGTTTATTTTACACCTTTGCACTAAGTTTAAAGCAGCAATTTCGAAATTTATAGTGGGGTGACCATAAGAGTGTCGAGATATGACGACTTTGCGCAACGGTTGTTTAGTAACAGTAGAATACCAAGATATCTATGGGGCGACAAGTGTAAAGTGAAAATTTGCTGTGCATTTCATGGTGTTTAAAGCAAATTGTCCCAATATTTATTATATATACACACATTTAGCTAAATGCTTTTAGTTTCAATAAATTATTGTAGATTTAAAAACATCCCTAAACGTTTAATTTAAATATTCTAACATTTAACAAAACATTAGGAATTTAAATAAATCTTAAAACATTTATTTTCAATTTTTAAATATTTAGTAAATCTTTATGTATTTATATAAATCTGCAAATATTTCTTTTAAATCTTTCAATGTTTAATAAATCTTCACAGATTTAAATAAATCTTTACAAATTTAAATAAATCTTTACAGGTTTAAATAAATGTTTAACGTTTAATTCTAAGCTGTCACATTTTATGTCAACCTCTCATATTTAATTAACCTTGGTAAGCCCAGCCGACCAAGACCGTTTACCACGGTAGTAAGGGGCAACGCTGGACAATGAACATGGTGGGTTAGATGCTTTAAACAAACAAACTAAAAATTACATGCACTCAGGGAAATGTTGAGGAAACTTTCATTATATAAATATCATGTTGTTATTTATAACTGACTTAATATTTATTGTACAAATTCCTGAAATACAGAAAAGGTGTTCATAATTGTTGAACTTTACCATCAATGTAAACGGTCTTGGTCTTGTATGTTGGCTGGGCCTACCAAGGTTAAATAAACATGACAGGTTAACATTAAATGTCGAAACGGTTATTTAAATCTGTAAAGATGTATTTAAATTTGTAAAGAAAACGTTAAAGATTTATTTAAATATGTGAAGATTTATTAAACATTAAAAGATTTAAAAAAAAATAAGACTGGAAAAATATTACAAGATTCAAGTTTTCAACTAATGATTAATAGTTATTTACGTTATAAGGCCGGGAGACGGCTTATTACAGTAACGAGTCGAGATGTTTCCGGATGAGGCGACGAAAGAGCCGAATCTGGAATTTCGAGACGAGTATTGTAAGATCATCTCACGGTCGTGTGACGTACAACATTTTATTTCATACTGTATCGCTATTTTAAATTTTTAAATAAAGGATAATATTTTAATCAAGCAAATTATTAAGGATAATCTGGTTGCCTTATTTAGACTAACGATAGTAACCTATTGTTTGAAAATTTTTCATGTTTTGTGATTGGCGAAAGGTTGCGAGGCAACACTTCCCGGCCTAGTACTGTAATGTGTCATTTCCCGGACTCAAATTAATGACGTAAAGTAGTGTACGGTGTACAGTATGAAATAAAAAGTATTTCTGCATTCTCAAATTGGCAAATCAAGACGAGAAATATTTCTAAATAAAATAAAGCTATCAATGAGTTCGACCCAATTTATTCACAAACTAGAATGTTAATGAACTCGAATAAATCTAAAGGTTTGAGAAAAATTGAGACAAATTGGTATTTCAAGTAAGAAAAAACTTTTAGTGATTTCATGACAAATAAATGAAAAGTTATAAATATATTATTTATTTCAATAACATTATTAACTGTATCATGAAAAATAAAACTTATATTCATTTAATCAAACAAAATCTAAAAATTTAAAATACCTAAATTATTCCGAAACCATTCCTAACTAAAAAATGTTAAAAAAATTAATACTTGTTTTGTTACTTCTTTTAGACAGAAACCGTAAGAATGATAGATTTTAGGTTTTCCATTATATGAAAATTAAAAACCTAACAAATTTGCTTGATAATTCTCGAAATTAAGCATTAATTTTGAAAATGTTCATAAACATTTTTAATTTTTACTTTAAAGAATATTTTCAAAATTTTTTTAATAGTACTTTAAATTATTTGCAATTAAAAATGCTTAACTTATTGTGTAAAATTGACTATGGTAATAATAGAGAATCCCATTTAACGAGCCGTAAGCTTTTAAGTCTTTTAATTATGTTCAATTTTCACACTGGGCGAAGAGAAAGAGAGCGCCTGGAACAAAGTGTCGTTTATTATACAAAAGGAATTTCGAATTCACCCCGTTCTCTCTTCTGATATTTGTCGGACTCTGCCGGCCTGACCATTACATAAACAACAATAAGAGTCACAATTAGAGCTAACGGCCGTTAATGCCTAGCATAAAGCTCAAACAGTCGCCAAATAAACCGTCCACGCTGCGGTATTTAAATATGTCGGCCTGGAATTCCAGGCAATAGAAAATAACAACACTTTTGCTAAAATGTTTATAAATACACCCTAAAATTGTGCGGAGTTTTATATGCAGATTGGGACCACAAAAAATATGAAACGAAAAATCCGTCTCAAGTACTATCAACAAATTTCAGTTGACTTAGAAATTGCGTTTGCACTTCAATTATTTTACCTTTTTTTTTAAACCGATTCATAGGATTTTCTTCACGAAGGTTATTTTAAATGTTTAGTTATTTTTAAACCTCCTTTGTAACGACAATAAATCTGAACAGATTTCTATTCAAGTAAGTCCTTCAATACAGACAATAAAGTATCTTACCTGTATCATAAGCGATATCCCTACGATTCCTTGAGTTTTATGTTGTGCTTCGGACATATTGTGATATAAGTCTTTATTAAATCCATATAGTTGGATCTGAAAAAAAAAACAGAATAAACATTTGGAAAAACATTCACACAGTGTGCTTTGTCCCACGTAGAAATGAAAATGTCTCCTTAGTGACCGTTTGAGAATTCGGTCCAAAGGCGGGGGTTGTAACATCGGAATGAATTACTTACTAGCTGGGATATACAAGGAAATGTGAAAGATCACAGTGAGTTAATAATTTTACGTTTCGTTAATTATTGGTAAGCACAAGCAGGCAAATACAACCACCATAAAATAATTAAAGTCCTTTAAATATACATGAGTTTTAATAAATCAGCATTTGTAGTTGCAAAATAATTAAACTGAAATATAAATAGATTAAATATGCAAGTTTAAAAACTAAATTCTCATATTTGTTTTGAATCTAAAAATTGTAAGAGAAAATGGGCAAAAGATGATCAAAATATGAACCATTGTATTTTTAATAAAGTAACAGAATAGTTAAGACTTCAGTAAAATATGCGGTTATACCCGTATTAGAGTTAAACCTCATTGCAATGAGAATATGCCACTTAGTGCCTAAATATTCAAATCACTGTGAAATATGCTACAATTACATGAAAATATAACTTCCTGCCTCAATCAAACTGTTACATTCATTTACAGTATTTGTATAGAAGATACACACTATAGTACTTAAAATACAGAGTGGCTAGGAAAACCCCGGCCACTTTTCTTGCGGCGGTCAAGAGATGGCGCTTTAGTAAACAAAAATTAAATTAAAATACTGGCAACAACGCAGAATCCAAGACGTTTTAGTTGTTTTGATTTAATATGGGGCGTTTTTAATAACTAAAACGTCTTGGATTGAGGCGTTGTTGCCAGTATTTTAATTTAATTGTTTTTTACTAAAGCGCCATCTCTTGACCGCCGCAAGAAAAGTGGCCGGGGTTTTCCTAGCTATTCTGTATATAATACTTCGACATGAGCTTCAGTCACTCTATTAAAGCTCCTAAAAACTTTAATTTGAAAATTTTTGAAGTTGTTGTTTTTGCAAGTTTCACATTTTGAAAAATATGTGTTTTTTACGCTCTATCTTAAGGTTTATTTTAATTGTATTTCGCGCCATGCCTTTTGATGAGAGGTATCGGTAGGTGTAACCACGTATTTTAAGAAAAGATTTTTATATACTTAGTATGCCTTGTTGGTGCTTGATTTTATCATTCCAGAGAGAATAACGTTATTATCTCTGCATCATTACTTTGTTTTCGTGCGTGTCAACCCCATTGTGTTTGCGGTGATCTTTCGTTATTTTTTAAATTAAATCATTGTTTGTAAAATATGTGAAAATACAGAAAAAGACCTGTTTAATCGTCTGAAAGTGACACCGATTCCAGAAGTGAACGTTTAAGGAAGAAAATAAACGACTTAAGCGAAAAATGAAGAATTCGTTGTCTGAAGGGGACATATTATCGTTCGAAGGGACGAAATGACATCCAAGGTGACGTGATTGTCCAAAGATAACAAAATTCCGTGAAAAGACACGAAAAAAATGACAAAAAATATTTATCCAAAGGCGACATAAATAAAGTTCCGTCCAAAGGTAACGAAATTGTCTACAACTAACAAAAAATTTCTGTTCTGTTCTGTTGACATAAATAATATTTCATTCAAAGGTGTCGAAGTTGTTTACAAAAGACAAACATTCTGTTTAAAGCTGGCAAAAATTCCGCCCAAAGGGATTGGATTATACAGGGGTGACAAATAATTTCGTCCCAAAGTGCATTTCTGCAAAATCGTGTGTTATTAACCGGCCATGAAAACCGTTATGTTAAGTGCTGACAGACTTTGTTTGGTACCATGTGCTTCGGCTGTATAGCACGAACACGTCTTCGTTCGATACTGTTAGACCGATTCTTTACATATTAATCAGAAGTTTCACTTTCCTATAACCCGCCTTCCTTTCAGATTTACAAGGCACATTCACTACGAGCACGTGTACGCCTTTGATAAATCCAGACTTATTAGGGGATGTGAATGAATCTCAGCGACAACTTGGTTCTTCTATTCAAGATAGAAGAATATCCTGAAGAAACGCCTTGATTCTGGCTTTGGTACCAAGTTACTGGAAAATCACCTACCTCCCTCCAACTGTCACTTGACAGACGCCCCCAAAGTAAACCCTGAAGTTGTAGCGTCTTCTGGGGAATCCACTGTTAAAGGGATGATAGGTTTGTTCTATTGCGAAATCAAGTGGGAGCCAGTCTGGCTATAGTTGGTAAAACCTTATCTATTCTTTCAACGGCAGAAAAACAAGAGGGGGGCAGAACTTAAAAGCCTAAGGGCTCTTATCGATGTCGAAAGACTCTTGTGCGATGTTGACCATGTGCATTGTGCAGTCCGAAACGTCTTTAATAACTATTAATCTAAATCTAAATAAAGATTTTAAAGACACCCCACAAAACTTATCAATTGACGAATGGCTGTTTAGCGAAAAACTTGGCAATCGAATGGCGGAAGCAAAACCCTTAGCAAAGTCAGGTCAAAAATTAAAGAAAACTCTACTAAAAGCAAAAGCAACACTTATTTTTAAACCTACATCTTCTTTAAACTTGAAGGATCCACCTCGGACTACTGCATACAGTTCGGGTGGACAGAAATATCTCTCTGGGACCAAACTGTTTTGTCTAAACGAGTCGCGGTAGCAGTTTCGATACAATCCCAGACCGAAATACAACAGAAACAGGCAAAAGATTCCAATGTACGCAGTTATGGTAGCAGGTTACAATTTTTTACATCTATCTGGAGTGTAATCACTACAGATCAAATTATACTTTATTTGTTAAAAGATCATTGGAGTCACTTTAGCAAGCCCCCTATTCAAGTAGCGTTGAAACAAGCTGGTCCCAAACAGAACTTCAAAAAAAAAAACGATTGTAGATCATTTCATCAAAATAGGGGCTGTTTCTGCTTGTAGTCCTTCCAAAATTAATTCAGTTCCCCAATTTTCTTGTGCAAAAGCCAGATAGATCTCATGTGTTAAAGTTAAATAAATTTGTACATACAAAACATTTCACAATGAAGGACAGGAAAACGGTACTTAACTTTTTATCACTAAACTGCTTCGTGGCAACAGTTTATTTAAAAGAAGCATATTTTTAGGTTTCAAATACAATCGAGATGAAAATCGTTCACGGAATTTACATGGTAAGAACGAATCATCTAAACATTTTTCAATTACATAAAACAAACTAATTTTCAATTGGAAATATTTTTCAGTGCATCTTTTTTGAGATGAGGGGGGGGGGGCAATCTATGAAAATCACAAAACACACGGGTGAAAAGAAATAGCAAAACCATATTAAATATTTAGAATTGTTATCACTTTTCATTGGGTTAAATTGTTTTGTCAAAAACTTTGAAAAATGTTGTATCTTATTGCGTATTCATAAAACGACGGCATTGTCTTACATTAACAAAATGGGTAGAATCAAATTTTTAAACTTAAACCATCTATCTTGTAAAATACGGCAATGGTGCGAGAATAAAGATCTTTTGTACATAAAATCTGAAACTGATGCCAAATCTAGACGTAACAGAACAGAAACAGAGTCGTAATTGGCGAATTTTGCTTTGAACAAGATTGTTGATCACAAATACTTGTACTTGTACTTGTACTTGTTTGCAAACAGAACTAATGCCAAATGCAAAAAATTTGTGCCCTGGTTTAAGGACTCAGCAGCATTTGCGATGGACGCATATGCAATCCCATGGGCAAAATTTAACCTTTACGCGTCTGCCCCTTTTGCGATAATTTTAAAGGTTCTTAGAGATATAATAAATGATGAAGTTGGGGGCCTCTTAATTGTACCTTTTTGAACAACACAACCTTGGTATCCATGGTTAAACTCTTTTCTAATGCCAACCATATTATTTTTCCCCAAACAGTAATTTGTAATCTCCCCCAAACAGAAAACAACACCCGCTTTGAAGCAGCATTACCCTGCCTACCGCCAAACTATCCGAAAGAGTACAATAAAAGGCGTTCTAGATGCCTCAATTGACATAATAATACGTTCATTAACTACGAGCACATTCAACCAATGTGATACCTAGTGGGTTAAGGTTATGGTGAGAATTTTGTGAAGAAAACGGGGAACAACGTCTGTTTATTAAATCTATTACGGAACTTCACAGTATTCTCACGAACATTTAAAATACAGGAGCATCATACGGTTCTTTAACTAACAGTAGGTCTTCTATAGCTCTTATTATAGGGTTTACTTAAAATCCAAGTGTAGTTCTAAAATATTTTAGTACTTTATATCGTAATGAAGACAAATCTGCAAAACTTAACCTTAAAACTGACAACTGTATTGAAATTAAGTCTAATGAATAAAGTCCAGTCAACACAGTTCTTACCATATTTCAATAAAAAACCAATACTCTGTGTGGCAAGCATCTTGGAGCAGTATTTAACCAAAACAACATAGTTAAGAACCTCTACTTTGGGCAAGCTAACTGTGACTTTTAAAAAACCCTTACATTCTGCTTTCACACAGTAGATCAGCAGATGAATTGAGGGTGTGCTAAATACAAGCGGTATTGAAACAAAAACATTTTCAGCTCACAGCACGTGGTATGCAAGTGCTTCCGCAGTGTTCCGAAAAGGAATTAGTGTAGAAACCATCAGGGAAATTGAAGGGTGATTCACTAACTCAAAACTGTTTTTGCAAATTTTTCCAATCGATCTTGCGATAGGGATGGTTTTGCCAAATCTATTTTGAAATACTTAATAAACAACGTTTAGTTGATGGTCGCAGTTTACTTTAAACATCTACTCTCTATCATCCAAGGGCATGGCGCGAAACACAATTATAAGATCAAACGAACTTACCAAGTGAAGTTCAATCATAATTGTATGAAGCGCGATATTCGAGATGAGTCTCACCCGTTTCCAGAAGTACAAGAATTAGCCCCAGGACTGCGACAATAGGCTTTAAAGTAAATGATGAAATCAAGCACCAACGAGGCATGCTGGGTATACAATAAAAATCTTTTTTTAAAATACGTAGTTACACCTACCGAACAAGGAGTACTACTCTTTTGAGCATGGCGCTTCATATAATTATGATCGAACTTCACTTGGTAAGTTCGTTTAATCTTATAATTTTTGATAAAACGATGTCAAGGTTAAAAGTTTAAAAAAACATTAAAGCCTATTTTTTACGTTTAAGCCTTTCTTTAGGTAAGACCAAAAGAAAGCACAGAACGGCAGTTAGATGAATCACAACATGAATTCAGGCCTGGCAGATGCGCCCAAGACGTCATTATTCTACTAGAAAATTAACTGAGAAAGCAATTCAACACGACCCAATGATATGTTTAGGCTTTTGATACTATCTCAAAAAATGTGATATGGGAAGTTTAGAGAAAGCGGTGAAATGATAGATGGTGCAGAGTTTATACAGTACACGTAAAAACTACGTACACGAACATAACTTTGAATCGTCAGAATTTGTGCCGAAAAAGAAGTTTAACGGGGAGGAACCTTAACACTTTCAGTGACTAAATACTTATGTATGGGTCGCAGGCACTTTAACACTCGGGAGTCCTGAGCCCATATGTGGGTCGCATTCAGTAAGTATTTTCACCAGTACCCATTTATACACTTTATACCACCATATTTCGTTGTGGACTTGTGGGACTTGTGTTTTTAGGACTCTAAGTTATTAGGCTTTCGGTACGGATTTTTAGACTAAATACCATAAGCAAGGATATACAATATACTCTAGAGTTTTACAACCCATATATGGTACTCAATCAAGTCAACATTTGCATCAGGGTTATCCACATGGTTCTTTATAGTAAACAGTGAACGTGTTGAACTCCGTTTCTATTTATATTGGTAATTAGAATGATACAATTAAGAAATGCAGAGAAAAGATAAAAAAATTCTACTGAGGATACAATCAGACGTAACCGACATTTAAATATTTGACCTGACCTTTGGCATGTTGCAAATCTTCTAACAACGGCTTAGAAAGAAGAAACATGCTAAAAAATCGATAGTAGTAGCAAGAGAAAAGAAGGAGATAGCTATAAAGCTGTACAGTGAAAATATTGAACAGATCAGAATATTTAATCTTTATTCTCAGATGACGGGGGGTTTAAGGTCGACATAAATAATAGAATGGGTGCTGCTAACAGACTATATTATTTCTTATATAGAAATACAACCAACTCGCTTATTATGCCTCAAATAATTGTTTTATTAGTAAAAAAATAGTGACAAAAAACCAACTTAATAATGCAGTGTTCACGTAGGTCAGAGCTAACACATCGCTTTTGTTCACAGGCAACCTAAATTTCTAATCTGAATTTGTAGCAATTTTCAACGTTTTGTACTTTGATGCGTTGCTTAGATACAGGGTAACAAACAAAATTTCGAAGTAAAGCTGGAAGTTATAAATAAAATTTCGTTGTTAGTGTTTGCAGAATTTCTTCCAAGTGAACATGGAGTAAAGTAAATATCGCACGTTGCTTAAAACTTGGAAAAATCACCATAAAATTATCCAAACAGTTTGTAGAGATCAATCTTTATCACGTTCTAAAATTTTTGGGTGGTTTGCTCGTTTCAAAGATAATCGCAAAGGCATAAATAACGATGTTCGTTTAGGGCTTCCATGAAAGACTAGGAACATAAGTCAATTGGTCTTATATGACCGTCGTATTACTATAAAAATGATGTCCGAAAAGCTTAATATGAACTCAGATTTTAATGGAGGATTTAAAGAAGCGAAAGTCGGTGTTAAATTTATACCAATGCGCACCACGGATGCATGTAGATATCTCACGGAAATCACCGATTCGAATCTTTTATTGCTGCTAATGAGACATGGTGTTTTAAATACAATCCAAAAACCAAGAGGCAAAATGCGGAAACGAAGGGAATCAATTCACCAAAACCGATGAAATTCAGACTGGTAAAAACGAAAATAAAGGCAATGTTGATCACATTGATCGCACATCAACCGTAAAGAATTTATACCAGAAGATCAGACTGTTATAACATTCAGTACTATCTGCAAGTAGAAAAATGACTGTAAGAAATGGTAAGTTATACGAGACGAAATTTATGAGAATCCGATGGATAGTCCCATTTACACAATAATGCACCTTTGCAATGCGGTTACCATTATCAAGCATTTTTTGGCGCTTTAACATTCTCCATATTCTCCAGATATATGCCTCTGTTAATTTTTAAAAGTAAAATTTTGTTTGCCGGCGCCTACATATTTGGGTAGGACTAAAATTCGTTCGTGGAGACGGGAGACGAAGACGAAAATGCGTCACGCTCTAATCAACGATTATCTGCACATCTAAGCTTTAAATGTTAAAAAGTATATCTTGTAAAGTTGTGACCTAATTATTTATGATTTCCACATTACCATTTTTATATTTTTAACGTAAATAATAAATTTAAAAACAAAATAAATGTAAAATGCTGGCAACATAACCAAACTCCAGATAAGCCTCCGGGCTTCTTCTTTACGATTTTTCTATACTGTGCGCGGCACGTATTCGTACCATATTCAGGCTTGAGCCAGTAGCTGCCTGCCTCAGACAGACGTTAGTGTGCATTGACGTTATACTTGACTGGACGGGGTAATCGTATTATCTATGCTAGCCAACAGCGACCCGCAGTCGAAGAGAAATATAGTTGTTCATCATTATACCATTCAAAATACAGATTCAGTGAAAACACGCTAAGAAGTTTCACCTAGAACTCGGTTACACATATTTCCGTTTCTTTTTATTTCTTCGACTAACATCGAAATTCAGGTCGATGTTTTGAAAAAAGATATGACGAGATAATTAACAGTATTGGAAGGAAGAGCATCAAAAATGGTTTAAAGACCTATATTAGCGTTCGAATAAAAGTGTATAGCATCAGAAAGCTCTTATTTTAAAGAGATAAATAATAAATGCTTTTTTAACAGTTTCTTTTCTTCTCTCAGTCACAGAACTTAATTGTTGTAACTCTACATACCCAAAGGTATGGGATCAAAAGGGTGGGAAGCGCAAACTTAACAAAACGTAACACATTAGACTAATATGTAAACATAAAGAAATAGAAGAAGAAGAAAAAGAAAAAAGAAGAAGAAAAAGTTTGATGAATTTACATATTTCAAATTTCATCAAAATTAGACTAGTAATTCTAGGGACAGAAATAAATTATGAAAGAATAATGATAGATAAGTTAAATATTCTTGCTATGCGGAATTCTATTTCAGAAAAGGGCAGATATGTTTCTACAAAGGTCAGATCTGTTGGAATGCGATAAACATAAATATGTTAACATGCAAACAGAGCTATTGTTTTTATTAAAACGTGCAGACTTTTTATGTTAAACTGGGCATTAGATTTGCATACATTAACTTTTTGCAAACATTTAAAATGTAACAATACTCAAATACGGCTAAAATAGAAGTAATAAATTAAATATATTTCTTTTCTGAAAAAATATATTTTCACCCATATTTCATGGAAAATTCGCATTTTTGTTTTGTATTTTCTAGTCTTCTCTACTACAAATCAAGTATTAGTTTTTTCAATTTCCACAATAATCCTGCATCAGGGGCAGCAGGAAGGCTTTCATATACAGATAACATCCATCTTCCTGAAATCACTCCGTTTCGAATACGCTTATTGAATTCTTTGAAAAGTCAGCGTGATGGACTGAAACATGTGCACATATTCCATTATTACTTTTATTGATTTTAACTGTTGTGCACCGACTTCTTGAGAATTCAGTTCATAAAGTTCATCTTCCCTATTTAACGGGGTCGCCGCTTTCTCTTGGTCTATGATAGTTAATAAAGGAAGAATTAATATGCCAACGAGCGTTTGGCTTATAAAATGCACCAGATGAAGTTAAGTTCTTTAAAACTTGTTAGCTCGGAGCCATAAACATTTTTATCATCGCATTTAAGAAGGAGTTTGACCCAATATCTAATGTTCCGCAGCAGAAAAGAAACGCGGGGACGCTACATAAATATCTATAGCTTGGAAAAGAAGGCGGTCGGTAATTTATAGACTGTACATAAGTGCTGAAATATGTGGAGAGGTTACACTGAATTAAAAAAGGGTGATATATTTTATCGCCGTATGAAGACGTAATATCAACATTCTTTTTTCCTTTACTCAGGCGTGAAATTGCGGGCGAAGTAAAATAATTGACTACCCTCTATAAAATACTCCACGATGAACTACTGCTTTTCAGCCATTTCCGCTATTTTGATGGTGGCCTACAGATCTGCGGAAGAATCTCTAATTCGTTTTGTGATGTTAAATTATTTTTCAGTTGACTACCTAGAAGTGATTTTTCATGCAAAGTGAAACCACCACACGATGGTGAATAACAGTCACAACTATCTAGAGACTGTAATATTTACACATCATATATTAAACTGTATTTGCTCAAACCTATGAAAGCTAACTTGTTAGGGCTTACGCTACAAATCAAACTTTCTTTTTTATTTACTGATCATGGTATGTATTATAAGAACTGAATTTGCAAAATTTTACTTAAGAAATAAAAATTAGCAACCAAACTTTGATGAAAACCTTATCTGCTCATTCTTCCCTCATCTATTTCCTTCATCAAATTTGTATGTGGCTTTCATTCAGCTTGTTAGATTTCCTTCTTCTCTCTCTTGACTTTTTGAAGTAAAACATCTTTGCCGACAGGAGTAACCAAGCGAATGCGTCACGAAAGTGATGGAACTAAAGTAATGGAACGGAAGTAAGGTCGCTTAGATGCAAACTCAAGCGATGAATGTTCAGTTGTGCCATCACAGACACACAATTCTAAACTAATGTATTGTGTGCTTTTGACTTTTTTGAAAAAAATTTTTTTTGCGTACACCGGTACCGAACTTTCTTGTTAATGAAAAAATATCCTAATAGCCAATTTTCAAATTAAACGTATTTTAACAAATTAATATAACATAATATTTCAAGAAATGCTTAGAATATCTCTTGATTGTTTTTTGTTTTAAAGCAGATGCATCAGCGCTGTTTATGGTCTCATTTTAATTTATAAAAAAAGATTTTGCCCAATGAAATTACGAATATGACATTTTGCTTTCGATGTAGTGAAATTTTTACTAAGCGACAAACTTTTTCTATTTGTAGATTTTAACATATACATGCAGCGAACAAAATTTTTAAATACTATTTAAGATATCTTTTAAAGCAGAAAATATATATGGCCATGATTGTGATGGTATGAACTTCTTACCAAAACCACGCAGTTTCTGTGCTTTCTGTGCCGATGGTAAGCGCAAACCTTGATAGTGCTTGAAGCTGTATACATATAAAAATAACTTTTGAGTTGATTGTACATTTTCTTCAATTATTAATAAAACACGGAAAGAAATCATGCATATATGTATAACGTAACATAAAAATAATAACGTGTACAATGTACATAAACGACTAAAATTTTTTCCGTTTCTAAATTAGGATCTTTGAGTAAATTAACTAAACTATTGCTATCATCTTGACAATTGCATTCATTGCAGCATCAGTTCCTCTTTTATGCAAAGGTCCATCCATGTTTGTTTGGAATTTCTAATTTAATATTTAGAAAATGGCTTGAATACCAGATTTGTAACCGCAACAGTTTTCATTTTCTGTTAAATCCGAGAATTTAAAAAATACTTTCACTGAGAACACGTTAAGAAGTTTTACTTAGAACTTGCGTGTCCGGCACAAATTTTTTCATTCTTTAGCTCCAAGTAAAATATACAAAATCTTTGAGCTTTTAGGCAAACTATTATTTCTACCTAAATGCACAAATTTATGATTTTCCGTGTTTTGTATTTAGATAAATGATTTGACCCACTAAAGATGGTTGGTTAATAGTACAAGTAGTACAAATAAGCATTTAGGTGCACTTTTTGTAAGAACTAAAAAGTTTTTTCAATTTTGCGTATTTGTTCTTACTTTATTTCATGAACATCTTCTGAGAGATGCTAAAAGTCAGCGGTAAATTATTATGTAATTATATTCTATGCAAACATTTATCCGCTCTTTTAAAGCCTTTAGTAACACAGCAATTTTACTTGTTAGAATTAATTCAGATCTCTTCCAACTCGTGGATTTCCATGCTTAATGCATTAATGATATGCTGTTTTAAATACAGAATGTTTCTTAACTAGTTACGTTCTTCAAATAATTCCTTCAATAAATAATAGTAATCTAGCTCATAAGCGTTGATTTAAAAAATGCCAGGGCGGAGGGTAGATACTATAGGTCGAACGAATTTGATAAGATTTTAAGAGTTAAAGGTATTAATGTTAGAAACTAAAAATGAAGTATATTTTTTTAGCAGCGTTTAACAAAGCAATTGTTTCTAAATTTAAATGTTAGGTTACATTTTTATTAAAAATCGTCACTGCTGCACAATTCAATCTATTCTGACTCATCGTTAACCGTAAATATTTTTTGATCTACATAAGGTTGAAAAATCTCCCTGTCGCACAAGAAGATACCGGGGTCAAGTTAAAACTAAACGTTAGACTTCTCCACGCTCTGGTAGCATGACCGGAAATATGTTAGATTCTTTTTTTATAAAGAATATTTTTAACATCAACAATGTGAAATATGTTTTTGTTATTATCATTAGTTGCAAATCAATTGCAAAAGAAAGCTAGCTTTATTAGTGAATCTGCCATCTTAAGCCAGAGTAAATGTCCAAATCACAATTTAACAAAAATGTTCGTCTGCGCGTAATCTTTATTCGGTTTTGTTATTGTATAACCTTTTTACATCATACTGTATCAGGAACACCACCTAAGGAAAATGGTCTACGAAGTTAAATTCTCTTGTAATATTTTCGCCCCCCTTCTTCAAATTTTTTTTCGAGGAAGCTTTAGCCACGGACCCCCACGAGTCGGCGACTAGGATGTTGTCTTTAAACGCTCTAGTGATGAGGTAGATTTTAGAACTGTAAAAGTTTGTATTATACAAAGAAAACGAAGATTGCAGAAATTAGAAAAAAATCCAGTTACCAATTTCAGAAAATAGTAAAATGGTAACTATTTTTGAAGAAGTATATTACAGTGCAAAAGGCGACTGTAAAAATTAAAACTATAAATAAAATTTGTTTAAAATATTGAAACTACTGCTGAATTATCAACCTATATTGCTAATATTCTAACCAAATTTTTAGATTGTGATTAACAGGCTGGTACGGTTGACCAAGTCTTTTTGATCATCTGGGACAATACATTTATGTAAAACGTTAGTGCGATTCTTGGAAGCCTATATGAAAAAGATGACAATAAAAAACAACAATAAACAACTAAAAGGCTGCAAATAATTAATACAATATTATTCAAAATAGTTGTAAGTTAATTTACTACGAGAGAAGCTGTCAACAACGCTTAGCAAAATCTAATTCAGTGATTTCAAACGAGTTTAACATATAACAGTATTAACAAATTATTAAAGAAAGTGAAAGCAAGTTTCGCGTCACCCTAGGTGACTGTTACATAATCATTCGCTTCAAATACTGTTACTAGAGATGTTAGGGCATAGCCCGTCGTCTAAAGTTTGAGGCAGATTTAAGACATGTTCTTAATCTGTTTAGCAATATTTTATATTCTCTTTTATTTGCTTATATCCGTATAAAAACTAAAGCGGCCCGCTATACAAACGAATATAGGTTCTATGTAATGGACACATAAATGTGGGTTCTCACAGTGGGGCCCCTCACCGCTAAAAGTTGAGACAGATGAAAAGGATACAGATTTAGGATAGGTATAGATATAGATTAGGTAAAGCAACTATATACATTATCATTCAACCACTTATTTTATTCATTATACATTTTTTAGCGAAGGAATCTTTCCGCAACCGTTCAAAAAAATTAAAGTGAAGAAAATGTTGATAATTAATCTTTTTAGTTCAATTATAATAAAATAATAAAAATTATTTTCAAGTTCCAACTTTTATTTTTTAGGGATAGGTTGCAGTTTTTCCCAATGAGCCAGTACATCCGCTTCACTTTTAACTCCATTTGCTTCCGTTTCTTATTTATATGGGTCTTCCATGTCAATCTTTTGTCAATGTATAATCCCAGGTACGACTTCAGTGGACTGGGAGAGGATAGTACCATTAAGGGTGACGGCTGGGATTCTTGATGTTTTATCGTGAATGTAACATGACTTGACTTAGTCTCGTTGATTCTAATTCTCCATTTGAGGAACCATTGTTCAATTTGGTTTAAATGAGTTTGTAATGCAGTTGATGCTGCTACCGGATTTTCGTTACACGCGAGCACCGCCGTGTCGTCAGCGAAAGTACCTATTTCAGTTGATTCTGTTGTGGGTAGGTCAGAGGTAAATAATAGGTATAACATAGGTCCCAGGACACTCATAGAATGTTCCAACTTGTTAAATCTCTTGGTATTAAATTTTCATCTAAAATGCTGTAGATCTCAGGCTACACATTAAGTGGTGGCAGAAACTGTGCAACGACTTGAGCAGAGTAAACTCGCAGCTATCACATTGTGTGTCTGCCCAAAGCCTTCCATACCCTTTGCCACGGCATTTTGTTAGAGAAACTGGCTTTGTATGGTATCAGAGGAATTTCTCTTTCCCTTTTTCAATCTATTTTACAAAATTTATAGACATTAGTGTGTCAGTTTTTATGGCATAAACTTAAACTTCAGAGTGTGTCCTAAGGTTCTGTCCTGAGGCCACCGATCTTTATCATTTATATGTATAATGTGGCATACATTCTGCCTGGAATATACTTACCGAAATGGAAACCCCCTCACACTTAGTGCAACTTATAAAGAAACTATACGAAAATAACAACCCCAAAATAAGAGTCAATCATGCACTCTCGCAAACTTTACCCCTCTTATTTTATCATGTACACGGAATATGTAATGCGATTTAACTTAAAACATTAAAAAGGAAGGTGACCATAGGAGGAAAACGTATGAATAACCTGCGTTATGCGGATGATACCGTCATTATAGCCCATAAAAAAGAGCAATAAACTAACTATCCTGAAGAGATTACTAGAAACCAGCAAAAAACATAGCTTAATGATAAACAAAGCTAAGACCAAAGTGATGAAAGTTGATAAATTGAACGACAACCAACAACATATTCAAATAGTGACGGGATACAAAGTAGTGGATCATTTTCAATATCTTGGATCCGCAATGTCCAACACAGACAGACCAATGTAAACTAGAAATTAGCGTAAACAGAAATAACAAAGCTTACAAAGATATGGAAAGACACGCCCATAACTAGAAACACCAAGAAACGATTAATACACACTTCTGGGTATTCCTGATATCAATGTACATAAACAGTAAGAAAGTAGATAAAACCAGAATCGATTAATTTCAAAATGTAAACTTACAAAAAGATGCTACGCATACTCGGAACAGCCCTTCAAACCAATAAATCTATTGTAGAAGAGCTGAGTATCGAAAAACGATTAACTACCTTCGTAGCCCAGTCATGTGTAATATACTGCTATGATATTTAGAGGTGTTTGATTTGATTGGGGTATTGTGGTTGATGGAAAACAATTTTTGGATTGTTTGTTGCAGTTCAATTTGCATTTGGAGATTTATGAAGACTTGTAAGATTTTAATGTTCTGACTTATAAACTCAGGGTCGCGTATGTTTGCTAGAATTCCTGTTATAAATTCTAATAATTGTTATTTTTCGTATGGTACTGAAAGAAAAGACAAACACAACAGATTGATACAAAGACTATTTATGTTAATTGTATTTATAATTTAATTTAGAATTGTTAAAAAGGTTTAGTTTATAAGAAGTTTTAGAGTTACTTGATTTGTGCGGTGACAAATGTCAGTTTTGGATGTCAGTGTCAAAGTCAAAAACATATAAAAGGATAATCTTGGGCATGATGTTTATGTGTTTGTTTTTATAAAAATAAAGATCAAAGAAGGAAGACAAAAAAAGGGGATAAAAAAAGAAGAGAATTTGTTTAATTAGTTACGGCTCGTTGGTGTAAATAAATACACAGAATTGAGATCCTCTGGAAGAAGAAAAGAGGAAAAACGGGTCTAAAAGTTATATAAAAGTAATAGCGAGAATAAAAGTGAAAAATACAAAGAAGTAACAGCGAATTATATATAAAACCAGAAGAATTATAAATAAAAGGTGATCGAGGAACTTTGTACGTTGGTGATGGTAGTAAAACCAAATTGATAATAATATAAAAAGCACAAGAAGAAGATTCAGAGTAAGAGAGGTTATTTGTTGTTGCTCGAGAGGCCAGCAGAGCGTTTTGCTAGAGCGAGGAATAAGAAGACGCTAAGATAAGTGTTTATTTGTTAAAAAAAAGACGATATTAGTTAGTAAAATTTATTCATTTTCGGAAACCACATTTAGAAATTCATTTATTTAATAAAAATTATTATTTGTAAAGTTGATATCGTTGTGTGTTTTATTTCTATTTAAAAAATTAATTTAAACAATTTATTTTACATGCAAAATAACGACCCTGAGAAAGTTAAAAGAGTCTCATAGCAAGTTTAAATTTAATTGCGTGAATTGCAGACAGTTTAGGGATTGTATTTTAGTAATCGCAAGACCAAGCATATCATTGCAATACTTTAAGCACATTACCAGACGATATAATAAAATAGAAACGCAGGTAGTACAAGGCGGAATGGACGGTAAGCGACCACGAAACAGGTTACCAATGCGATAGGCAGATTAGATAAAATCACTAAAAGGCCAAACATTACGTGAAGCCACTTCAACCGCCCAGGATAATAACCTGTGAAAAGAAACCATTAATTCAGCAACGTAACTCACAGTGTCCCTATACCGCTACAAGGGGATACAGGTACAAGGAGAGAGATACATTCAGTCTAATAAATGTATTCTCTTCGTTGACGATACATCCCTTATCTGTTCAGACAGTGATCCTGCCAATATTGTAAATCGTTGCAGAAAACAGGTTTCTTACAAAAAACCAAAGTAAATAATGACAAATAATTATTTCCCGTACCTAGTCATAATATCGTTAAAGAAAATAGCATCAAGCTAAATTGGGTGTCAAATTATATGACAATTTAAATTGGTCTGTTTATGTAAGTTTTTTGGGTAACAGATTAATAAGTGTATTTTTTTTACTCAATCAACTAAAAGCTGTTTTAAACCTTGAAGTTTCAGCCAATGCAAGTCACAGACATTTACAAATTTATTGCGTTTATATTTTATATATTTAATTTATATGACTTGGAACTTTTGGGGCAATAAGACATGAGCTGTCATTTACTCTACAATTATAATACAGAATAGGACATACAAATAAATATAAATGAGGACATACAAGTTGCAGAATAAACGTAATAGATTTGTGACGTCATCAAATGTCTGTGACGTACATCGGCCGACTCTATAGTGCCAACCATTTTACATCAAACATGGCATAATACACCTCCCTTACATGTTTATATTTAATATGTTGACTAAAATACACAACAACTCCAAGAAGTATGGTAAGAAATACTACATTTCCAACTACATCACAAAATCTGCAGATTTACTCAGAACACCTCGCTATAGAATGGCTAAATACAAAAAGCGCCAGAATCAAGTCACTGTTTTAAAACCTTTTTAAGTCTATAGTAATAAAATGTTATTTAAAACAGCGCTTTTACACAATAAAGATTTTTTTGATACGCCGTTTCTGTAGGTTTGTGGCAAGCAATTTTAGTGTGTATTTATTCTTCTATATTTTTTATATTAGATATTTTTATATTTTTAGATATTTCTTCCGAAATATCTATTTATTTATCTATGCAGGAGTGACAGTGCTAATCAGAAAATCTATCAGATATTGACTAGGAAAGTTTGTCATGGGACGAAAATATATTTACATTTAAAAATTCAAAAATACTGTTGAAAATTATTAAGTCAACCAGAAAAGCTGTCCAATATTGACTCGGTGAGTTAGTTATGGAACGAAAAACAATTTTCGTTTAAAACTTTAAAAATTGTGTGATTTAAAACAAATACTGTCAGAGGGGAATAATATCAGTGACGTGTCAGTGCCGTGTCAGTTCAGTGTCAGTGTCAGTGAAAAATAAAATATCGTTGCATATAGTTTAGATTAACGTGTTCACACAAGCCCGACACAGTGATGTATTTTTGCATTCAGTATCAGTGCAGTATCCGCTCCGTGAGATTATATATCGTTGCCAACAATATTTTTACTATTTCACTGACGTATTGTACGCTGTCGTGTAGCTTGCTTGTCACGTTTTTGTGAATAAAATGATTGCCGAGCAACTTATTGAATTGGTTCGCCAATACTCTGTAATATATGATTTATCCCATCCAAAATATATGGACAGTAGTTTCAAACAAGACATTTGGAACAAGATAGGAAAAGAAATTGGAGAAAATGGTAATTCGACTGATGCACTTCCTCTTCATCCAAAATTATGGCAATCATGGCTAATTCTGTGTCTGTAAACTTAGCCATCTCGCTAAAATAATTCCTGACAACTGATGAAACTGTACGGATATGTGTGAATAGTCGTCGCTGATACATCACGGATGTTACTGACACTGAACTGATACGGCACTGACACGTCACTGATATGTGCGAATAGACCTTAACGTTTATAAAACATTAGGTTCAAATATTCCATGAATATACAGAAAAAAAAACAGAAAACATAAAAAATTCATTAAAAAAATGAACGAATTCACAAACCTAACAGACGAGCAGCAGAGGTATAGAACAGGTAGATCCTGTGTAGACGCAGTATATGAAAAATCGCTAGAATACAATAAAACATCATGCTTATGCTTCATCGATTTTAATAAAGCATTCGATCGTAGTTAACTACAAAATGTTGTAGAAATTATACTTCAACGACAAATACCTATCAACTTAACAAATCACAAGACATATAAACAAATAATCAGATACAAATAAGAAATAATGGAAAACTAAGTAGTCCAATATTAGTAGAAAAAGAAATCAGACAAGGCGATTCCCTGAGCCCACTAAAGTTTAATATAATCATGGACGAAATACTAAAAAGTGTGCAAAACTGCAAAGGAAACAAAATGGGAAACTCCGAGATACGAATTAATTGCTACGAGTACGATGCTGCGTTGGTGGCGGAAAGTGAAAATTATTTGCAAAGACTATTATTCCAATTCAATAGAGAGTGTAGGAAATACAATATGACAATTTCAACCGAAAAAACACACAATGACAATATCTAAAGAACCTGTAAGGTGCAAATTAGAAGTCGAAACAGTAATAATCCAACAGGTAATGTAAACAAAATATCTGGAAGTCTAATCACAAGCCTAGGTCAAATAGAAATAAAAGTAAGAGAACAAGCGTTAAAAATGTAACGGAACGGATTATGTCGCTGTCCTTGTTTTTATTTCCTTTTAGTTGTTTCATATTTTACTAATTATTAATCAGAAGCAAGTTTTATTATATGAAATATTATAATATGCAATTGTGTTGCGAACATTTAGTGTTGTGAAGTAAACAGCCGCCTATTTGAATGTGTGTACGGAAATAATAATAGATAACGCAAAGAATGCACCAATAAGGATCGAGTCCGTCAATTCTAACAGTCTAGACGTGTTCGGGAGGAAAAATTCGGGTAGAGAAAGAGTTGCACTGGTGAGGCTAGAAGGGGCAACACGTAATGACTGCTACCCTTCTAGCAGCCACAAAACCAGGTAATTGTACGATTTCTGGTGTATAAATGCTAATAAGTAGTAAAGTTATTCTCGCCAATTAAACGTGATAACATTGTGTGTGCTAGTGATTTAAATTTGCACTATCCAGTTGCAATTAGACAAGGTGTCACTGAAACTACGGCGTCCGGCTTTCTCTTCAATTACTGTGTGTAAAATCAAAGATAAAATATTGTCTATCAAGACCGAGAACAGTAGAAATTTGGAAAAGTCATGGTACCGCAGAGACGGTCAAGAATCCCTGCTACAGCGCGCGTTCGCCAGCACTTGAGAGAGCAGCTCGCGGGGTACCACTACGGGCGGCTCGTGTCATATATAAGGTACTGAACTTTCATAGTTTTCAATATGTGTGAATTGAAATAAATATTAATATGTTTCATTATATCATAAGAAGCATGTCTTACTAATTTACTTTAGATGAAACAGGGCAGATAGGGTATTAAAACCGACAACTTTGTTTAATATTTTTTGTGTTGTCTATCAACTTTGAATAAATGCGTTGCGATGTAATGCTTCTGGTTGTTAATTGTTGTATTTACTAATAATCAGTTAATTACTGGAAAACAGGGCATACTCTGCAGGTAAGTTCCAAAAGAGTATGTCATCATACCAAGGGTTGGCATATGGACAGTGCAGTCGTGTATTTACTTAGCGATTTTCTGTGTTTGAATGCTTGAATCGCCATAAGGTATCATAAAGTCTTATATAAGCTTAATGAAGCTAGCCGGAAATTAAACAATAAACATTTACAAAATTTAAGCTTTTCGTACTGGATCGAAAGTTTAAAGTACGCAACCAGTTACAAAAGCAAGTGGGGTTTTAGGATGCTTAGCTGACACTATATGGAGAAATAAAACTTTACAGCCGGAAACAAAGGTTGATATATACGAAAGAGTGGTAAGACCAATAATGACCTATACCGCTGAAACCAGATTAGACACAGCGAAAACCAAACAAAAAACGCTTAAAGTAAGAGAAATGGGGGTACTAAGGCAAGTAATTAATAAAACAAGAACGGACCATATAATAAATGAGGAGGTGAGAGAAATATGCAACATTATGCCGGAGAACGAGTGGACCAATAGTAGAAGGTAAAAATGGAATCAGCACATAACACCAATGACCGATAATAAAATTGTTAAAATCGCAAGAGGTAAATCACCATCAGGGAGAAAAAGCATTGGACTAAAAAACTGCTTTTAGTCCATCTGCATAAAACTGGCTTTAAAACAGGCTTTAGCCTAATTAGAAGAAAAAGAAGATACAAAAATCTTGAATTCACAAACAAAAGAGCATTAAAACACCGAAGAGGCAAGAAAATGGATAACTGTGTCGAAACAATGTTGGAGCTTACAATGATACCATGTATAAAACTGACAAATTTAGACAAATTTACTTAATCAAAAAACCAAACAAAAAACTATAACTATGATGACTACTCGGAGGCACTCCAACTTGGCAGGTACAAAGGTCGCCGTGAGCTAACGCTGCGTCCGAACTAAGATGAGCCAATACTCAGCGGTTCTCAACATCTAAACGTAGTATTTTCGTGCAGTGTTAGAATTTCACAAACAATTCTTTGATAATAGTATGTAAACATACCGAAATACGTATAATAATAGAAAAATAGAACTGTTGAAGTATTGAATATTTTATTTATAATATTAAAAATTTATTTGTTATAATCAAAGCAATTTTTGTATTTTGAATTTTCCTATATTAAATTAAAACGGTTTAAAAATAAAAAAATTAATTAGAAGTAAATACATTTAATTAGAGGAATCCTTGCTTTCTTGGTTTGAGCTATCCGACGAATCTTCACCTACGTTTATTATTGTAGGATCAATATCATCAACTATAATCTCACGTAGCCTTTTTGAAAAATCCAATTTTTATCCAGAAAAACGGGTTTGTAGAGTTTTGTATTCAAATTACGTACAGATGACTTCAAAAAATATACGCTTTGGTTTACAATGTGTGATTGTTCACAAAGATACCGCCGGTTGCAGTCTTTTTTATATCTAAAACCAATGTTCTTTACAAGTTTAGAAAACGTTTCTAACCTATGTTTATAATTTCCCGATCGTTTACAGCTTGTAGCAAAGTTTTTAATGTAAATTGGGTGTTGGTACTGTAGAAGTTATAACTCACGTCCCGCACTGCCATTTTAACCCCTTCGCAGATATTATCAGATTTTGGTTTTGCGCGCCGACGTTCTTTTGTTCCGCAAAGCACGTTAACTTTAACATCACGTGAGAGGCTCCTAACTGATCTTAAACTGATATTTAATGCTTCCGCAACTCTTTATTGCACTTTGTTAATTGAAATCAAAGGGCCGCCGGCTTCCTTCTCTCGTTGAAAATATTTCATTAAATTGAGGGCTAATTTCTTAGACTGTAAATGCAGAACACCTAACTCTTGTGCCATCACAATTGTAACTACCCCGTGACCAACAAACGATAACATATCATATCCGCCTGTGCTAATTATATTTTAATCACCCTGTTTACTAACTAGTAAGTTATGCGTTTTGATTGGTTCATAGACAATTAATATAAATTACACGTTTTAGAACAATAAATACTCAGTTTAGTTGATTTATTTTACAAAAATAAAGCGAATAAAAATTTTAGAATATAATATTTTATAATATTCTAGGTGAAAATAGTAAAGCATTAACATGTTTTGAAGCACCGACTTGCTACTAGTTGCTTCTTTTTCTCTCTTACCTATCAACGCAGTGCGTCTCATTATCTTCGCAAGTTTCAACTCCGCAGACGTACTACCTGCTGGACGCGACCCTTGTTTACCTAAAATAAGTACCCTTTGATAATAATACAGTACGTCGTTACTCGTTTCATACTAATGCAAACCGAACTTTGTACCTGCCAAGTTGGAGTGCCTGCGAGAGTAAAGTAGTTTTTAACTATTCTCATCATTTTGTCCAAAATCTCATTACTTAAAAAATAGCACTGATAACATTGTTGAATTTTCAGAGAACTTTCCCTAATATCTTGCATGCTTTTCTCGGGTTACCAAGATAACTATTGGGTTTCAGTAGTGGCAAATCCGGTCTCATTAAACTCCGTTAACGCTTAGTAGTTGGCAAAACAGGCGTTATAAAGTACTTGCCTATATGAAGTCGTAAGACAGAGGCTTGATTTATTACTAATCGATACTTTGTGTGTGGTTGGTGCCGTGACAAGGTACAGGATACCTCAATTCCACAGCTAATTATCAAGCTAGCACACAGGCTCCTCCTCCCTTACTCGCTCAGTTTACAATCCCGACTTCATTCGCGTTCTCTTACGCCACTAATTCAAGTATATCGCAAATTTATATCAGAAATTATGAGACACAAAGGGTACCTCCATATTTAATACTCGCGTCTAGAGCTAATAATGTATCTTGCTACGTCGAGCTTTAATTATCCAACTTCACGGATATTCCGGATAGTTTTTGTATCGACTGCCAGTTTGGGTATATACGAATAATTAGGCTAATTGGAAATAATGCGCGAGATAATATGGTTAAGTGTTCCTTTTTCTCAAATAAACGAGCCGGATGTTCTTTTTCGGGCTAACAATGAAAAGATTCCGAATTAGAATTTCCCATTAGCCGAGATGTATAGAGTTACAACAAAGCATCGGACCGAATTTAACATGCGACTCTTAATGGCTATTGTTGGTGGCGAAATAATAAATATGAGTTGCGTTTAACAGGTTAAATTGTAATTTATTTTCTTAATTAATTTCTCAACTCGTTACTCCTTAATTAAATTAAAATTGTTGTGTGTGTAGTTTCGAGCTAACTCAACTTCGTCGCGCAATTAAATTAATTGTAATTTGTATTTAATTTTCTATTACAGCTCCGTCACTAACCCGTTCCTCAGATTTCCTCTTAGTACGATTCCTTTTGGGGTTTCTCTATTCTTGTAAGCGTAAACGAATTTTCACGTACAGCTTCAGTATCTTAGAACGCGATAGGTTTAGGGATTTGGCACCAAATCATGACAGTTTTCTTCATTGAATTCTACAGGTTGTACCTTACGGTACAAAATGTTCAAGCACATTTTTCCATCTAGCTGCTTGTTAACGAGCAGAATATGAAAGAGAACATCAATTTGCAATAAAACAAACTTTCAGTTACGTAGCAAATTATAGCAGCCAGAAATACTGAAACAGGGGTTAACTGTATGAAAAAACGCGCAAATAAAACAACAAAAAGGACAAACCAATAAATGAAAAACCTACGCAAATAAATTCTAAAATATTAAAAGTTGTTTAAAAAATAATACGGTGGGAAAAGTTTACAAACATGATCGAACGCCCTATTTACCCGTTAATTCTCCACAATAAATTGAAATATTTCACTCAAAGTTTGTATGGATATTACACTATTAATGATTTTAAGTTTCAATTGCGTTTGTTTAAATCTATCATCCAGGAGCGTAGGGTGAGGGAATACTCAATGCATCTTTTACACACTTAAGATTGTGTGGCTTTTGACTTGAAATACTTATCCCCCATCTGAAAAGATACCAAAAAACTGCTGCTGAAAATTGCCAAATCCAATGGTTTTTAAAATAATTCAATTTTTTTTTCAAAATTGAATTGCTGCGTGCGAAAATAGTTTATACAAACTCTACGAGTAAGTTCTACACATTAAACCAATTGAAAAACTTTTGATGACCATAGCCGCGCGCCGAGCCTGTCTTTCCTAAGGCAGCGTTTTGTTTATGCTGTAAAGTGTAGACCGTGTTTTCAAAGGTTATCAAACTATTTATGTTTATTAGAAAACTACTCAGACCTCCATGGAAACTCAATTTTTCACAAAAATTGAGTTATTTCGAACACCATAGATATGACAAGTTTCAGTAAAGGTATCTTGTTTGTGTAGACAATAAAATTTATAATAAAAAGTAAAAACATTTTTAATGTGTAATTAATACATTAAAAAATACATTAAGCAACCCCCCCCCCCCTCTACGGCCATGGTTAATGAACGTAAACGAAAACAAGTAAAAATGTAAATATTCAATAGTAATTCAAAATAAACGCATAAAACTTGATTAGTGAAATTATCAAGATTTATTCGACTATTCTATTGTATAACTTTGAAACAAAGCGTTCCAAGAACCATTTTTATATACATATTTCCAAATGATTTTTTAACCGCAACCTGCCTGTATAATAATTAAACAAAATGTGTTAATATGAAAATTTAATTAATTTAATTTTTATTTTTGAAGAAATTGCAATTACATTTGAGTTTTACCAATTTGTTTACAATTGCGTTACAGTTTTAACCTAATTTGTAACTGCCCCAATGTTCTTCTTTCATAAAGCTTGTTTAAATTTTTCATTCCTTTTATGTATTTACCCGTTTGTAAATAATGATTTCGGTGCACTTCTTTAAACTTTCGTTGAGGATTAAACTAATTTTAAATTATTAAAATAAATTAAGTTTGAGAAATCATATAAGATTTTAGTTTTTTACTTATTTAACCAAATTTTGAAGCAGCAATTTTAATGAAAAGCTCACAAAAAATCAGGTGTTTGGAAAACCTGAGCATACTTGATAAAAAAAATTCATTACTTTCCACCATTAAAAATTCTCACGCTGAGTTCTCTATATTGCTAAATCTGGTGTTTGTAATTTTTTGTAATTTTCAAGAAAAAACATAACGAAGAAAAATAATATTCACATAATAATCAGTTGGAAATTATCTACACGGCGTTGATTTGTATTTGAGACATAAAACAAACACCACGTAAATAGTTATTTATGTATCTAGTGCGCGAAATTATACTTTGGTGCTTGAGCATGAAAGTTTTTTTGTCGAGGCAGCAGCCGAGACAAAAATCATTCGAAAGCACCAAAGAAAATTCGCGCACGAGTTGTATACTACATTTTTTCTACAGAGTTACTGAAATAATGAAAAAAATTAAGTAAAAGCATAGGAAGCGATGGTCCGGTGGCCCTGACCCACCGCATTGCAGGCCAAACTCCTCATTGGAGTGTAGTGCCGCCGACTTAAAAGTAAAAGCATAATGAAATACAAAAATTAAGATTTATTCTATCGCAATCTAGTCTGTTTCTTTGTTACTACGGAAACAAAATGTAACAAATACTGATTTCTGTTATTTTTTCCTAAACAAGTTTGGTCGGCGTCCTTTTTAAAAAACCTATTTTTAAATGATTGAAATAATTGGAAATAGAAGAAGATACACCTTTTGATATTACGGAAGTGGCTAATAATGCAATTGCTAGCCTATTACCCGAAAAATTTTAAAGTTACCATCGTCTTCAAGCACGAAATATTATTCGCTTTAGTGCGCGAAATACTTCCTGCATGTTGTCAAGATAAACAACTCCAATGTGACATTTTGCATACTGAGATTAGTGTAAAAATGTCATCATTTTTTGACGTCTGTAGAAAAAATAAATTATTGCAAATATTGGCTGTACTAATTATTTTGGAGCAAAACAGTTAATAGAAAATTTGTTCAGCATTAAAAAAAGCATCTGTTGCATAAGTAGTTTTTCAAACATTGCAATTTTTTCCATAAAAATGAGAAAAACCGTTTAGAGAATTAACTAAATTAATAGTGCATCGCCATGACTTTGGTCACTAAGAGTAACCATCGTTAAACTAATAATAATATTACTATATTTAATTTACCAATAGCTATTCATAATTATATAAACTACAAAGAATGTAAGGACGTATTAACATTCGAAGAACGGTAATATAAACCAATGCGGAGCCGAGGTTTATATTGCCATCCGAGTTTGTTATATCCTTACATTACGTGTTGCTTGCTATAGATATTTGTCCCATAGCCGGGAGCGATTTTTCCCACTATTAGCAGCAGTTAGTTAAAAATAATAAGGAAGTAAAAACCACGATGCCATTTGACATTTGTCATTAGAACTATGATCAGAATTTTATTTTAATTATTTTTATATTTCGTAAGTTAGCTTATACCCGTTGCTATAAATCTGTATTACTTTTATTTACATATGAATGTAACTGACACCATTAAGTTGCCTAGTCAAATGTAACCAAATAAACAAGTGTAAGGTATTTACATCTCTATAGTAGCCATGGATGTATGGCGTATTTATATTGACGGTAGTAGAAAAATTTAATTATTATTACTACCATTACAGTGATTGGTTTTAGTTCTGAAAATAATGGCTAGCCGTTATTAATTTGGTTAACGTTTTAAACTGTTTTTGCTTTTCTCATTTTATCAAAAACCGATGTAAAACATGAAAAAGAAATCATGCATTCGATGCAGCGTTTAATGCTGAACAAATTTTTCTCTAAAATAGTAGGTCAGCTAATATTTGCAATAGTTTTTACATGGTAAAATACTCTCGAAAATCGATGTGAAAACGGGGAGCTACAGCTTCTATTACAAAATAACTAAATCTTGTTCTTCCCATTGAATGGTTTTGTTATATTACAAGGAAACCGTGTGAAATACATCTTCAGTGTCGTCGTAAGATGCGGCAGCCATATCGTCTACACTTAGCAACTTCAATAGGCAAATTAATTCTGTTCGTAGAACAGTTTCAATAGGGATGGCACAAAGGGTATTTTTACTAGTATTATCTGTTTTGTTGGCACACAATTGCACAAACGTAATTGTTCTGAATCAAACTTTAATTTGACATTTTCTTTGTGTTTTGATGCTGTTGCTGTGTATTGTTTTTCATTACGATCACATGCTGGTGTCTGAACACATACATATTAGTACTTCTAACAATTTTTTCCCATTTGTAATAGCAGCGACCACTTCCGTCTTTATCTCCTAGTAAAGTATTACCTAACAGGGAAATGTAACCGTAATTATCAAAGTAACACGTACATTAACAACTTATTAGTAATGTAAAAATTTGGCCATGGCCCGCAACTTAAAAAATATTTAACGCAGATGTTAAGAGTGAGAAAATAATTTAAAAAACATCTAAAAGTTCTTCGGTATATTATAAATTTTAAGAATTAAATTATTGCTAATAAGATAGTTGTCAATCTACTAGATATAAACATACAAAAAATTATATCAAATTTATTGAGTTATGAAAGCTATTAACGACATTTGGTGGATGTTCCGTGCTTACTAGTTTTACGCAATCTACAGGGTTATACAATCGACCGTCGCCATTGGGATCTCGCTTATTATAAGAGATAGAGATTTGGTTAAATGCGGCAAAGTTGCGGAATTTCATGCTGATTAACAATCTAAAAAAAATGGTCTAGCTGTTTTTTTTTCGTAGATATGAAACGAAAACAATCTAAGTAAGCAATTTTATCTTCTGCATACTGTTGTTATATGGTCATAGGTTGATGATGGTTCCAGCAAAACAAAGCGTGGTGTATCAAATCTGATTAGATAACAATATGCAGAAAAAAAGTTGCCGTAAAAAAAGTCTTCAGATTTTCAAAATTTTTGTTAATAAACAAAAAGCAATTATTTTCGTTTTTTGCTCATATCTACAAAACAAAAGCAGGTAGACCAGTTTTCTTTTTAGAATGTTAATCAGCATAAAATTCCGCAATTTAACCGAATCTGCATCTCTTATAGTAAGCGAGATTCCAATGATGAGGGTCGAATTTGAATAACCTTCTATGGTAAATCCAGCTTCCTTCCATCTGCCTCAAATTTTAGTGGTGATGAGCACACATATTTGCTCGTCCATGATATAAAGCGCATATTTTTTTGTGCAGTGGTCCGCAACAGCTTTAAACGCAGATTAGCAAAATTGCTTGTATACGCCTAGTTTGTGTAATTAAAACATAAGCTGCCGATAGGTAGCATTCTCAAATCAGACTCAGCGTGACCACACATGATATCGTGCTCACAGATCCATTCCATCGGGCTCGATTATTACTCACGTTAGGACCCGGCACAACTCCGACAACGACTCCGCGGAGAGATGTAGGTCAAATCATGCAAACGAAACCACGCATTAATTACCTTTTTTAATACCTGCAATTATGTTATCAACCTCAAGTACTACTATTTACATTTTAGAAAAAACAAATATTTCGATCTTACTATGCGTAATCAACATGACTAGCAATCAAGGACATACATTTATTGTTACAGTTAGAAGAGTTTTAACTGTGAAAAAAATAAAAATTTGAAACACAAATAATGGGGAAAATTTGAGGGAATAGTAGGTCCATTTATGTTAAAGATTATTTGATGTCGATTGCGCGGTGTGTAATAATAAACACTCCCATGATTACTTAGTAGTTACGCATGATCAGTTCAGTCGTAACTTTGCGTATTTGAGAATACACAGTACTGCGGGATGGATTTCGTAAATGTCTTGCATTTCGACACAGTTTATTGCTTATTTTTTAAAAAGAAGTTACCTAAAAAACGCGTGGGGCATCAAACAACGCGAGTTCCCCTAGTATATTTAATTTCTACAAACTAAAATCTTAAGAAGCCTCGTTGCTTTTTTTATATTCATTCATTATCGTTAAAATATCCTAATAAAATACTTTGATAGGTAACATTAAGGATTTATAAATTGCCATCGAGTTTTCTTGTAAAAAGACACGATGAAAAGATCTCATGAGCTGTTTACTCCCAGCAGGTAGGCACTTTCTTCTTAACGTTAATTATAAAACCCAACAATCTTTTTATTACTCCTAAAGCAGGTTCTAATTAATCTGACCTTTTAAGCTGGGTACTCAAGAGAGGGACTTCTGACTTCCTGTTATCAATTTTTCAACGTAGTATACCTCCTGCGAAGGAAGTAACAAGAGAGAATTTTATTTAAGCCAGAAAGTAAATGAAGCTTCTCATTTCGTCCTTAAAATTACTAACCAACAGGTTATTATTTTATTTTATAACGAAACATGAATATTGTTTATTATAGCCGTAGTTGTCCGTATTCAAGCGGTAAAAATAAACCGAGAGGAGAAAAAGCCGAAACTTTTAAATAATACCCTTTTGCTTTTCTTTGTTTGCGCTTCCTTGAATTCTGGGCAAACTTTTTTAGTGGATATAGTTTAGCCGAAGATGGATTGGCGTCTACTCGATAACTTGGACGTCAAACTGAACCCCTTAAAATATAAATTCCGGCCGTTTCTCCTGTAGGAACGCATCTACCTGGCCAGGATACTACATCAAGCTGTCGGAGAAGTTGGAAGTCTTACTTAACATTCCAAGCGTGCCAGAGAAATACTATTTCGATTTTTTACTATCTTTTACTTATGCGCCCAATTTTCTTTAAAAGTTATCTCGAAAATGGGTTTTCATTGGAAAACTTCCCTCTTTCGGTTCTTCCTATACTTTATCGAGCCCAAGAGTTGTATTTTCCATTCGGAGAAAGGAAAACGATTAATTATCGCGATTACGTTCACAATCATTTCTGAACTAAATTAGAATTTAAGGTTTGCAAACCATTAAAAACCGTAGACGTGTTTGAACAGGTGTTAATATACATTAATTTTTCGTATATCAATCAATTCAATGGGACGTCAAAATTATGAACATTTCGTAACAAAACCGCGGTTCTTATATGAAAACTGCTTTTGTGTAAGCGAAACGAATAATTCTTTCCAATCTTGCAACGTCATGTTTTTGATTCTATTATAAAATATTACCCTGAAAATTCTTGATCCGTCAACCTTTGAAATCCACCGCACATCATTAAATGACTAGACATAATTATGTTCCCTCTTTTAATGTTGGAACTTTATGGTTAAAGGAAAATTGCTCGGAAATATTTAAATTAAAAGAGACACGTAATTCAATTACAATGCCAAGTTGCACAAAAGTGACGTAAATAAAATGTACAATTATGAATCTTTTACGGTTAAATTTAGATTCACGTATTAACTACGATTACATTTGTCTACGTCAAAATTATTTCTTGTAGGTAGGTATGTAGCAAATTATAAGTAGGATTGACGTGACGCTAATCTTACTTTATTTTTGAAAATAACGTGGGTAATTCATAACTCATAAAATGTGGGATTGGCAGAGATAAATCAAAAGTGGAAGCAACCCTATTCTAAATTAAAATAAAATAGGATATTACGTAACAACGTATCAGAAGTGGGATCTGCTTGCACAAACCAATTTAATTTATTTTTACTACAGAAGTGTGGGACTAAAGCATAGATTAATTGTAAAGGGATGATATCCTTACCTCTCCTGGAAAAGAGTACCCATGGATGTGGTGCTCCGAACCTTGCTGATTTTCCGTTCCATAATGTATATAAATTTCTTCAAATTGGTAGCGGTAAGCGAGAGGACCTCCGGATATATTTACATGGTTTTTGGTGTCCTTGTCTACTCTGAACACGAGAGATTGGCCCGTGTTGTGGAGCATCCCGCTTACCTGAAAAAAAGATAGTTGTTAAAATCTGAAAAGTTGTTTTGGTGTTCTCGATCAAAAATAATATAAAGCTAGTTCAGAGAAACACCTTACAATGTTTTCCTCATACGATTCTCTCAACCTGTTGTTTCTTTTTGTAAACAGGTTTTGTATGCTACGATAACAGCCAATTATTCCGTTCCATATTTTTCCCTATTATTAATTTTGCTGTTTATTTAATTATTTAATTATACATTTAACAGAAACCAACATCTGTTTATTGACAGAAGTTACTTTCGAAAGTTTTTTTTTACTTTTTGTACCAACTGGTCAATGTATAGTAGTGTATCTGTTGGTGTCAGTGATAAGTCTTAGCAGCAAAACAAGGTCGACGACAAATAAATATACCGAAACATGCACAAACAATACATTAGAACAGGTCTTGACAAACGTGGGTTATAATCAAAAAACAATTAGAAATGTCATTTTCAATGTTAATTGTAAGTTTTTGAAAACGTGAGCACTGGTTAAGGCCCGTTCAAATGTATTTTGTGTGGATCGCTTGGCGTACGGGGTTCCGGAGAGATTAAGATCTAAAAATAATGTAAACAGTTGCTATAAACATGGGCTTAAAAATATTCCTTACGGAGTTACAGCCTCCCGAAAAATTAACAGTTTAATCACTTCTTATTGTTTTTACAGAAATACAGAAAGAAGGTGCTCCTGTTGAAACTTGCTATATCTAACAGTTTTCGAGATAATTTAATGATTTCATAAAATCGAGTTGTCACGAAGGTCTGAGTGTTATCGTAGATGCTAAAACAGTTTCGACAAGTTTTAAAGGAAGTTCTGCACATCAGAACAATACAAAAATTCCCTGTAAACATGGGTATAAAAAAGCTTAATCTAATAGTGACTGATAATTAGTATTCTTTGAAGCTTTCGCAGTTTCCTGAACTGTCAATATTACAATATAGGTACTTTCGTCTTAGACCGCGTCGTCATTTAGGAACTACACCCAGCATAATCAGGTAAGTACCAATCTGTAGCTTGTCTGCCTTTACAACCATTTGTTCTAGAAGTTTGAGCTATATTTGTTCGTAGGCCCTGCCTGCGTAAACAGGGCCTTGTGCCTACATTATTTAAACCTCCGGGGACAAGGATTTGATCTTAATGTTTTGTTTGCCAGGACAATAATACTTAATCGGCTTACGCCTGTTAGCTGTTTATGAACCTATACAAGCTAACGTTTTGCAAGACATTGCAGCTTCCATCTTCAGTATGGGTTCACAAACAGCTAACAGACATAAGCCGATTAAGTATTATTGTCCTGACATACAAAATACATTAAGATCAAATACTTGTCCGCCCCAAAGTTTAAATAATCAAAGCACACGGTCCTGTTTAGGCAGGCAGGGCCTACGAACAACTATGGCTCAAATTTTTAGAGCAAATGCTTGTAAAGGCAGACAAACTACAGGTCGGTCCTTACCTGATTATGCTGGGAGTAGTTCCCAAATGACGACGCGGTCTAAGCCGAAAGTAAATTGTAATATTGATAATAATTAGTAATCTAATAGTGAAAAAACAAGAGAATTTAATACTAAGGTAATAATCAAATAGCGTTATTTAATTTTAGAAATATCGATTTACGATAACTATTGAATTATTGATATAGGTACCGAATAATATTTTCTATTTATACCAATATCGATCTATCACTAAATCGATATATCGGTGTTCGCATAATATATTAATATCGATGTTCGATATCAGGCGTCCTTATTAAACTTTTTTAACGATGTATCGAATAACAACTTTTAGTTTTAGAAATATATTAATGTATCGGCAAATATCGATTTTCTCAAAAGCAGGCGTTGTGCACCTCAGGTGATCACAAAATCTTGTCTAATATTGTCCTTAACAAGTTTTGTTTTGTTATGCGAAATATAAACTTATAATTGAATTTATTGCGCGCTGAAAGCTCTTAGTTTATAAAGCTAGTTGTTACTTGCGTTAACTTATGTGGATTTTATTAAAAATGAATTTAGTTTGGTGAGTGATTGATCAATTTACGTCTTAATACCAAAGTTTGCTTCTGAAAAACCCTGTTTTTGTAATCGTATTCATTCAGAGGTTTATTAATAACGAGTGTTGATGAAAAACTTGACAAGCGCAGAACCATCACGTGTTTACTGAAGTAGAAAACGAGGACATTACAAGCGTTCATTTATTTGCGATAGAAAGCTAAATTTTCTAGAAAGAAAAAGAAGGGGAGTAAATAACTTGTATAACACTCCAACCTTGAAGCACGAGGTAAAGAGCAAGGGTACGGATAAAGAAAAATTACATTTACAATTATAATGAATCTCATAAAATTCTGACGACGCGACGTATAAAAACAGGTTAGTGTAATGCGAGTGTATATTTTATTACTTTGCTTACATACGCATTTGCAAATTTTTAGTGAGTCGCTCGTTTTTCACCAGCACCGTAGAGAGCAAATAAAAGCGTAAACCGTATGCACGTACACGTTTTGTCATTTAGACAACAGAGTGCTAAATGCGATCTGTATGACGTGAAAGGGTAAGAGAATAGGGAGCTAAAAGGGGAAGTCCCGAGTCTTGGGTCATCTATCATTCAATCACGGCGGCTGCGTTGCGGGACACCACTAATGATCAAAACCATTATACTCTCAGTTCAAACCGCGTTCGGTTTTTACACCACGTCATCTCCAAGCAGTTCGTGTTCCTATTCAAAACCGGAACGCGGCGGTAAAAAATAATTGCCCGAAAACAATTCGTCATAACGTTTTCCCAATTGCAATCACAATCGCAGACTTCATTTCTCGTTTTTTGGGGGCTTCGCATGTCAAACCGCCCTAGCAAATTACGATTAATTTAACTACGGCGGATGGTTTCCTTTTCTTTTCGACAAATTTCATTTTACTCTAGTTACTGGGTAATAAAAAAATTATTATACTGGAAAAATTACCTTTTTCTGTCTTTGATGAAATCATAAAGGAAGACATTTCAGTCTAACCGGCCCACGCCAAACATTCACCGAGCTAATGAAGATTAATTTAATTAAAAACTGATTCTGTTAATGAATGAAAAGCATTCAATTTTGCATGCCTTTTTGTGCAAATAAATAAAATGGAAATTGTAACGATATTTAATTGAGACTAATTATTATCTTTAATAATGTCTGAAAGCCGTAAAATAATTTAAAAAATGTATTACCTAAATTTTTCTAAATCCAATAATAGTTACTTATGTACCAAGTCAGTAAAGTGATTCTTTGTCGAACAAGTCCGAGATTATGAGCCGAGCGAGCGAAGCGAGCGAGGCGAGTAACAGGCGAGTTCGATAAAGACACTTTACTGACGTGGTGCATACAAACTTTTATCACCAACCGTAAAAATGTCTTCTTTCATTATTTTCTATAAATAATTCGCGAAAGAACTTTCACTGTTGGAGCCGTGACACCGACAAACGATTTCTGATTAATGTCAAACCGTTGTTTTGGCTATGTTGATAAATATTAGCGGCAGATGAAGTATTTGATTTTTACAGTAACATAAAGTTTGTTTACTTCCGAAAATCGCTATGGTAATGCATTGCTCTATTGACGGTTGGCGATAATAGTTATTTATGTACCAAGTCAGTAAAGTGATTCATTATCGAACAAGTCTGAGATTATGAGCCGAGTGAGCGAAGCTAGCGAGGCGAGTAACAGGCGAGTTCGATAAAGACACTTTACTGATGTGGTGCATACAAACTTTTATCGCCAACCGTAAAAATGTCTTCTTTCATTATTTTCTATAAATAATTCGCGAAAGAACTTTTACTGTTGGAGCCGTGACACCGATAAACGATTTCTGATTAATGTCAAACCAATGTCAAACCGTTGTTTTGGCTATGTTGATAAATATTAGCGGCAGATAAAGTATTTGATTTTTACAGTAAGATAAAGTGTTTGTTTACTTCCGAAAATCGCTATGGTAATGCATGGCTCTATTGACGGTTGGCGATAAAATAATTTACAGCATAGTCAAAAAATAATCTGAAATTTTTGAAACTAATAAAAATGTTTGAGAAAAACGATGTAAAAATTTTATTTTCCGTTTTCGATTGGGTTATGAATGGAAAATATTTAATTTTTTTCTTTTTTTATCTAAAAAAAATTAATTTTTATTGGTTTTAAAACTCGGATTATTCAGAATACAGTTTTCACCTTACAATTTCTGCCACCAAATTCAGGTACTCTATGTCATTAGATAGATTACAGCCCCTAACTTCGAAGCTGTGTACCAATTAAATCAAAATTATAGCGATCAGTTGCACTAGTGCAAATTTGCAAAAGTGCAAATCGATAACTTATCGGTTGTCAATTACGCTTCAACTTCTCCTCGTTCCTTGCCCTTATACGAGCATGGTGATACTATTTTATGTAAAATTCTCTTTATAGTTCTTTTCCATTCTTTCTGTCTTGAGCTAGTTGAGTTGCTTCATGCACCCCAAGACCTACTATGGGTTTCATCTGATCTGTCCAACGGTTGGGGGATCTTCCTCATAGTCGGCTTCCATTGATTTTTCCTTCAGGAACTAGTTTTTCATTCCTTTTTCATTCGTTTGTTTTGCTATGTGTCCACAGCATCTCATGTAGGACTCTCTAATTCTGGTGTAAAGCCGTGTTGGGGTGTTGAGTTTTTCTATAACGGAATTATTAGTATGGTGTTGCGTCCATGGAATGCTTCGGTATACACACATTTCAAAAGCGTCGATTTTTTTTATACCATTCTTCTTTAACGCCCACGTTGCCGCACAGTACGTTGCAATTGGGAATATCAGTGTGGAGGGCAGTCTAAGTTTGGTTTCGCTTGATATCGAAGTATCTTTCTATATTTTCGTTAATATTATAGCTGCGTCTCTTGCCATAGCTAATCTGCGTTTGATTTTTTTTCACTGTTTCGCCTGAGTCTGTTATTTGTTAACAGACCGCTTACATATAATTATTATAACTAAGGACTTTTAAGAAAGATTCTATACGTTTTATAAAACCACCCCGCGCCATAGCGCCGTTATTATGAATTTTAAGTCTGATAAACCACATATCACATAAACCTATATCTTTTGGCAATCTTCTCTATTTGTATATCTTCAAGTATTTCGAGGTTAAAGGGTATTGGGGGGATGTCTCTATGCTGACAAGAGGCACGTCTACAAAATTCTGTAACTGTTCCATCAGGTTGGGAGTTTAGCTACGGGCCAGCGCCCCATACTTGTGAAGAAATCTAATTAGCTCAAAATACCATGGAAAGAGCCTCGGAACAAAGAACATAAAGCACTTAACAAAAATTGCATCGAGAATGAACACATCATTTTGAGTAGCAAAAAGCATGAAAATAGCAGTGTGGAATGTTAGAGAAATCTACGATAAAGAAATGCAACTACCAGGGCGGGATGGTAATTGGTTGGCCTCCACATATGCGGCCCTAGCATTTAAAATATTTATACATATTTTTAAAGTTCCATCTTTTAGTTGACAACACTGAAACTATAGAGGCCATCTGTCAAATAGTTTGTTGTTAGCAGCTGTTTAGAGAAAACGTGTTTTGTGTTTTTGTATCATCGTGCTGTTATTAAATGATTGCATTTAAAAGGCGCAGAAATTTTTGAAGAGATGCAAAGTGTATTGGGTGAAAGTGCTCCATCATATGCGATCGTAAAAAATTGGCTGGCTAAGTTCAAACGGGGTGGTACGTGCATCCAAGATGAACACCGTTCTGGACGCCCATGAAGTGTCACTACAACAGAAATAGTCAGCAAAATTGGCTGAAATAGCTAATGTTGTGAGCATCTCAAAAGACCGGCTGTTCAATATGTTAACCCAAGAATTGGGTATGAAAAGGATATCCGCGCGATGGGTGCCGCGTTTGCTTACACTCGATCAAAAACGTGTGCGAATGCAGATTTCCCAAGAGTGTTTGGAGTTTATGAAGAATACCACTGATTTTGTGCGTCGATTTGTCACCATCAATGAAACCTAGGTCCACTACCTACTATACGCCAGAAACGAAACTGCAATCAAAGCAATGGACAGAACCTGGTGGCTAGGCTCCAAAGAAAGAAAATGCCTTCAAATCAGCTGGCAAGGTCATGGCATCAGTGTTCTGGGATGCAAAAGGGATTTTGATGATCGATTATCTTCCAAAAGGAAAAACGATAAATGGCGAATACTACGCTAACCTTTTGGACCAGCTACGCCAAAATATTCATCAAAAAAGGTAGGTTTCACCAAGATAATGCTCGTCCTCACACCTGTGTTACTGCCATGGCTAAAATCGACAAATTAAAGTACGATTTGCTCCCACACGCACAGTATTCGCCGGATTTGGCTCCTTCTGACCTCCACTTATTTCCTAAGCTGAAAATTTTCCTAGGCGAACAAATATTTTCATCCGACGAAGAGGTTATTTTGCAGGTCTTGAGGAAAACACGTTCCGTGATGGGATCAAAGCCTTAGAGCATCGTTGGACAAAATGTATTCAACTTTCAGGAGATTATGTTGAAAAATAAAAATGATTTTGAAAACATAAAGTCGGTCTTTCATTGCTAGGCTAATCAATTATCATCCCGCCCTCGTACAAGAAGAACTAAAAATGAAGAAGATAGATTTGGCAATCGTTCCAGAAACATGAAAAAAATTTAAGGGCTCTCAAGAACGGGAACACTACATACTTCTGTATAGTGGTATTCTACAACAACAACGACCAAGCGCGACAGTAGCAATCTCAAAAAAAAAAACTATGCGAGAATAGAAAGTTACGAAATTGCGAATAAACGAATTATTAAACTTTGATATTGTATAGTGAGAGGATACATGCTTTTATGTACACTGTGTTTATATAGTAAGCCCCCCCCCCCCAACTAACTAACTCATCCAAAATGGCGAGTGGGTGCCATTTTGAATTTTTTTTAAATGGAAAGGGGGGTCGAGTGACACCTTATTTGAAAGGTCTTTAAGTTCTGCGTCTGATCCTAGAGTTTCAAAGAAAAATATTCAGCCATAACAAAATGATGTTTGAAGATAAAGACGTCTATTTAAAAAAATCCCTGTAGATATGGATGTAAGGCCTACTTACATTGCCGGTAGCGTGAAAAAGCAATTTTCATGCTACCGGCAATGTAAGAATTAAAGCAAAAAGAAATTAAAGTATTCGAAATGTTCACCATTCACTTCTTGGCACATAAAAAGTCGGTTATGAAATTCCTGCCTTACATTTTCATAAGTTTCTGGAGTGATATTTCTGCAAACTTCTGTAATGCGTTGCTCCAGTTCTTCAATTGTTTCTGGACGGATTCTGTACACTTTCGATTTCAGATATTCCCATAGAAAAAATCTAAGAAAGTTAAATCTGGGGAGTGAGCCGGCTATTCTACAGGCCCCCGCCTACCAATTCATCTTCCAAGAAAATGTCCGTTGAGAAAGTCAGAAACAGGCCTATAATAATGAGGCGGCGCACCGTCTTGTTGGAACATAACGTTTTCAATATTATTTCCAGCCACCTGAGAATATCTGGGAAAATTTTGTCTCGCAAATGAAAAAGTGGACTACTGAATAAAAAAATCAATACAATTTTGAATTGAGTGAGTCCATTTGTTTAAAATCCGCCATTTTCTTATGGCTAAATATTTTTCTTTAAAACTCTAGGATCAGAAGCAGAATTAAAAGACCTTTCAAATGAGGTGTCACTCGACCGTCCTTTCTGTTTAAAACAAATTTCAAAATAGCGCCCAGTCGCCATTACGAATGATACAAAAATTTTTTTTGGTTAAAAAGTAGTATTTAATTTCCCATTAAAGCACTCCAAATATTGTGGTAAAATATCTAGTTGTTCAAACGTTAGGTAGGGGGGGTTACTTTATAGACAGACGGTATATGTATGTATATGTGATATAAGGTGGGAGACAAGCACCCTTATCTTACCCATAATTTCTTTTACTATATCTTTAGACATTTCTTAATCTATCGGAATCTTGTATATGTAGGTAGAGGCTCTGAGCAGTTTTGATTGGTTGCTGGGCAAGTCCTTTCCGGGTCATAATTTTCCATATTGTGTTTTGGTTCAGTTTATTGAAAGCTTTGGCGTAGTCTATAGAAGTAATTAATGTTGGTAAGTTATATTCACGCATTTTTCGGATCTTTTGGATCACCGAGAATATGCAATCTGTAGTAGAGAGATGGCAACGTACGTTATCTACTTACACTGAAATAAATAAGACAAATATCGACACTACTTGCTGACGACCAGATAATAATTGCCGAACCAAAAAATAACCTGCAAAGAGCAATATAAGAACTAAATAAAATTAACCATCAAATACCAACTAGAAATATCAATAGAAAAATGGGCAAAACAGATCGCTGGTACTTTCCCATACTTTTTACCTTTTAACTATTCTCGCGTCAAGAAGTGATGGAAATTTTCATCTAATCAAGCCGGTAAAAGGCCGCTGCTCAAAGCGTTGGTTACGTTTACGTTATGTTTTTACGTTTTAAATGTTCGCGCGCCAATAACTGAGTAAATAACATTGTTTTTACAAAAATTAAAGCAAGAAAAAAAAATAAAAAATACTAATGCTCCAGCGTCGATCTGAACATGCAACAGCCTGTGCAATACGATATCGGGTACCATCTAAAGTATAGCGCTATAACTTCGAAGCACGGAAGGCGACCGCGTCTTACATTTGATTAGATGCGCTTCGGACTTCGGACTAAAATCGCTGTTAAAGCTTTATTTTTAGAGCAAATTGAGAGACGTAGTTAAAATCACGTAAGTGTCGGAAAACACGTTGTTGATATTCGTTGTTTTTTAATTTTCTAAAAAATTTGAACCCTTGCAGATCTTAATAAAGTACTTCAAGTAGCCTATCGAACTGATAAAAGTTAATAACGATCGGCGTTTGCGTTTCTGAATAAATAATTAATCAATTTGACAGTTTTTAAAAATTCCTGGGGGCGTCGGAGTAAAATTTGGAAGATAAGTAAAAGGAAATTGTAGTTTATTGCAAACTCCATCAGCTCAAGAAGTTTTAAAAAAATGGTGTAGGCAGATTTTGTGTATAATTATTTTTGAGGCAAAGATGGGTCGACTAGCTCACATGACGACGGTACAGACCTAAAAGGCCTAGACCTTGACGGTGATGATGATGATAATGAACTGTTTCAAGATTATGGCGCAGCCGTCAATATTTTTAAAAAACATGGTATATATTTTTTTCTATTTTGCGTTAGAGCGCTTTCTTCTCTAAATACTTAAAGCCGATATATCACCTTGTTGTTGAGTAATAAAACGCTAGAATCAAAATTTTCAAAAAACCGTAGCGGTCGCCATTTTGAAGCTAGAAAGTTCGAAGAAGAAAGCGTTGGATTCCGTTATGAAATTTATAAAATTTTGTTTCGGAGAAAATGCTGCCAAAAAACATGTCTAACTTCCGTTTCCGGTTTTGATTTTTTTAAAAGCTTATTTTGCCCTGGATTTTTTCTATACCCCCTCACTTCAAAGCTCATAAAAATCGGACCATGCGTTTGCGAGTTATGGAGCGCACACACACTCATACATACACACGTGAAATCGATACAGGAAAGTAAAAATCCATGTACAATAAGAATAATAAGAAATTGTCTGAATTAAGTTAATTATTAGTTTCACCAGCTTCACAAAAATTGTAGACACCAGGGCTTCCCTGCATTTTCTAGCATTCTTGAGTCAAGTCCTACCAGGTAAGTTATACGGAAACAAACCCAGGGCCGTGTGACGAAGATTGCTTATGCGTACCTGTCTCACACCCACGTCGGGCGACCGTATTGGTAACCAGCGCTACTTTAGGTAGCGTCTTTTAAGATCGCTCACTGTAGGCAGCGACATATTTGAATGACAGCATAGAAAATGCAAGAGACTTAAATAGTAAACGGGAACAAAATTCAATAAAGTGAGGTCATCTAAAACTGTCGAAAACGTTAAATTCATTGAAAATTTCAAAAAGGGTTAAGCGGGCAACAAAAGTGAGCGCTGTGTTCAGTACGCTCGCTACCTTTTGGAGTTTTTCAAGCGTTTTAAGCTATTAGGTAGCGCATTCTGGACATGGAATGTCCTCATATCATCCGTAAAGTTTTACTTTTCGTTAAAAAAGCAAAGTTTACAGGAAGAAAATTTATGTATAACATTGATGAACTCAAAGATAGATTGCAAAAGATGCAAAATAATTAAATTTTGAACTTTAAGGTTTTTCAGTTCAAAGTTAAAACGTCAAGAAATTAGAATTGGACACGCAACATTAAAACGAAGAAATTAAGCAGATTTTGCAGTAATGAAATTCCACGTTTGTGTAAGTTCAATACATGGAAAACCATTTTTTTACTGCATAAATTAGAAATTTTGAGCAAAAAAGTATAGGTAATTTTGAAAAATTATTATCTTACATATTAATATTTGGAAAACATGTTTTTTTGTGTAATGTAAAAATATTAGAAAAAGATTAGCGCTTGAATAATAGGACAACGAAAAACTTTACACCGTTTTAAACACAAAACAATGTCGAGTAAACTTTAAGGTTTTAAACAAAGAAAAATCGTAGTGAGGTAGATAGCGATCTACCAAAAAGAAGTTGTTAATTACGAATTAAATAGGGAACTAATTCATTTTTGAATATTAAGAGAGAATTTACGTGGAAACAAAGTTTATGTCATTCTAGTAAGGAAATATTCTCTGGCATCGGCGTTAAGCCTTAGAAGCAGAAATTATAGGCCAGCGGCGTTAAATAAATATTAATAAAACGTAAATTTGTAATTTATTTATTTATAGATATTGTTAAAGTTATTAAGTATTTTATATACAGATACTCAGTAAATTTGTAATGTTTAACTTATCTGACGGAATCGTATTATTTAGATTATTTTTTAATTTCTTATAAATTGTTAATTATGCCTCGTCGCAATCAGCCTTTACATCTCACTGCTGAGCACCGGCACTCTTCTCTGCCACGTATTTTCCTTAGCGCTAAGGTGGAGTACGGGGGACCCACAGTTTAACGTCGAATCCGAACGACTAAATTCCAGAGAAGGTTTCGGGCATTAAGACTCCACGGCTGCCTACACCGGATTGGGGAATGTGAGAGGCGGGTTGCGGCATAGATTTTTATTGCTGCATGGCTGCGGCGGGGAATCAAACCCTAGACCTTTAGCGCTAGAGGCTGAGGACCCAGCCTCTGAGCTACCGCCACTCTTAAGGTACCACCACTCTTATGCCCTAGGTAATGCTTTATTACGTATCGAAAATTTTAAGAAAATTACCTAATAGGCGGATTGCACTCCAAATGAACTGGTATCAATCAGTTACTTTTATTATTTGTTTTTATTATTAAAACAAAAGACTGCTGTAGTAGTCTAATATACATTGAAAGCCATAAGTAAAAATACTTTGATTACAAGCTTTAATAATATAAAATGATGACTGCGCACGTTGTTAATCGCTGTCAAACGCCGCAACGTGTGATAACTTACATAAAATAAACAGTATAAATGCATTGTGTTATGTGCGGCCTGTTTATTAACGCCTAACTTTGCTTTTGCTTTTTACGAGCAACACGTTCCTAAAAAAATCTCAGAACAAATGCCCTGGTAAAAGTTTATTAATTCCATCAGTGGCGCCTTCTTTTGCTTTAGTCCATGGAGGCCACAAATTTCAAAAATACTTTGGAAATCTCTGTTAGAGCAGTCTCTGGGAAATGTGGAAAATTCGAAGCTTAACTCCTTTACCTGCTTTTTTTAAGGAATTTGTTCTGAGGGTTTTTTTGTACGATTTTTTTTTGGAAATTCTTTTCCTGGATTTTTAATAAGGGTTGTTATTTGTTAAAATTGTTTTCCAAAACTGTTTTGGGCTTTACCTTCCGGGAGCAGCTCTCATTCTCAAGGCGCTCGCACAGGGTATGAAGTAACCAAAAAAAAGGGCGGCGTGTAGCCTCGAGTTCTGCTAATTTTAATTCAATTAGTTTCATATCGGCCCGCTCACAGCGGAAGCTGTATTTGATTGGTTGCAACCCAAATTTGAAATGGAAAATAGTTTCAGTTTTAAATTAAAAATTTTAGATATTGAGATTTTGACGGGCTACGGAAATACAGGCCCTCAAGTACTCATAATAGTTATTTAAGTATCAAGGAATGTAAGGACGTAATAACATCCGAGGTAGGCGAATACGAGCTGAGGCGGATCCGAAGCTTGTCGCCTGCCGAGGATGTTATTAGTCGATACATTTCGTGTTACTTATTAAATTTTTCACGCTACCGGCAATGTAAGTAGACCTACAGGTAGAAATTTAATCATATTTTTAAAAGGTCGTTTTGACAGCTGTCATCGGAATTATTTTTTAAAAGCCCCATTATTCTAAGTTGTCTGTGCTTGTTACCATATCAACGAACAGTTAAAATCAACATTATTTTCCTAGGGATGTAAGTGACACTATTAAATTCCGTCGTCAAGGGTAACTAGTACACGAATGTTATCAGCCATTTACGATCCCTGTAGCTAAGGATGTAAGGCCTACTTACATTGCCGGTAGCGTGAAAAGGTTGTTTTTTCAAAATGTCGATAAGTCAAGTGTGCAGGGTTGCAGAGGTATGCTCCTCATAGCTCCCAAACAGATGGACCGATTTTGATGAGCTACGGAAAGTGGGCAGTAGGTATATACCAAAAATTAATCGATAAAATAAAAAAATCTGAAACGGGCAGCAAAAATCGATCATATTTTGTGGTAGCATTTTCTGAGAAGTTGAATTTTCTAAATATGAAAACGGAATCTGATAGAATTAAAGCAGATTTTACGCTGTTATCCCTAACATTCTAGCTTCAAAATGGCGGTTGTTACATGTATTTTAAAATTTCGTCTTAGCACCTTATTACTCAAAATACAGTTTGACAGATCTGGAACAAATTTTATAACGTAATTGCGCTATAGAGAGAGAATGGTACACGGGAATTGTTGAAAATATATTAATACAGTGAAGTTAAAAAAAAATTTCAAAATTTTGGAAATTTTCTAAAAATAATGCTGAAAAACTGAGGATTGCGGTTTTTATTAATATTGTAGAGCCTAGCTCTACGACTCTACAAAATTGAGCTACAATTGGCTTAGTGTTCCAGTCCACTAGTTTCTCTGTGCCGATGCCGCCTTCTATGAATGTTTGAAAATCAGAAATATGTTCCCCTTTATTTAAAAAAAGACGGGGGACAACAAAGCATTTCTGTTTAAGCTAAGATTTACTACCTACTTTTTAGGCGCAGCAGTTATTTCACACCAACTAAAGTTATTTGGAACTTAATAAGGCAGGTTGCGTGAATTCAGAGTTTCGCAGATTATGGACTAGAGCACTGAGCATGCGCTATTTGCATTTTTCACATTTAGATTCATTGCGCTGGTTTCATGAAACTGTAATTTCACGTTGTATGCAACTAGTTGCTGTGGTGTGCGATTAATTTTGTTAATCTGAATAACCTTGTTGATTTATAAACCGGTCCCCTATTTTTAAAACTCCTACAACATTTATTTTAATCAATAAAATCTTCTCTAGACTGGTAACAACTATCCTGTATAGAAAAAATTAATTATCCAAGAATTTTTTATTAGGAATGTTTTTCAACTGTAAAACCTTTTGAACGAGTAAATTACATTGAAAAACTTGCTTCGGAATTGAGAGAGTCTTGCGATATATAGAGCATGTTCATTAAGGCATCAATTAAAATGTAAATGTGAAAAGACTACTTAATTTTCGTACCTTGTGTTTATCCAAGTGTATGTGCCTTAAAAAGGGGTCAAAAAGTAATTTATCGGGTTCTACGTTGATTGGCGACTGCCTTCGTCCTTTTGAACACATATTCCACTGTGGATTCATTAATCCCCAGTACCCTGGACCTGCAACAGAGAAACAAAAAACAATTATTAAATTGAAAGCAGCGGAGCCGGTCTATTTATCCACAGATATACAAATTGACACGTATTTTAAATTAAATGTAGCGTTTCACTCCAAGTTTTCCGTCGCTATCACTTATTGATTGAAAAAGTCCATTTCCCGTCAAAGACTCAGTTTTCTTTGAACTCTGACTCTAGTGTAGAACTCGTTACGATGACGTTAGGTTTGATACACAGTAACTTATCTTAGGCAGTACTTTTAGACTCGCCGGGAGAGAACTCGAGGGACTTCCGCTCTTCACTACTTTGAAAGCATGGAAGAAGATAAATAAGCGAGTACAAAAACCACCTCTGATTTTGCTTTCTGTTGCGCCACAGAGGCAGAGGTTTCGCCTTTTAGCTTATCAACTTGTTATAGTTTAGTTCAATTTTCGAATGACGAATTAATATTCATTTTATGCATCTACTCTGGTGGGAAAGTTCCGACTGAAATTACACAAACATGATAGGTGACGGACCGAAACGAGACTGCGGAATAATAATATAACGGAGGTGTTGGTCCGTGTTTGAACGGCCTTTCAGTCTTTTGTGACGGGGTAATGTAGCGAAATACGTTCAGAAGTCAGCTAAACCTCGCCATGCAAAGGCCATGTTGATGTACTACCACCTTGCTCGATTCCTTGTGGTTGTGTGGGTACAAAATCGTACGAAATGTAGTATTTAAGATGATGTAGAGCGTGCATACTGAATATTCTGCTGAAAACAGAATTTAATTCGATATATTATGCATAAAGTTATGATGTTAATGAAATTTTATAGCTTTATTACAATCTTGAAATTTTGAAAATTTTATTTATGCCAGGTGATTTAGCCTAGATGTCCTAAGCAAAATTTTTAATTATATTTTAAGACGCCAAAATTAAACTCTCCATATGTTTATGGTGGTTAGAAACCTTTAAGTTTGCTTTATAAACCTGCCACTACTTTCGTTTACACCGGAAATGAGACCAACTTCTTTTTCTCAAAAAGCACTTTTTATTTTTTATTATATATTCTGATGGAGCATTAAATTTTCTATTCAATCATGTGTAAAGGTCACTCAGAAAGGTAAACGGTTAGCCTCTAGAGGGCGTTGAAGTAATAATTCAAGTTAGCCATGGATTTCATTTAAAAATCTGCTAAAACCTATTCGAAGCGGTCAGTGTCGTTACATAATTGAATATTAAATGAAAAATTGTCTTTGTTTTGCTCGGTTTTTCTTTTAACACTATTTATAGTTTTGACTTTGCCGCTCCGTTGATGTAGAAATAGCAGATTTTAAAGATAATATTCAAAAATAATTTTTAAATAAAAATTTATTTTTCCTTAATAAGAAGAAAAACTTTTCTTTGTCCGAAAAGTAGTTCTGAAAAGCAAACCTAAGTAAACCCACAAAAGTGGTTAAAATTACATTTTTCTTGACAAAGTCCGTCACTGAGTCTGAAAATTTTAAATAAAAACAATTTTCTATAAAATTCAATTTTAACTATGAACAATCAAATCAAACGGTGTCAAGTTTTAGAAAAAAGTTGTAGATTTTAAATTTCTATCGACAAGGAAATTATATTTTAACAATGAAAACTTCAAACACGCAAAATCTAAAAGAAATTTAGAATTGTTATTTTCAGATGTAGCGTTTAAAAATTTTGAATCTGCATCGGAAGACATTATTAAAGATATAAAAATGTTTGTTTTAGAGAAAAAAAATAATTTAAAATTATAGTGAGCAATATACTTCGCCAAAACTTTCTCATATTTTAGATATTATGACTTGTCGTATTTGCAAAAGTGTATTTGTATAACGTTGTACCGTAAAGCGGCGATTAAGGAAGCACTGCAAAGCAATAGAAAAGCGCAACAGTAAACAAGGTAATGCTTGGTGCATTAATCAGTATACCTGACTAAGTTACAATCAACGATTTTTTTGTTTATTTTTGAGAAACAAAATGCATTTTTTGATTTTTAGAAAACAAATACGTCGATATTAAAAAACCACAGACATTAAAACAAATTCATCGGTCAAGAAATGGAAGGGATGGGGAGCATTAAGCCCCCTAAATATTGCTGCGTGTAATAAGTTGTGAATTTTATTCTACTCTATTGCTTCTGCACAATTTAGGTGAATCAGAAATGTTTTATCATTTCCTTTTAATAATTAAAAAGACAGAAATTTATAATTTTTAAAAATGTATAGAAGGTAAAACGTAAAATTTTCATTTTTTTTCAATTCACAATTTCAGTAGTTTCGACAATTGCAGTACCTTGAAATGTTGTGAACTTCTGGGAGAATTTACATTACCAAACCGATCTAATATTTCTGTTTAGAGTAAACATGTTTTAAATCCAAAATTTTCAATAATTCATTTCCATTTCTCCGAGAAATTAGCAGATTAGAAAACAAAACAAATTGTACAACATCCCTAGCTCTAGTAGCCTACGAAATTTTAAAATGCTATCAAAAACGTTTTCTTTTGATGAATTTTTGTTGTACTTAGGTATAGCAAATTTCAGTCCAGTAGTTCCCGACATATCGACTATACATACGGACATACACATACAATACATACATGGCGACATTTTGAATAAATCACTTTTAAAATGAAACTTATGAGCCAGTGGGTGCACCTGTTTTTCCAGCGGGTGCAACATGCGATCGTGGTATCAGGCACATTAACGGAAGTAAATGTAACGGATGCACAAGCATAGCCATCTTACGCTGCAAGCTTCTAGCTCTTAACATGGGTGCGTCAGTACGTAGATGGTCACGAAGTGGGTTGCACGCGTTTACGCAGGTTTGAGAAGGAATAAAAGAATATTTTGTTGGTAGCACTCTCGAAGCTCCAGATTAATAAATAAAAGACCTAGCGATTTGCGTTTTTTTAAAACATGTATCTAATTTTTGCCCTTTAGTTTGGTATATAATTTATTAGGTATAAATAAACGCATTTACGTTAAAAGTAATTTTGTGGTACACTTTTACGAACTCTAAACTAATTTTATTGATTTTACATACCGATATCTTTTTGTTCTCACAATACCAATTTGGTTTTTTTTTGTTACATACAAATCTTCGTTACAATCTAGGAAATATTTCGTCTCATACAAGGTATAGTCGTGTTTCAAAATTAACTACGCTAGAACCCTTACCGTTGGACTTGTTTATATTGTTAAAAGTGGATGCGAGAAGGATATGTACTAATACAGTTTGCTGGGTGTTGGAAGAGTAAGAAGAGTAAGAATGTGTTAAGTTTTATGAAATTTTGCTGTCACATGAAATTATTCACGTGATGCGAATATTTGTTTAAGAAACGTAATCGTACAAAACAGCAATTATTAAATATTGCAATTAGCATTCAGCTGCGAAAAACACTAAAAATGCTACAAAATAAAAAAAATATTTGAGTTAAGAACTACAAACGAGCAAAATTCTGGGCAAAAATTTAAAATTAAGAATGTTCTTCCAATATATCATCCTCGTCTACTTGCGCGCTTTTATAATTTTTACTTCTACGCTCCCCGCAACTTTTTGTATAGTCTTCAATGCAAATGCAATTTTTGCTAGTGCAGCTGCCGTCTTTACGGCAAAGAGCCAATAAATGTCTTAAGGTTCAAAGCGATAAACGCTTTCAATAACACGTGAAAATTTTTCACATAGAACTTGCGTGCACGGCACACAGTTATTTTTATATAGAGTTCCTGGAAGTCCCATACATGCATTTTCCTCAAAATCAAAGAATCGAAAATTTTCGCGACACAATACATGGGAGTATGGGTAAAAAATATAAATTTTTAACTTTAGAAAAAGCGTCGCAGGAAGCTGTAGCAATGGTGGAGTTTACATAATTTAAAAAACCACAGCACTGGAATTTGAAGAAAACAGTTTTTTGAAATTTTCTACATTTTATTACCCTTTAACATGAACTGCTTTTAAACTTTTAACCATTTTTTTATATTGTAACATTTAGCCCTCTTTTAACTACTACGATATTGTTTTTTATTTGCAATTACAATATAGTCCTATACTAGTAGTATGAGAAACTGAAAAGGTTATTTTGAAATTAAAACCTACAACAAAAAAAGACATTGGATTTTTGGTTTCAAAAAACCAGATGCTGGATTTGATTCTGTGAAGTGTCTTCATGGTATTTTTCTATTTCGGTTTTTTAAGGTTATTCTTAAAGCACTGTTTTAGCTAAAAAACAGTGTTTTAAGAGAGTCTTTTAAAGCATTGTTTTTAGTAAAATTTCACCAACAAAGATTGGTATTCATCATATATTCATGATCAAATTTGGTAAATTTAGTATGTATGCCAACATATACATACTAAATTTACGAAATTTGATCGCAGCAATTTTTTATAACGTTTTTTCATTAATTCTCCTCAATAGAAAAAATAGTATAAAAAACTCGTTTCATAAGGCGTCTTGACGCACTCTTCCATTGAAAAACTCGGTCGCTACGCTCCCTCGTTCTTCAATCTTGGACTCGTACGTTAAGACAATGCCTTATGCAACTTGTGTTTTAATATACTATTATGCATAACCAATTTTTGGTTGCTATAGAAACATTTGCAAGCTTTCGTAGCTCGTATGGGTAGACACTGGAGCAGATCCTGCAGATCTGCCAGTTCGTTAAGTTTTATATGAAGTTAAGGCAAAGGAAATACATTTAAAAACAGTTGGGCGTCCGTAAAGAAGGGGAAAAGATTAAATAATGAAAACTGAAATTGTTTTATTTTAAAGCAAAACTAGTATATTAAAATAAATAAACTTGATTTTAAGCTGTAGTTATTAATTTAAAATAAAAATCTGTTTATTGGGAAAAATTAAATTCCGTCTATAGCATATTTATGAATTTGAAAAAAAAATCCGTAAGAAAATAGAAAATAAAATCTAAGTTTTGTATTTCAAGCAAATCTTTAAAAATATAATTTGTAAAGTTCAAACTTTTATACGTTTAGTATGGAAATGTACTAAGGATCGTGAACGTAGATTTAGGGTGCTAAATAAAATATTTCGTTGTCGAACACTTCAAAGTCGCGGGACAAAACCTGCGAAATAAATGCATTATCAATGCTTTACAGATATCTAAAAAAATATTTCTTAAAACATTTTCCACGTTTAATTTTGTGGGTTAACAGAGATGGGGAAGTGTTATATAATGTGATTGGTGCCCTAACGCTTTAATTTCTTTGTGACAACTTCTATAAATTTTTAAATGTGGAAATTAATGTCCCTCTATTTAATATAGTAGGGATGGAAACACATTTTTCTTTAAGCTAAATCACTCATCCAGAGTCCATAGTCCAGATTTCTAGTCTTGTATTTTGCCAGTATTTAAATTATGAGGCAATCAATTATTGGGCAATTATGGCATTATTCCTTTAAATGTATAGTTGGCGCACACCTAAACTTTTAAACGAATTATCTACCAGCTTAGAATGGTAACACATCCATATTTTTGACCTTAATTTAGCTTTTGCAGGTAGTTATTATTTATTTGGTCAACTGGAATTGAAGCTTATGTAATATTAAAATAAATTAGAACAGGGTTCATAAGCGTAGAATACGAATGGTCAAAACAATTTTATGAAACTGCTTAAATGTTTTTTTTTATTAAATTTTATTTTATTAAAATGTAAAATAACAACCACAAATTAATGAAAATAAAACGTGTAAATTCATTAATACAACGAGAAAGTTCTACGAAAGAAAATTTTGGACTATCAACATTCATAAACGACGGAAAACCACCGATGACTAAAAAATTTAAGAACTGTAGTACATAACAACAATTTTCCTAAATTCTCATCAGAAAAATTAGTTCTCTTGTCCAATATGTTTCACGTATAACATAATGGATTTAAGTACGCCCATGGTTTTTGTTTACTTATTGAATTGTAGCAAAAGTTTTTGCTCTTCTGCGACTAAAAGTCCGGTCTTTGCTCATCGGTTATGGTAGAATAAGCGACTTAGTTTTTACATTTACAAATATCACCGCACCTTATTTTTTGCCTACCAAATTGTTTAGACAACTTATAAAATGTAAACTATTTTTTAAAATATGAAAGAATATTCGTAATTTGTAAAGTATGAAAAAGTCCTGGCGTATTAATTACTTCTCTAATTGTAATTGTTTTGTTCGAAAAAATGTTTAAAAAAACTCTCGTAGTTACTGTTCAATGTTTACAAATGTATAAAAAAATTCTCTGATATGTATAAAAATGGAATTCGCCCAAAGTTTTACAATTATAACTCAAATAACGCGTTCTTCTTTAAATCGTTATTTGCTGCAAAGTTCATTGAGAATATCATAAACCATGATAAGGCATTGATAAGTCATAACGACTTGGATTCATCATTCTGTCAGATTTCAAGCTATTCTCAAACACCTTCCAAATTTACTCTTAGCAGATAGTCAGTTCTTCCGTTTAATATTTGTTTGATAGTCAATTCTTGCTTAAATTCATTCATTCAAATTTTGGAATGAAGTTTAATTCCAATTAAATAAATGAGAAAAGTGTTAAGGCAAAGTAATATTTCAAATCCAGCTCTGATTGAAGCAACAGAAAAAAGTGAAAGAAACGGATTAATAAATTAAAATTTAAAGAAATACGTTTTTTGACAGGCAAGTTAAAAGGTTTTGGTGTTTGTGGTAGTACATTTCAATTTTCTTCAACAATGTAAATATTTTGGTGGCGGCGCTGGAATCTATTCTCGAAAAATCTTATATCCCCGACTTTATAATGCCTTTTCTTTAATAAATTCGTTTATAAATTCTTTTCTCGAGGCGGAAGGGAGGGCAAATACTTTAATATATTCGGGAATGTCGATACAAAGACATTTTTCGAAACTGATGCAGCTTGGGAATTTTAAGACTCCAGATATTTACGGTAGAAACTTTTTATGTGGGCTGGCTGTTAAACCAAAGTTTTATACACGGCAAAGTTGTATATTAATATACCTTGTGCAGGTGCGTGGTTTCGTCGTCCCTCTAAAACGACGAGAATGTAAAACTCTGATGAAAATTTCGATAACATTCAGGTCGACGTAATCACACATACTGGAAAGGTCTAATGGTTCCTCATACTAGGTATGCAACTATATATAGGTAGTATACATGCGACATATAATATTTACATCTCGAGACCCTGTTGTGTGTTTTATTCAATGTAACATTGCTCCCAGCCTCGGGTGAAGTGCTTTACATTCAGCCACAACATTGCCATTTTAAATTAATATACAGAGGAAGATTGAAGACACATTTCACCTTTTTACAAATAGTAGACGAGAAGCGCGAAAATATCTTACAAATAATGCAGGCGCGAGCTTGAAAAATAGTGCACGTTGCGAAACTTTAATGCTCCCGCTGCCAGAACTAAAAAGGAAAAATTTCTAAAATAAATAGATGCATCAAAAAGACATTATTTTCTGCGGTACCTTTTAAAAGGTGCTAGAGATGAAATATTTGAAGATTATAACGTGATATCCTTTGCAAGGATGCAGCCTCTTTATCCGCACGAGGATGCGATTTGTTTTGGATTTTTCTTTACTTACTTCATCTGTTCAATCTGAAGCACTCTGATGTATGATGAATGTATAGAAGTTCACAGTTAACGAATTACTAGCTAAATCCGTAGGCTACGCCTGATATTATTAGGCAACTTAAAATAATAATAATAAATCAGCTGTGTCGTAATGTAAGGCATGTACTGAATGGGGTGCACAGTGGCGTCATTAGGCCAATGCATGCAGCTAATGCAGTTGCATTGGAGCCTTGTTGCGCAGATACTTATTTGTGTAGGCCCCTAAGAGTGAATATTATTATGACCCTTTTAGAAAAAGTTTTTTAAACGGAATTATACAGGATGTATCAAATTTCGTGTTAACTATGGGGATCTCGCTTATTTAAAGAGATACGACGATGGTAAAATTAGAGAAAAGTTGTAGAATTTTATGCCCATTAATAATCTGAAAAGAAATTAAAGTTATTTTGCTTAGTTTCCGAAATTACTCATTTTATACTATCAACTTTTTTTTCTTATGGTCGCCATTTTAAATTTTTTCATATTTGAATAGAGTTTTTAATTCTGGTTTTAACGATGTGTCACATTTTGCATTTTGTTTAAGTTTTGAGCATTTTATAACAGTAAATAGAAATCTCATAAGAGTGCCATGAAAAGACCACGTCTTTTAATTTATTTAAAAAAAATTCTAGTAGGCCATGAACTGATGGAAGTAAAACAAAACACTACTTTTATTTACTTTGGTCTTTAGATACATTCAGTATGCGAAAATTTCAGCAAACTTTGTTTTGAGCGTAGGCAGCAAAGAATCCAAAATTACAGTTTTTTTAGTTTATTCAAAAACTAGGCAAGATAGCTCTAATATCTTTTTACAGTATTAGTGGACATAAAACCCCACAACTTTTCTTTAATTTAACCATCGTCGTATCACTTGAAATAAGCGAGATCCCTATAGTTAACACGCAATTTGATACATCCTGTATATATGTTTTTACCTAAAACGCCCATTTTAAGTATTCTTGAATTGTTTTGCCCATTTCTAGTTATTTATGGCTACAATTTAGGTACTTACCCATAGTTTTTTGCTTTATGCCTATTTTGGTACCTAATAACTTTATTAATTTTTTCATTAAACTAAATACTACAGCGACTTGATATAAAAAAATAGCTTCTTTTAGAAACTTTTATTTATAATAAAGTCACTGTAATAATTCTGTGTTCTGGAGGTCAGCAAAGCAGGTCATTATTTTATTATAACAATTTTTTATTGGAAAAGTAGAATATACAATATTTTTTATTTAACATAACTGCTACTGACCTTTTTTTTAAATATGTTTTTGAGTAGCTTTTGGCTTTCCTTACAAATTTACAAAACAGGTTAGTTTCTGTTTGTCAAAACATGTATTTTTTGAACTTGTCCATAGCAGCATGAAAAATAGTAACTGTTTTTAACATTGCCCATGGCAGCGTGCGCTAAAGTACTTTAACGCTCGCTGCCACTAACAACGTCAACAATTCAATTTTGTTTGCAATTAAATTAAAACGATTTCACCTCGATTATTGGAATGCAGTAGTAGAAAAAACATTGTGTGCAACTCGTACGAAAAATGCCTCTAGCGCTTTCGAAAAATTGTTTTGGTGTTAGCGGTGCGGTAAAGTATCATTTTGTGCGCTAGTTGCACAAATAACTATTTTTTCACGCTACCGGCAGTGTAAGTAGGCCTTACATCCATAGCTACAGGAATCGTAAGTGGCTGATAACATTCGTGTACCAGTTACCCTTGACGACGGAACTTAATAGTGTCACTTACGTTCCTAGGAAAATAATGTTGATTTTAACTGTTCGTTGATATGGTAACAAACACAGACAACTTAGAATAATGGAGCTTTTAAAAAATAATTCCGATGACAGCTGTCAAAACGAACTTTTAAAAATATGATTAAATTTCTACCTGTAGGCCTACTTACATTGCCGGTAGCGTGAAAAATTTAATAAGTAACACGGAACGTATCGACTAATAACATCCTCGGTAGGCGACAAGCTTCGGCTCCGCCTCAGCTCGTATTCGCCTACCTCGGATGTTATTACGTCCTTACATTCCTTGATACTTAAATAACTATTGTTGTGAAATATATTTTGTTTTGATAATACTTTTATTACCTACTCCTATTACGCGTCTAGATGCGGATTTTAGTAGCGGAAACACGGCTGCAGGGAAGAGATTCGGATTTGTTATACACAGTTTTCCAGAAAAGTTGAACTATAGGTAAAATGCATGGAAAATGATATTTTTTCCAGATTTTATGTACCCATGATACGTTGGCTAAGAGTTTCAACTATATTTATTGTTATTAGGTGTTATTAGTGCAGTTTAGTCAAAATAATAATTTTGTCATTTAAAACTAAGTAAGAAATTCAATACTTGTTATTTTAATACCAGAATAGCAACAAAGCCTTCTAATGTTTTAATGGCGTAGCGGCAATGGTAACTGTTTTGTGCTAAATTTTTAATAATTATTTTCTCGTACCTTAAGGGTTCTTTCAACAAACAGAAAATGTTTGTGATTTATATACAGGGTGGTCCGAAGTTAACCTTTCAAACTTTGTTAAGTAATTTCTTAGGCTATTTAAAAAAAAATTTGCATGAGCATGCGTTTTAAAATGCTTCTGAATTAAACTACGGCCCCTTGAAGGGGCCAAATGAAATTGCAATTTTATTTAATATCTCATACACCCTTTAATATAAAATAACGGAATTTGGCATACGGTTAAACAATAGTAAGTGGTACTATGTAATTCTGTAAAAATGATCTAAAGTTAATAAATAGGTAAGAAATGAAGAAAGGTTTTACCCGATTCTAAGGAAAAAAATGTATATATTTTTTTATGGGAAATGGTCGATCTCACAAAAAATCAACAATCTATTTTTATGCATTTTTAACTTAAGACTAATATTTCTGACTCAAATTGGTAAAAAGTTGAAGACTAGGAAAATAGTAAACAAAAACGATTCAGCCCCCCTACCAGCTTGAGACGTCTCTGGTTTCAATAGTTTTATTTGGCTGCTGATACATAGTAGCACTTATTAGCACTAAACTCTATGTCATATTCCATTCAATTATGTTAAATGGTGTTGAAGATGTTAATTAAAATTTAAATTTAATTCGCCTTCTTAAAAAGACCGTAGTTTCCTTTAGAAGCATTTTAGGGCACATATTCATCAGCCAGTTTTTTTTAAATGGCTTGAGGAGTCATCTACCGGTACCTATCTTTTGAAAGGTCCACTTTGGATCACTCTGTATAACGTAGGCGTCAGAGTGGTCGAGTGGTTTAGGGCACTTGGCTGATACACGGAAGGTCTTGGGTTCAAACCCGAAGACTGGATGCCTGGCGGGCGGCCCACCCCATCGCTTTTTAAAAATTGGGAACCACACCCCCCGAGGGGTGAGGGAAGTAAGGCAGCCAGCCGTCTAAGGCGTGGTGCTTACCATACCGTACTTCCGTACTTCATATAAGAGTGCGAGACGGCTGGGTATCAGAAGCGATGGTCCGGTGGCCCTGACCCACCGCATTGCAGGCCAAACTCCTCATTGGAGTGTAGTGCCACCGCCTTTTTTTTTGTTTGTATAACCTATCTACTATGGCCTTTAATATTTGTACGAATTTTTGACACACCCTGTATGTAATAGCTGTGAACTAATCTGAAATGATTTTGAATATATTCATTTGGTGTTACTAAAACTTTTTGTTTGACAGAAATTCACTTTCGTTTTGAATGTATACATATTTTTGTCAAATTCGTATCTTAAATTAATACAAATTCGAAAAGCATTTTGCTTTTTTGTCAATTATTACTCTTAAAGCCTAACCGATAATTTTATAAATTCAACAAATTGTAATTTTATTTAAAAAACAATGTTTCTAATTATTGACCCTTCAATATCCAACTTAATTTTTTTTTAATTCCACTTAAGCCTGTTCGATGTTTTAAAAATTTCTAAAAATATCTTAGTAGTAGTATCTTTAAAAGAAAAGGTTTTCTTTTATTACTATAAATCTTGTCATTTTACGCTAAGGATCTAAGACTACATTTTATCTACGTGTGAGAATTCTTAGATAAAGCATAGGTTCTTCCCTCTGAAAGCGTCATCTTTTGCTACATTTGCAATTACTTATGTAAATGGGACAGGTATGAATAAGTGAGACAAAACATCCTTTTTCCTGCATTACTGATCACACCAGAGCATTTTCTGCACATGTGCATGTCGTCACGGTCTCACGTGCAAAATAATAACACACTTCCAGATTTATGTGTCAGTGAGTCATGAGAGGCGTCTGTACATGAGACCATATTTTAAACTTAATAAAAAATAAGTTTTGTTTGTTGTTGCATAGCTCTGCTATGATTGAGTTCTCATAGGTCGCCACATGATAGCATACTTAAACTATAATAATATTTCTTTGCACGATATTTTTGCACGAGCAACGATACGTTATCACCGTGTATTAAGTCATTGCTTTAGTTACTGGTTTGGTTGATACATATGTTATAATTAATTACTAAAGCAGAAAACAGTCAAGTTAATTAGATTGTACTTTGAGTTTTCCAAAGCATTGTAGATGGGAACATTGTATTCCAAGCCGTGTAGGATAGTTTGTGTTAAGGTTTACTCCTCAACATTACTGTCTTCGTTTGAGTTGAAACAACGTTTATTGAGCTGAAAAAGCAGTTCTTTGTGGGTTCAGTTCAGTTTATTTTCTGTGGTAATATATTTACATCAAAACGTTTTAGTGTCCTTTTTATCTGTCAAGGCTGGTCTAGAGGAAGACCCTAATTGGATTGTAGTCGTTTGTTCGTAAATATTTAATAGGTAGTTCGTTTCACAACTTAATATAATCCGGCCCTGAGCCTGGGGAACTGACAACTTCTGAAAGCACGCGAACGCCCCACAAAGCACGCGACCAAGGACATTTGTCGGGGATCCCACCCCATCATATGAAGTTTTTTGATCTTTATTCGCGTCAACAGCCTTTTATCAACTTGTCGTCGTTCCCACTTCATTTTTCACGATCCACGTCATTTGTCAGTAAGTTGGTGAACACCGTAATGAGTTTGAAAACAAGGGACGGGCGTGACGGCAAACCATAAAGAGTGCTCGGTCCAGCTCTGCGGCGAACCGGACCGCATCTACTCGTCTTCGTCTCATTTTTCTTCGCTCGACCTGAGCTAGTTTGGACCAGACGAAATGGGGCCGCAACTGAACCGAAGAGAATGGCCCTGGGAAGCCTACACGTTTGTCTCCGGATCATTCGTCTTTTTTCCTGCCCCTCGAACAAAAGGCCGCGAGTGTCGTTTGAAGAGCGAGCTTCATTAGCGTTGTATAACGACCGAGACACTTGAAGCTGCGTCGTTCTGCCATTTAACCGATTGACTTGTTTGTGAAACTCCTCCGGGCTCCGGGGCAATGCTGCCTGCAATCAGGACTCTACTTCATCCGGAGCTTTCTTAATACGGCAGCGCCGCATAATCGGCCTCGATTAGCGCTGTAGGTCTTCTAGTCACGACCTCGTGGTTTTGCCACAACCTGCCTTACTAACCCAGCTTCTTAATTAGAAATTACATCCTGTGCAGATTCGATTAAAGTCAGTGGCATGTCTCACATTATTAACACGAGTAAGTGTTAATTTCTGTTACGTCTAGGCTTCGGTTTCGCGAACAAACCAATCGCGAGCTTCTAACTCATTATAACTTGTTCGACCTAACTACATGTAAAACATTTTGTCCTTCGTGCTTCAACCACATTTTACATCGTTTCGACACCCATTACCGCTATCAGCGAGGAAAATTTTACCGCTCACTCCTAGCACTCCACTTCTCAAACGAGCTCCACTTGTCTTGCGTTATTACTCTAAATTTTAAGTTTATGAGAGTCTCTTGTCTCGTTTCTATGACAATCTCGTGCTTTCCTTATAAATTAATGAATTATTATACTTCTTATACATATTTCCTATAAATAAAAGTGAATCCGTCCAATTTCTGTTTTTAATTTTAGATACTTTCAGTATAGGAAAAAGTATTGATTTCATTACATTTTTGCAAGGTTTTGACGGAAATACATGTTTTGGACCTCTAGGATCCCAAAAAAATGGGTTATAAAAAATGTTTGTCTGTGGGGGGGGGGGGGGATATGTATGTGTGTGTTGCATCATAACTACCCAACGGGTGGTCAAATTGCGACAAATTTTGGAATCTAGGGATATAGCAAGAATTTACCGACGAAATAAGCTTTTTATCAAAATCCGAAACCGGAAGCGGATTTTAGACACATTTTTTGGTAGCATTGTTTCCAAACTCAAATCTTATAAATTTTACAACCGAATCTAGTAGAAGACTTTAGAGGAAATCCAACGCTTTATTTCCTTAACTTTATAGCTTTACAATGGCGTCCGCTACGGTTTTTGAAATTTCGACTTTAGCGCCTAATTACACTTTTGAGTAATTAGGTTATCAGATTGGGTTCAAATATTTTATCGTAGTAGCCCTATAGAGATACAATGCTACCGCGCACAAAAGTTTTCGAAAAGTTAAATACTATAAAATGAAAATAAATTTTAAAATTTTGATAATTTTCAAAAATATATTATTCGAGAACTGGCAACACGATCTTTTTAAAATTTTGTAAGCTCATAGAATCAAAAATGAGCTAAAATGTGGTTCGTCTCCAAGCTCGCATATTTCTTTCTGATGCCTTCTAGGAGTTTTTGAAAATATGAGTTTTAACGCTTAGTTTCTCTAAAACGAGTTATCAGATCGGGTTGAAATTTCATATTAGAAATGCTCTAAGAGTTCCCAATTTTTTAAAAACGTTCTGCTTTTTTAGGCTCCTAGGGCTATGGATTTGCTACAATTTGGTTCGTATTCCAGTCTGATAACTGTTTTATGATACCTTCTATGAATTTTCGAAAATCGAAAGGTCCAACACTATTATTTAATAAACAGGAGCCGATAAATGAATTTTGTTTATGCTAAATTTCTCATGAGTAATACGAGCTAAAATATCTTAACTTTATTTTACGACAATATTGTGGAAGAGTTAATCCCCCCTCCCCCATTGCTGGTAGATGAATTTGTCCTTCCGCTTTTAGATTTCTTTAATTCCAGATCATCTTTTTCCGAAATAATAAAAAAAACGATTTTATTTTACAAATAGCTTAGAAAATGCAGTCTACTGTCAGTTTACTTGACAATGTCACTTGCTCTCTCTCTCTCTCTCTCTATCTGACACCTATGCGTTGACCGAAGCCTTTCGGAGCGTGATTGAAGTACACACATAGCTAAACGCCGACCTTTGCTTCATTATTCTTTCTTTGTAGTAAGTAGGTAGCTGAATAAATGAAAAGATTCTCACTAAGTTTATACTGTTATTTTTATATAAAAGCTTTTGGTATAGTGGTTAGAGTAGAGGGATGTTATTGTAGTTAATGTTGGAGAGTAACACATTAATAACATAAGATACTTTTAAATATATGAAATCTAAGTTTGGGAAAGTCCAGGCGGTGTGCTTTACTAATTTTTTAAGTTTTCATTTTGAGGTATTTTTATTATCGTAAAATTTCCAAAACAAAACGAAAATGTTATTTCTCACAGTAATGTGTTTGATTGTTCTATTTTATAATTTTGTTTCAAAAATTTTATAGTTGTTGTGTAACATTACCCTAATTTCAGTAGAGGTAGAGGTATAATAACATCACAGTTTGATAAAAACTCTAATTTTTAATAAATAAAAACTCCATTTTTAAAATTCCTTTTTACGTACGCGTATTCTCAGTTTTGTACAAGAAACTCTGAAACATAAAACAACTCTTGGGGTGCGTTTTATGTATGTTCAACCCTCCTATTACCACTATCAGTGTGTAAAATTTTACTACTTACTGGGTGCACTTAGCAGCCCTATTAGAGTTTCAATAGACTTCCGTTATTACTTTGATTAGGGGTTAAAATTTCTAAAAGCCTACCACAAGAGCATCTTCCTTCATTATCTACGTCTTAATATAAAATTATATCTTTTAGGATTATTTGAAAGAAAAGTTCAAACAAAGGAAAACTTTAATTAGTAATTCTACAGCTCGTTGCAATCACAACAAAGGTCTGTTTGTTTCAGGAATTACTCGAAGATAACCCAGTAACGTCTTACACGTTTCAACCGCATTTTACACCCTTTCGACACCCATTATCACTATCAACGTGTAAATTTTACTCCGAGCTCGCTGCGCTTAACAGTCCTATTATCGTTTCAGTAGGCACATAATTCTTCTGACATCACCTGAATTGCCTTCCTGAATTTCCGTCCGTCTTTTAACTCGATTTAATGTGTTTGTAAATATGATAAGGTTTGAGAAAAATCTTTTAAAGAAATTTTACTTTTGGCGAGGAAACCTTGTCCAAATTCGGAAAGAAATATACGTGATCTAGAGAAGTTTCGTTTAATTTTTAAAACAAAATAGAAATAATAAAAAATCTGTCGATTTATTTTTAAATTTAGTATTTTCAGCATATAAGCAAAATTTCAATTTACTGTAGTTGTTCTGTTTTATTTTGCTTAAACATATTTAGCTGTGAAAACACTGTTGGATAAAAAAAGTATACTAGGATTTTCTGGAAAAATATATCAGATATGCATGTGTGCAACAACAAAAAACTTAACTAATAGAGGTTCATAGCGACAGTTATAAGCTGTCAGTGTGACTATTTGCATTGTTGTATGTAATTCTCTCAATTCTAGATTAACTTGAAAAACATAGATTACTTCAATTAAGTGTTTATGAAATTCAAAGTAACGATTATTATTACAATTATAACAATGAATTTCAGTGTTTTCAGAATGTAAGATAATCGGAAAAGCAGATTAATACTAAAGTTATTTAATTGAACTAATTATTTAAAATCTGTAACTCCAGAAGATTAATTTTAAATTTCCAGAAAAATCAAACGTTTCTTATTTTTCGACATTTTCATCCATTTCCAAATGGTTTTGAAAATTTTAAAATAATTATGAAAATTTTCAAGATCTTCTAAAAGTTCGGGGATAGGTCAATTACAAAATTTGAAAAATATCGAAATAATAATCAGAATTCAAAAGAAGACATTGGTTATCGCTAAAAAAAACTTTAAGGTCGTATTATAAAAATTGACAAAACAGGCCGCTGGTACTTTCTCATACTTTTTACGTTTTTCAGTATTCTTGCGCAAATATGTAATAGAAATGTACATCTAATCATCTACACCCGGTACAAGCCGCCCGCTCCAACCCAAAGAGTTGGCATAGCGCAGCTATTTACACAAAGACGCTAGCTAGATATTGCGCTGACTACTTTGGACCAAAAATAGTTATAACAACTTTATTTGAAGAAATGTTAAAAATATGCGAACGAATATTTTTTTTAATTATAGTTAATTGATCGGCGTAGTTAAAACAAGCTACTTCCGTAAAACGCGTTGTAATTTAAAATTATCGTTTTTTTAAATTCTTAAAACGGTTCAAAACTACTTTTTATCTTAATAAACTACTTAAATTGTCTATTGTGGTTTAAAGTTTATAACGATTAGCGTTTGCGTTTATCAATAAATAATTAATGAATTACAAGTTTGTTAAAAATTTGTAGGGGGAGTCAGAATAAAATTTGGGAGATCAGTAAAAACAAATTAGTAGTTCACTGCAAACTTTACCGGCTCACAAAGTTTTAAAGAAAATGGACTGTAATATTATTTGTTACATAATTTAATATTTAGGGGGCTTTTTGCTTGCCCCCCTCCCCACAAATGTTTTAGCTGATGAATTTAGTCTTTGGTTTGAGGCGTTCGTCAATCCCGAATAAGCTGTTTTTTGGTAACCCAAATGTTACTCCTATATGCACTACAAGCGCTATATTACGCAAGGGAGGGAGCGGCATGCCGCATCCTGAAAGTATCTGATCTTACTTAGTAGTTAACTCTTATTACACTACTGTCTGTCTATAAAATAACGCCCCCCCCCCCAACTAACTTTTGAACCACTTGTTATTTTACCACAACATTTTGTGTGCTTTAATGGGAAATTAAATACTATTTTGTAGCCAATAATTTAATTTTGTATCATTCAAAATGGCGGCTGGGCGCTACTTAAATTTTTTTTTAATGAAAAGGGGGGTCGAGTGACACCTTATTTGAAAGGTCTTTTAGTTCTGCGTCTGATCCTACAGTGTCAAAGAAAAATATTCAGCCTCAACAAAATGGCGGATTTTAAACAAACGGACTCACTCAATTCAAAATTGTTTTGAATTTTTTATCCAGTAAATCACTTTTTCATTTGCAGGACAAAATTTTCCCACTCATATCTAAGGTGGCTAGAAATAATATTGAAAACGTTATGTTACAACAAGACGGTACGCCGTCTCATTATTATAGGCCTGTTTCTGACTTTCTCAAGAGACATTTTCTTAGAATAGCCGGCTCGCTCCCCAGATTTAATCGCCTTAAACTGTTTTCTATGTCACTCGACCCCCCTTTCCATTTAAAAAATCAAAATGGCGCCTATCCGCCATTTTGAATGATACAAAATTTAATTATGTGCTAAGAAATTTATTTAATTGCCCATTCGAGCACACCAAATATTGTTGAAAAATATCAAGTTGTTCAATAGTTAGTTGGGAGGGGGGTTACTTTATAGACACAGTGTATATCTTATAACTATACTTATGTGGTATAAAATATTTCTGAAAACAAAAATTGTATTAATTTTTAAGGTTTTATGGAAAAGTTAAGGCGAAGTGTTTCACCAATTTTTTACCGTTTTTTTTCTTAGAAATTTTAAAGTCAATATCAAAATTTTAGTCGTCAAAAACTGCGAGAAAATCATATAAAAAATTTAAAATTTTTTCATTTAGAAAATTTGTAAGGTCGCACAAAATTTTATGTAGTACAAGATTAATTTTTTAATACCTTTTTCACCGTTTGTGGATAACTCTAAAATATTTTTATATTTCTAAATATAATTCAAAATTTCAATGTCATTTTGAAAATATGAAGGCCCCGTTATATATTTCAAAATTATGTCCAGAACTGTTGTATAATTTCAAAATTTGCTATTATTAGAAATTTGAAGGTCATATTTAACATTTCAAAATCATATGTCTTTATAATGGTGATTTTAAGGTACATTCGCTCAAAAGCTAACAATTTTAAAATTGACGAAATAAGCTAAAGTTTGAAAAATATTTCCGAATGTGCTGTGAATCATTATTTGAAAATTTAAAACAGAAATTGAGCTTTGACTTTAATGAAGAAAAATGTGTCTAATTTTGTACTTAAAAAAATTACTTCTGAAAAAAATGATTTCTACAAGTATTAGATAAAAACAATTAGAATTATTAAACTATTGTCTGCAACGGTTGATTAACTTTATCTAAATTCGAAGCAATAGTCCAGTTATAATCGAGTTTACAACTCACTATTGAGCAAAAGGGGTGACCGACTAGGGATTTGCCTCTATTTACCAGCAATCCCTCGTATCGCAAACAAAGTTTGTGAATATCTATTTTACAGTTCATCACCCACATCACTACAACCCAAACTGACAGGTGCTAATTGTATTAGTAAACTGAACGCTCTAAACAGCACTTTGATTGACTTACCCCACGGTATAAGCTCCGGTGAAGGGTTTAAATTGTTTCTAAAGGATTAATTTTATGGGAATATATAGTTGGCGTCGCGCACCAAAATAATAATAATAAAATGCAAACAGTGCAAGTTTTATGACTGGTAGTGAGCGCGATCCCACTTGATATAGCTTAAGATTAGCCCCGTAACCGTTCATAAAGTAACCTCGTCTCGTCTTTTTTGTAAAATACAACATGGGGGTGTGTAATCTGGGGCGGCATGTGTGTGAAATCGCTCAATTAAGGCACCAGTTCACGTGTGTCTATCTAGAGGAATGAAAATTCTAGAATTTGAACTAAATAAACAAAAATGAAAATGTTTAGGAAATTTGCAAATGTTACCGCAAGAAAAAAAATATTTAATTTCTTTTGTTTGTGACTTTTCACTTTTCGGATTAAATTTAAATATTAAATTTTGTTTATGTCTATGCCTCTAAATGTGTTTACAAGTTTCTAAGATGGAATTCCTGAGTACAGCCTTTTCTGGATTATTGCAATTTAATTTTGACAGGTTATACTTGCTTTGGTGCGAAATTTTTGATATTGCCCAAAAATTTAATTAGAAAATAACATCAGCCAGATATATTATTACCGCTGCTATATTATATTGCATATCTACAAATTGGGTCATTTCTACACCCCTCTAACTCCTTTACGTAAAGAGATAAATAATAGAGTTAATAGTATATTAAAAAACAAGTTTCATAAGACATGATTTTAGAGCACGCGTCCAAGTTAGAAAACGAGCCGCTTGCGGCGAGTTTTCTAATGGACAAGTACGCTTAAATGTCTTATGAAACGTGTATTTTTAACTATTTTTTCTATTTTGGCCAAAAAATTACCTCATTTTATATTTTAATTTAATAATATAATCGATTAGGAAATTTTTTGTATTTTGTTTTTGTTGTGTGGCTGTTGGTAACATTTAAAACAATTTCAAACAATTTAAACTACTGCCAAATTAAAATTTAGACAAACTGTGTTTGAAAGTGATTTAATTTTTAAAATACCTAAGTATTGAAGATAAGATGGAAGAAGAATTATCTTGCCCGTTACCCGTGCTATGCAAAGTAGCGGAAAATACGCTAAATAATCTTAATTTTTAGAATTTACAATTTGAAGGTTATGTGTATAACGCGTGAAGGTTTTGTTGTCACATGGTTGTCACCAACCTAACAAAATAAAATTTCGAATTCTTGAGGGAATTGCTTTATGAAATCCAAATGAGTTTCATAAAGTAGTCAGTAAAGAACCAAAATAGAAAAAATTATAAATCGCAATCAAATACAGATTATCGCACCACAGAAACGTAAAAACATTGTTTTAAAGGGGCCGGAAAAGATTGGAATAGCTAAGTGCAGGCTTGATAACATGATTGCAAGACTATGTAAATGAATAATAAAAACGAGAGGTGTGCCATCTTTCGGAGGAGATGTAAAACTGTGGGTCCTGTACAGTGTGCAATGTCATTGCACATTAAAGATTCCTACTCTGTAGAAGTGCAGGGGTTTGGCTGAATTTCCAGGTGTGGTGGGCTTATTTTCTGGCATTGGTGTTTAGGCTTAGCAGCAGAAATTATGTGGAAATAATAAATATAAAATAAAGAAATTTAAAGCACAGAAATAAATTCTGTTCAAACATTTTTACATTTATAAGAGATTTGTATAAGTAACAGAATTTGCTTTTAGGTATTCTTTATTACACTCCATGCTTTATACGCTTGTACTGATGCACGCTAGTTTAGCGTTACAAATTGTAATCTTTGATTTTCAGAGCTGTGGTTGTTCGAATACAATAGATTAATTTAACTACATATTTAGTTGTCGTAAACAAAACGGTAGAATTGACCCATCCCGACCTAACAGCTACAGTGCAGTATAATACTAAATTAAATATTTTATTAAAACGACAAGTATTGTTTTTAGGGTTTGTTTTGTAATTAGAATACACGCGGGATTCATGAATAATTATTTACAGAATGTGAAACGTGTAAACTTGGTTTACATCGAGGAAGAAATGTAATAGTAATCAGCATGAAGGTTTGAATGTAGCCGTATGTAAACATCTGATTAGAGCAACTGGGGTTCAAAATTTGGATTTTGCGATAGCAAATCTTCACAATGCGTTAAGCAAACATTTGATTTTCGTCGCTTTTATCGAATTTATGTTAGATGCGAGGCAATTACGAGGCCAAAACAAACTGGCAATGATATTTAATTGCCCTGTTATCGTAAAGAGCGCGGGGTTGCATTCAATTCGGGTGCAGTAATTAAAATGTTACTGCAAATGCAATACGGGCAGTAAAAGCAAATAAAGTTTAAGGGAGTGGAGGTCGTTGCGGCATTGTCTTCAGTCTGCGGCTTTAAAACGTTCAATCTCAGTCTCTTCTCCGATCTTAGCGCGGCTCATCTCGCTCGCCCGGCTATGGGGCTTTATCTCTCTGCAAATCACACAATCCTCGCCTCCAAATAGCTTTATTTACTTACCGGAATATCTATACTGCCGAGGGAGTTTTTCCGCCAAGGGTGTTTATGTGGAAGCAAATTAGAGGGCCGAAGTGCTCGTTGTTACTATTATTTGCGAGTTTGCTGTTAAGGGGGTGAACACGCCCCCTTTTCCGCCGCCTCCGCCGACGCCGCCGCCGAGTGCTAGTTGTAGTTACGAGTCGCCGAGCACGAGGGGCATTACATAAATGTCTTCACGGGTTATCAGGCAAACTATATGCCGTTTGAGTTGCTCGTTTCCCTCCTCACATTTTCCGATAAAATCAGCGCAAGGACTTACACTTTCAGCGACACTCTTGGCGTCCGCTTTTGGCAGCCGGCGGCGGTCCTGAGTCCATTTTGCATCCTGCTCGGTTATCTTAACGAGCTCGTGTGCATGAGGGAAAAACATTTCGCTCGGGATGTGGGTTAAGTAAATCGCGCGCTTATCGCTCTTGCATTTACAAATAAACACCCTCAGATATGCTGACGTTTTGCACATTATCGATTTCGACGACAAAACTTGGGGCGGTCACGACATCTCCACCAATGCAGCAACACAACCAGAGGAAGAAGTTTGGGATTCAGAGGGCGAGTTGGCCGGAGCTTCCGCGATAAAGAGAGAGCACACCAAACAATGGTCTCAAAGTTGAATTAGTTACGTTCGAGCAGAGAATTTTGAACGATAACCCAACTAAAGAAGTTAAAGAAGAAGATAGACAAACACGGAGGTAATAGCGACGCCGCATGAATACAAAACGTATCTACGCCGGCCGTCCTACCTAACTTCTGCAATAAAACGCTGGGACTTATAAACGCCAAGACGCACGTTCACTCTTCTCTCCTGCTACTCTGCAGGAACATTGCGGATAACGAAATAACAACAATATAACTCAGAAAATAATCCTAAATATGTTGTTACTGAATTTTATGTCACGAAAATCTATAATGTGATGTATGTGACGTACATACATAAATTAAACTAAGTAAATCCTTTATCTACCAATCATAAAGAGTACTAGCAGAAATTACATATCTATATACAAGGTGTCAGGAAAGTAAACCTTCTCACAATAATAATAACTATTCAGTCGAAACTATTTAATAAACATAACGTGTCCGTGGCGCCACCGTTTCGAAAATACAGTCCCTTAAAAGCGACATCCAAATCACTGTTTTTACAATTTATCGCCAACGGCTTAAAGTGTAAACTTGAAATTTGGCGTGGGTTTATTATTCGATATTCCCTAGCAAGTGATTGGAAACTGTTGTGTAACGAGAGCGCTACTGTACAACATGTATAATTTTTTGTTATTTCTCTTACATAAAACAACTAAGGAAACTTTCTGAAAACCAGTAGAAATAAATGTACAGAAACGTAATTAAGCTTCAAAATCGTAAGATGAATTGCTTCTGAGAAAAGTAAGCTTTAATTGATGGCAGTGGCGGCACTAGAAAATTGTGATTGGGGGCAGGGCATAGAGGACCAAGTTAAAGTTAGAAGAGGGGGGCACTACAAAAACAGATGTATTATTAATTTTATAACTAACTGTTTTATTTAAAAATACAAGTAGTAATAAATTTAGAGAATGTAACTATTAATTTATTTACATATGTATAATGTATATGTATGTATTAAATCAGATTACATTGCGGAGACATTTTTTTCATAGCATAATTTAGAATACAAAATGTTTTTTATTTGACAATTTGAAATATTCTCTCGTTTTCCTAAACGGAATTAAGATTAATGTAATAATATTATTTTAAAATGTGTTTGAGCGTATTCTTGCTATATACATCGCTATTTGGTAGTACATTGTATAGCAGATGTTAACTAATGGCTAAAACTTCACTATTACTTATCGTTTTTCACTTATTTCATTTCACTGTTTCACTGACTATTTTCGTAAATTATTCCATTAACAGCATTTACCTTTACATTTCCTTAAAATTTTAAATTTGGCAATTTTTATTGATGTTGATTGCGCGGGTGTAAGCGTAACAAGAGAACCATTTTGTCAAATTAATTTGATATTCTGCATTTTAGCGGTGTCCTAGTTTACCCAAGTATGTAAAAACAGTTTATATTTTACTTACAATAATGCAGTTATATTTATGCCGTATTAACAACCAAACCAAAACAAAGTTGGTTTTTAATTTTTCATTTTACTACAACAAATAAACATTCCTTATTAAAGGTCTTAAAAATAATTATCTAATGTAGGCTGTAGTTCATCAAATCCAGTAAAAGGTTAGAAAGTTTTGATAAACTGAAATAATTGTATTTTTCTTAAACATGTTAATGATTTGACAGCGCCAACAAACTTGAAAAGTGTCGTTATGAGGGGGGGGGACAACAAAGTTAAATTCTGGCCGTACTGCGGCCACTGCTTGATGGTCTGCAAAACATTATAAATGTGTTTGCAAACCTACATACTAAATGGACAATTTTAATACCTGATATAGGGTCTTAACATGAAAATTCAGTTTTACTTAATTTCCTTAAATGGTACTATATACCGCCAATTTATTTGTTTTAAGGCAAGAAAAGCTATTAAACAGTTTTGTGTTTTAAATTCCTCACACAATTATGGTAAGCTCTTTGTAAGGTCCTTAACCCGAACCGGAAACGGAAATTAAAGAGTTTTTTTTGTATACAATTCAACACTGAGTGTTCTATTTACTCTGAAGATGCAAGCTGTAATGTCTTGCGAAACGTTAGTTTGTATGGGTTCACAAACAGCTAACAGGCATAAACCGATTAAGTATTATTGTCCTGGCAAACAAAATACATTAAGATCAAATCCTCTTATTTTTCTCTAACGCCTTCTATGCTTTTTTAATATAAATAAAATTTAGTTTTCTAAATTCAGTCAGATAATACGTACCGGGGGGGGGGGGGGTAACGACAGATAGAGACGCGGCAAGTACGGCTTAACTACATCATCTGTGCAGTAGAATCAAATATTGTGGCCGCATTAGCATTGTGTTTGCTGCAACATATACCTTCTATTATATTATTTTATTTGTTATTTTGGGCTTACTATAAAAAAATACATAAAATTAACAGAGAGTGTACAACGTTTTTTTTTTTTTTACTTTTTTGAGCCCTTAACATTGGCGACGCTAGATGCACGTCTAGTGGCTTCTGGCTAAACGAACCAGTGCTGTTGGGGCTGCATATGTATAAAAAGTAAACGTTTTTAAAGTGTAGGAAAGTCCAGGGGATGTGCTTCGCTCATTTATTCTTTAAGTTTTGCAGTTATAACCGAAACAAAAAAGAAATCAGAAATAAATCTTATGGTTGTCACTGACAATTGCTTGATGCAGTAAGTCAGAATGTAAATATTCAAAATTTACTAAAACAAAATCATATGAGAAATAAAAAATAAAGTTTTTCTTTTTTTTAACCTCAACCCAGGCCATACTGTATCATCATCATCTGACACGGAGCTGACTCGAGGGTCGATCCTGGATTACGCCAGGCCCACCCCATGCCAGTAGGTGGGTAGGTATTTATGTGATAGGTGGGATCGGGTGGGGTGTTGAAGAGCGTTAGCATGTCTGCAATGCATACCGCAAGACACCGCTGCTGCAACACCGGGTAGTTAGTAAGCTACGCATCAATGGGGTTTTTGAGTACGTAACCAAGACCGTTATGCAATTATGCATTTTAACCTAATAAACTTTGGTATTTCACACTTATCTATTGTTCTAAGATTACAAATATCTTAATTTCCTAATGGCTAATAAACTGCTTAATATTTACCCCAAAACTTATTTAAACTTTATTATCACTTAATTGTCAAGTTCCCGCAGCTCGATTTTACTTCCTTTTTTCTAAATTTCCCTTCTGCAGTTGACCAGTATATATTCGTCGTTTTCTTTCCCACTGGTGAGTGTTTTGTTCTTCTGACTGTGTTTTCCCCTTCTTCGCCGTCTTCCTGCCTACTCTTCTTCGCTAGCCTGTTCTTCTTCAATCGATTCTTGATTCGATTCTTCCATCATTGCGTTTTTCTTGTCTCTCTTCGTATATCCTCTTTTCTTCTTGCCCATTCCTCCCATATCTGTTGAGGTATGCCGGTGTTTTGGATGTCCCGCTCCAATAATGTATTCCACGTATAGCATGATCTTCCGATCTTTTTTTCTTCTGTTTGCATGGCATAAGCTTGCTGTAGAGGATGGTCGGCATGTCTTCTCAGAATATGTGCCCAATATTTAATTCTTGATGTAGTGAGTCGTTTGGTTATTGTTTTCCCTTCTAGAATTACATGTGCCGTTGAATTGTTTTCTTGCCCGAGTTTAGTTGAAGTAGTTTAAGTATTTTCTTTCTTTTCCATTCTTCTTATTTATATTTACGTAAACATAATCGTACACCTCTTATACCCTGCTCTTCCACTTAATGTATATAATTTCTAAAAGTTAGGCATTTATAACTACGTTAGATTATATATATTTATATATACCATGCTAGTATCAATAATTAATTAAATCAATAATCAAATCAAAAATTACATTGATAAAAACTACGTTAAATTGCCTGCTGCCATTTAACAAAGTATTTAAAGTTGTTGGAAAATTATTTTACTGTTTTTGCCCTGTTTTTGTTCGTGTGTTAACCTTAGATTTGAAATTCAATAGGTCCGGCTTATACAAAAGAATTTTAGTATTTAGTTAAAATAACTTGTTTAAATTGTAAGCGATTCCTACTGCCTTCATCCGGCTAAAAGGGCCCTTTCTTAGAAGTATACTACCTGCTCTAAGACCCTTGCGTTTGGCAGTCCTATTCCAGGAATTTGTTTGTGTTAGCGGCTACCAGGTTTGGGCAAGAATCGGCTTTATTGTATAACCGACTGCCCTAATAAAATAAAAGTGTCTACTTTTTACAATTATTTTTAGTTGTTTAATATCCATGCACACCTGATCAACCACTATCTTGGAGGATTATCTATATGTTTTCTACAAGGTATTTATATCTACCTAGCCTATTGAGTACTTATCTTTGAGTGCTTGCTGCTTAACCAGTTTCCTTTCACCTGTTGTTAGATGAGTAGGTAATCCAGGTGTTGCACTTCACCTTGCAGGTAACGCTTGCCTCTTTGTTTGATTGTTTTTGAGAGCTGGCGCACTAAACACTCAAATGCATCTGCTTTGCTCTGGCCAAACAAAGGACTTCCGTAACGCGCTATGTTTTTACCTGTTTTACCTGTTACGTTAAGCCAAAGGTATCAATTCACTAACTCTGCTTTTGATGTTCACTCTAGGAGCGAACTGCACTAAAATTGCCGTTTTAAACGGCGAAAAATCTCGTTTTCACTTTTAAAAGCTGGAGCGGGTTTGGTACACGTGTGCACTCGGCCAATGTTCAAACCGGTCTCTCCTCAACCCAGGCCACACTGTATATTAAAATAGGTATTATACATAGTCCAATAGTTAGCAATTTAATAAAATGCAGTTTGAAATATTTGGTACAATAAGGTGATTTAAAAAAAAATGTTTGTAAACTATCACTCACTGAAATTGTTAGCAATTAATTAAAAACACTAATAAATTTGTTACTTAAAATATATGCATTACAGCATACTATGTAGGTATTGTTTTCTATTTCCAACCATTGTTTTTAAAGAAACTAATGCCAAATTGGTATTCAACCGTTCTGCCAGCTTCAGGTTGTTATTAGCATTGTATCAAAAGCTAAGGTTTGTTGGATTTAAGCAATTTTTGTTGGAACATGATTTAGACCAGTCAAATTGTGTGCGTATTTCTGCTGTTTTAAACCTCAAAACCTTCATAAAAGACATTATATGGTTTGGAAAGTGATGTAAATCTCGTTACGCTTGAAGTGTACTGGGTTATGCGCGTGAAACATCAAAACACGACATTTTCACTCTCTTGCTAGTATTATCAAATGTTGAGGGCAAACAGAAATTATGCTTTGAAGATAAGCATATTTGCTCTAAAACTGGCCCTTTTGTTAACAAAATTCATATCCTTTTATTGAACAGGAAAAGAAAAAGATCAAGAGTCTCTTTAAATGTCAACTGCATCCAACGTTATAGAAACTTTAATTCTAGTTCAGCCGGAAGGTATAGAACAAAAGAAATACTAAATTGCCTTTATTCAGTTTTGCATTTGCCAACCTTTCAAGTGTAAAGCATGCTAAAACACGATTGTATAGTTTTCACAAACTTAATTTAAACTTAATAAGGAAAGTTTAGCTCTCAATGCAAATGTAAAAGAGTATAAGTTTGTGGCTAAATATATCCCACAGCAGGTGTAGTGCAATTTTAAATATTAATTTCATAACGCTTGAATATTTGAATTGAAGTTAATTTCACAGTACATTAAGAATAAATTAGAATAATGTGATAATCTTAAATGTAAACCGTACAATTTTAAACTATTTTCATTCATTTTAAATAAAATCAACAATTTTTTTCAAAATGCCCCATACGTATTAAGTAATATTAAGTAATTGCCTAATTAATAAATTGAGAATTAAAATTTTGATACTGTAATCGAGAACAAATTGGTTAATTTCAAAGTTTTAGTGATAGAAGTTATCTCTACACAAAACGATATGGATGGAAAAGCAAGCAAAAGCGAAATAAAGGAAGCCTTACTGCTGTTAAGAGTTTCCACAGACTTGACAGCTTGTTGTCTGTCACTGTACTTTACACTTCCACGGTGCATAAGGGTTTGGCTTACAGTCAAACGTACATTAGATGAAAACCAGTTGTCGTTGTCTTATTTTATACAACAGTTGGTCTGTTACGTTAAAATATTTCTTAGCTTCAATAAAATACTTTTCTTTTCTGAATTAAAGAAACGGTATGGGTGTAAAATTATTAGTTATTTTAAATAATTCTATTATAAAAATAATCAAAAATTATGCTAGTATAATATATTCTTTAAGGCTTTCGCGGTTTCTCGAATTGTCAATATTACAATTTACTTTCGGCTTAGACCCCGTAGTCATTTGGGAACTACGTCCAGCATAATTAGGTAAGGACCGACCTGTAGCTTGTCTGTCTTTACAAGCATTTGCTCTAGAAGTTTGAGTAATATTTGTTCGTAGGCCCTGCCTGCCTAAACAGGGCCGTGTACTGAGATTATTTGGCAAACAAAATACATTAAGATCAAATCCTTGTCCGCTCCAAGGTTTAAGTATTCTTAGCAGAAGGCCCTGTTAAGGCAGGCAGGGCCTACGAACAAATATTGCTCAAACTTCTAGAGCAAATGCTTGTAAAGGCAGACAAGCTACAGGTCGGTCCTTACCTCATTATGATGGGTGTAGTTCCCAAATGACGACGCGGTCTAAGCCGAAAGTAAACTGTAATATTGATTATGCTAGTATACTAATTGCACCGGAAAAATTTGTTTGATAAATAAGAAATTTGCCGAAAATGTGAGTTATTAGAAAACGCTGACTTGAGACATCGGTTTTTCAACCTGAACTAATCTGTCAGACAAATATCAAAAACACTAAGTTCGGTAGAGTAAGTAATTAAATTCAGAATTTAAAATTTTATATCTTATCTTTTCATGTTGATGGTTTATATTTAAACGGTTCTTTATGGAAATAATTATTTCTTATTTATTTTCGTTATCTTCTTCTTTTATTGGCTGTAGAAAAAAATCGACTGTGGTTTGAAAGAAAAACGTTAACTTCCTTTCAACAATAAAATTAATTATTTTACATTAATCAAACCTAAATTATACTTTGTGCAAAAATAAAAATACTTTTCCATGTCAACGAATTCTAGCCACCTAGGTCGCCAGATTAACATCGTTCTACAGAACTTTGTTTAATTCCAATAATGTGTCTGCTAACCGCATTAATGTAGCCAAAAGTACGCTATTTTTTTTCCATTAAATTAAGTTGGTTTCGTAATAAATACGTAAGAAATACTACCCACCCTGTATATATTGGAAATAAGCATAACTACCTTAACAAAGTAGGCGAAATAGGTCGCTGGTACTTTCTCATACTTTTTACGTTTTAAGTATTCTCGAGTCAAGAAGGGATTGAAATTTACATTTAGTCATCTCAAGCCGGTACAAGTCCGCTGCAGACTTAAAGCATTGGTTACGTAGCTACGGGCGGCGCGCCCTGCTACTACGTAAAAGGCGCTAGGATAGTTATTGCGCTCACGAAAATGGTTATAACAACTTTATTTACAGAGTTATCAAAAATATGCAATGAATGAAATTATTTTTTCTTATTAGAGTTAATTGATAGTTAAAATCACGTAACGGCCGGAAAACACGTTGTTGATGTTAAAAAGTATCGTGTTTCTTCTTAATTTTTATATAATTGAAAATTCTTGCTAATCCTAATAAAGCACCTAAAATAGCATATGTAACTGATAAAAGTTATTACGATCGTCGTTTGCATTTATGAATAAATAATTAATCAATTTGAAAATTGTCAAAAATTCCTGGAGGGCGTCAGAGTAAAATTTGGGAAATAAGCAAAAAAGATATTTGTAGTTCATTGCAAGCTCTATCGGCTCAGAAAGTTTTAAAAAATGGTGGGCCCAGATTTTGAGGAATATACTTTTTAAAATAGGCTAAACTTTAAGCGGCTAGTCTATTTACAATTTTCATACATCCAAAAATATTTTTACATAACTTGATTAAACTTGTTAAAGACTATCAAATAATATAACAATTTGTATTGATTGGATATTTTGTTTTTCAGTTATTATCGGGCATTAAAGTTAAAATTTTAAAAAATTCGTAGTGGCCTTCATTTTAAAGATGCAGCATTTGGAAAAAAGTGTTTGTTTTGCATTTAGATGCGCTACAGCGCTATGTGTTAAAAATTTCCAAAATAGTTTAGAAAAAAATCTATCTCAAAGAAAACAGGTCTTATTTCCGTTTTCGGTTCCGGTTCCGATTAACGACCTTACAAAGAACTACCTGCAACTAAAAAACGTTTACACACGAAATCTTATAAATATCAAGCAAAGGGTTCCGTAGATATTATTATAATTAATTATTTTTTTTTCTGTATTATGTTTTGTGTAATTTTTGTTCTTGTTTTCGAATGTAGAAAATAAAGATATATTATTATTATTATTATTATTATTATACAAGGGAACGAACGCACCCACTCACGCACGCACCCACCAACAGACAGACATTTTTTAAAAAACATTTTGTTGGGTTCCTTAGATCCCAAAACGCATATTTGAAATTCGAAAATTTGCATAAAATCATAACTTTCCTTACTTCAGTAGAACTATAATAGGAAAGTAAAAGTAAGAAATCTGCTAATTTTTATATCATTTTTACAAGAATACAATATGATGTTACTACATTAAGGTTCAACAAATATAAAAAATTTTATACAATTAAACACTTCCAAAGTTAAAAATATCGATTACAGAGATTTGTGCGTGCGGAATTATCTCAATGCCCCATGATTTATTATGCACCTGTGTCCGAACATTCGTCACGGGGTCAGTCGCTAGCGATCGTCGCACACAAATAATCTTCAAACCGGATGATACAATCCAAAATCCGACCGGACACGCCGGATCGCTAGGGTAAACATGAATCGATTGGAAAATACTACTTGGCCTAATTAAAAGTTGGTGCGGATACACCTGCGAGCAGAAATCCGCACCACCCAGATTAAGTTTATCATACCATAGTTGATGAGATCTCGAATGCCTGATCGGAGTTAGTTTCAAAATAACACGTCCAGATTAACGGATATGCACGTATGTATATGTACATATAAGTGAACCGCAGTCAAAGCAAACAGAACGGGTCAAACGTGTGCCCAAAAGGAATCCACACTAGTAATCGCGTGCATTGCTAGGCTCTGATAGCTTTTACACCTCGAAGCTCGTGCTTGATGATAAAAATCTTTTTTTAAATAAAGAATTAAAAACCTTCACTTCATTATCAGATAGGTGCTTATTTTCCAGGACTCTCCAACTGATTAATTAGCAATTTGCGTTTGGGAGATTTTTATCCAGGTTTTTCATTTTCATGTTCGTGTGGAAACTATAATTTTAAAAACGAGGAAAAATATGTTCAATAATGATCGTACATCCCCTAAAATACCCAAACAAAAATATTAAAGGATTAATTTACGGCTTCCTTTTTAAAAGCTTCTGATGGATTTAAACCTGCAAACGTTCAAACTTTATCCTCCAACATGTAAATTCGTAGTAGTAAAAAATTTTTGTTTTTAAATTTCGTTGTGTTTTAAAATACACGAATAAAAATTTTGAAAATTGCGGAAAATTGTAAGAATTAATAAAATTAAGTTGAAAATGTCTTCAGACTTCTGAAATAAGGTTTAGAAAACTTTTGGAAAATTTATTAATTCTGAAAGATTTTAAACGTTTGATAATTTAGAAGATTTGCGAATATTTTTTTAGATCAATCAACTTTAAAGTTTTATAAAAATTGCATGAATTTTTAAATTTTTACAAGATTTAAAAATTTTAAAAAAGTATGATGATTATGAAAAGTTTTAAAATTTTCAAATTGAAAACTGTAGAAAGTTTCGAAACATTTGAAAATGATCAAAATCTCTGAAAATAAGATAATTTTGGAAAAATTATGAAAATTATGGAAAATTATAAAACTAAAAAAAACTGCTCAGGTAAACGACTACACGGAAACCTCTCAGCGGTGCTTTGTCAATGGAAGATTGTTCCTATTGCCACTTAACACGTTCATACCGATTTTGAAGCCGCGACTAGTACATTTTTTAGAAAATTGAAAGTTCGTTGGGGGGGGGGGAGATCGAGCTTGTACAGATTAGCTATTCGATCAGGGCGTATATTTTGAAATTGAACCTCCCCCCCCCCCTTTTTTTTAGGCGGACCAGCAGCATTTTCTTGCGGTGTCGTTCTACTGCAATTACCAATCTTTGAGCCAAATTTGGGGTTTCTGCATTAAGGCGCCTGGACTATAATAAAGTGTATACAGACGCAAATACAGTAAGAATTATGCGTGACATCGGCCGCGTTATCTTCTCATTCGTTTCCACTTCCATATATAGGGTGACTCATAACATGTGGGAGCCGCTTTTAAGAGAATAGATTTAAAATCTCAAAATAATGAAAAAGTCTTTCAAATGGAGGAGGGGGGGGTCACGGAATAATTTCTTCTGAATATTTTTGAATCTTTCTTGTTGTTGAAATTTCGATTTCAAAATATTATTTTTCATATGAAAATACACAAGAAAAGGTACCATTGAAAGTCGTTTATCCAGCAGTTTTGACAATATTTCAATGTATTTGTAAAATTAGGTCGTCAAGAAGGTGTCACTGTTTTCTTAGATACTTGCATAAATTCCGTATACTTTACGAGTAAATTATACACATGAGAACAATGAAAACGTTCTCATAAACATGGGTCTGAAAACGCTTCGTTACGGAGGTACAGCCTACGGAAGTGGGAACTGTTGTCTATTCCAGGGGCATTGAAACGTTCCCGAACCCATATTTATAAGAACTCTGTTATAAATCACCTTGTATATACGGCTTGCTATAAAAGCAACTGCAATAAAAATCAAAACTGTTTACTGCAAAATAGAATTCTTTATGTTTGCAAAATAATTGTTTAAGATTAAACAACACCAGAAAACCAGCAAATAAAGTAAGTCTTGGTTTATTAAATAACGAAGTAATAATTTCTGAATTTAAAATACTTACACACAAAGTAGTTCGCTGGAAATTAGCTCATAAGTTTTGTAATTTTTTTAATGTTTTAAAATGCCCCTACGTAGTATCATTTCTTGCTCTTACAGATATTACTAAACAAAATTTTATGCCGATGTGGCAACACAGTTTTGAGTTCTTTTATACTACAAAACATGTTTTTACTTTCCTCGCTGTACATAATATACTCGTAGCAATAGGGGAAGGTATTGTGATCGTCATGCAGGATTTCAAAATAGATGTGCTTGGAAAAAGAACCTTAGGTTCGTATTCTACACATGGTGAACAGCCGATCTGCGCAAGCTCAATCTTCTTCTCCCTCCCAACAAACTTTTGAAAAATGTACAAATTTAGGCTTCACAATCTGTATGAACATGTTAAATGACAACAGGAAAAATCTTCCATTGAGAAAGCACTTCTGGTAAGTTGCCCTATGGTCGTTTACCTGAACAATTTAATTGGATTATCGCCGAAATAAAACTAATATAACCAAATAATGCAATCAAGTTTAGATTTCAATCAATGAATAAATACTGAAAACAAAAAATTTTAAAATTTTTCCTAAACTCAAGATTTTTTGAATTTTTAAAAACAACCCTAAATTTTAAAGTATTTCAAAATTTTTAAGAATTTGAAAAATGTCAAGATAAACAAAATTTCAACTCAATTTTTTTTTAATTTAAAAATTTTCAACCTTTCCAAAGGTTTTAAAATTTCAAAGATTTCGTAAATTTTTGAATATAAAAAATTTTCAATATTTTTACATTTATAATTTTTTAAAACATTCCCTAATAATCAAAATTTTACAAAAATTTTAAAAAAATAGAAATTTAAATTTAAAAATAGCCGTTATAAAATATATTTGAAATTTATTCAAAAATCTTTAAAATATTGCAAATGTTCATGAAATTGTAAAAATGTTTGATATAAATTAAATATTTTCAAATATTTCAATAAATGCGAGTAAGGTCCCGTGGCGGACAGCTTTTATAACCATATAATTTTAGAATCAAAACTTTTCATGACATTAATGATTTTCCATACTGTATGTATGGAACCAAATGTCAATTTCGACGTTTTAAGAGTTCTCAGAAAACACAATTTCTTGGTGCAGGTGAACCAAATAAAGATTAAATCTTAGAATTCACAGCAAAAGATGGAAAATCCTTCTTTAAAAAAAAGCTTAAAATTGTTTTTTACGGTTAGCGAGTCGACTTGCGCAGGCGTTAAATTATTCCTATTATTCCCCCTTGATACCCACCGCGCGATTTTTCGTGTTTTCTGCAATTTTAGAATTTTGTATTCAGAGTAGGCATGAAGGTGTAAAATTGACGAAACAATTTCTAAAAAGTTTAGTTTTTGTCGACTACTTGAATACCCTTCCACTTCTTCCTATAGGTGTAAACACAAAAACTTAATTTTGAAATATCAACGAACATACAGAGTGTCCCGTAAGTAATGGGACAATGCTTAGGTATAGCTTCCTGGGGTCAAAGTAGACCGATTAAAACTAACATGCCTTAATAAAAAGTGCTTCCTTAAGAAGTAATAGGGTTTTGAAAACAAAAACTTTATTTATATTTTTGACTAAATATTAAAAAGTACTAATCAGATCAAACTGAAATTCGGTACAGTTATGTGTTATAGGTCTAAACACATTTTTTGTTGTTTGTAGGGGGCGCCACTTCGGCAGTTTTTGAAGCTATTGACTATAAGTTCGGATCTAGAATTTAATTCTGCGAAAGGAAGGTATACTTGTTAACAGTCGCTAAAATGTTTTCGAGAAATACCATTTAAAAGTTTCAGTTCGCATCGCAAAATATAGTACCTCAATGCATTTTATCGAGCAGGTATGTGTCATTTTTTAATAAACAAAAAACATGAAAATTATAGTACTAAAGTTGTTGATTTACTAGCTCTTTATTTACGTTGTTTATTTAAAATGACACATACCTACTTAATAAAAGCATTAAGTGATTGTATTTTCTGATTAAAAAATTATTTCTCCAAAACGGTTCATTTTATCGAATTTTAACAAGTTTACCTGTTTTTTGTAAAATTATATCCTACGTCCGAACTTATAGTCAAAAACTCCAAAAACTTAACAACAAAAAAGTTATGTGTCAAGCCGAAGTGGCGTCAAAAATATAAATAAAATTGTTGTCTTTAAGGTCCTATCCATACATATATAAAAGCTCAAAGAGTATTTTTCTCCGGTTCCTCCAGCGGCTACCGCTTCACCAATTTGGACCATTTTTTTTCAATGAAAGGTCTCTATCCTCAGATGGAACATGAAACATTTTTATATTTTTATTCTACGTCGATTTTTTAATAATAATTATTTTAATTTATAATATATATGAAAGTCTGCTAGACGCGCTTCACTTGAGGCGACATCTACATCAACGCCGCGTCTCATTATTGGAACTAATGCATCACGTGACTTAGCATTTCGCCGGGTCGGTCAACGCTCAGTCTGTCAGTGCATTGTGCGCTGGGATAACACTAGTAACTTTTTAAGAAAGCACTTTTTACTAAGGCATGATAAGTTTAATCGGTTTACTTTGACCCCAGGAAGCTATACCTAAACGTCGTCCCCTTACTTACGAAACACCCTGTATATGCAGGTAATTTATTGTAGAAAACCGTGAAAAAACTGCTCACGTACGCTTTGAACTGTGAAGTCATATTATCCGTTTCTTACAGCAAATGACTAACGAAATCAATCATATTGTGAAGGAAAGCATTCACAACTGCACAGTCATACACTTAGCCGTCGGTCGAAGATTTTGTTTGAAAGCTATGTAACTGACACGGGGTATAAAACGCTTTCGTCTACGAATCTGCTGATCGTTCGAATCTAGAATTTACAAACTTAAAACACTCATAATACAAAAACGGAAAGTTTTCATTTCTAACCTACTCTTCATTTTGAAATGTTGAATACCGCAGATTTACGACCAGCTATAATCCCTTAAAAATCGATATTTATTAGATTGTAATTCAATGTACCGCAATGTTTCTAGAATATTAATTATTGTCTTCCTGTGATTGTTAGTGCCATAATCATCGTTTATTTACAGACGCCGAACACTAATTTCCGAATCGACGGACTTATTTAAAATTTATTATCAAAGTGGTGGTACATATGATAACGCAAGCAAGTAATTGTCGAGGATCCACTAATTTGACAGTTGATTGTCAGTGTGCAGGTGCATGTGTTTAACAAACCTTATAAATATGGATGAATCTAAACTGTTAGGAATGAGTCATTTAAAAGTAGGACAATGTAATATTTGTAGTTCCATTTGTTATTATTCATCAATACCATTATTCAAAATGCACAAGTGCTAGCCTGAGGCTCGGAAAAGTTAACGCCAAGCACTTTGTAGATAAAGATTAAGTATTATATGTTTTTCTGAGAAGAGGCGCTGATGAATTGGTAATAAAATTTCAGGATACTTTTTATGTAAAGAAGTTGTTATCAATTGTTTTTAAATGTGATATCACAGATCATTAGGAATGAGATAAAATGAAAGCCCTAAGTACTATAACTTGGCTAAACAAACCTCGTTTCCCTTTTAAATTATAAATAAGAGTTCGAAGTAATTTACTAAAACTCGCTCAACCTTCTTCCTGTTTTCCCGAAACAATCCAGAACAAAAACAATGAAAGTCAAAACAAACTAAAATAATTATTGACGGAAAAGTTAACCCTAATCTCATAAAGCTCTTCCAGATTCAAGGAACCAACGATAAAGTCCTGACAAGAGTGAAACAATAAAAAATGTAGTGCAGGCAAGCTTGTATATCGGAATAGGAGTCTCGGATATCCCTAGGGAGCCAACGTTCTTTAACAGCGGCCCTCAGTATCGGTCACTGCAGCGGAGTGCGGTTTTTGCTGTTCTAACTCGGACGCTCGACTCGAGCTTTTCCCCGAGATAGTGATTTCTTAAATCTGACGGAATTTTGCTGTTCTTGCACTTTTTGCAAGTTCGCCGGAGAATAATTCATTAAAATTTCAAACTGTTAACGACTTGTGTAAGGAAGTTAAATGGTCCGAAAACAAAAATAAAACATTTAATTGCAAGGAGTAGGATTCCGCGACATGCTTAACTTGAACTGCATCATTTTCTCTATTTTCTTCTTAGAAAACTCGTCCGAAGTTTGTTTAAGAAAATGCTATTAGCATATTGCATCTTGGTGAACTATAGTACAAGGAAACTTTCCTTTATTTACTTATGACTTGTACATGTCTTTATGTTGGGAAAAACTTGCTTGTGCTTGCTTGCTTGCGTGCTGCATTCCGCTTTGCATTCTTTTACTCGAGAATATCTCGACAAACAAGAAACGATATTCATTTAGAAGTTTTACACAGAAAAGCACTTGCATGTATTTTATATATACGTAAACGGAAGTGAAGAAACTTATAAGACTGCGAACATTTCGTTTGAAATTAAGAAACAGAAATCTAAAGTTTTAAATGGGAATTTTTGAAAATTCCTAATTAAAATTGTGTCCGTCTAATTGTACATTGTTTTTAAGACCGCACAACCCTCGTCACTTACTGGTAAATTATTAAATTCGATATTGGATGTGTATGTATAATTAACTACTCTAGACTCGTTTCCGTAATATTTTCAATATGCACTAAGTTGCGAGCGCGCGCAAGCAATTTATGCTTTTCAAATGAAGAAGGTTAATGAAAAACTATCAGAATTAATACGTACGATATGTATTTTGTTATATTCTCATGCGTAAATCATAAGTGTGTCGTAGAAAATTTTATGAGAAAAGAAAAAGTATAGCGCAGAGAAAAATGTGTTGCAGTAGAACTTTTTTCGTAAATTGCCGACATCCCGTAGTAATAAAAACTTTGACGTTTTGATAAAATATAAACAGTACACAAGATTAATAGTTCTAACTTTACTTTCAACCAAATCGCAGAAAACAAGCGGTAATCTAGGTGGTATTTAATTAAGTTAGAATTACTTAATAGTAGTTTATTTAAAAATATAAATAAAATATGTACACGGTGATTCAGATTTATGGTGCAAAATTTTGTCTACGTTTAAAATACTAATAAAAGGTAGTTTTACGTTTAATTGTATTTTAATTCATCAGATAGCTTAGGCCCTCCACGTTTTGCCATACATTTCTTGTAATTGTTAATACAAGATTTAAAAGTGAAATTTAATTTTACACAAAAAGTGTACCTGTTTTTTTGGCAAAATATGACAGTTTTCTAGAAAAAAGTTTAAATACCTGCTAGTGTTATATAGTATATATAATACAAGTGTATAAGCCAGCCTTTAAAGCACGCGCGACGGGTTTAAAAGCACGAGGCGAAGCCGAGTACCTTTTAACGGAGCAGTGCTTTAAAGGCTCTTATGCACGTGTATTATACGCTATTTTTTATTATACCTACCCTACAATCTGAAAACTATAACAAAAAAAGGAAATTGAAATCCCTTTTTCGAAGTAATCTGTGTCATTAATCGTTGATATAGAAACGGTTAGCAGTTGTTGTTTCGTTGCTATGTATATTTATTATAAATTTGTTGATTTGTGAAGTTTCTTTCGACTTTGTGTTCGTGAATTACAAAATGAACGAAAACATGAATATTTCATCCAAGATTAGAATGTTAGCCGAACTGATTACCTGTGTATTTATCATTGTTCAAAATTTGTAGCTGAATTTGTTGTTACCTAGGTAACTTTAAAGCACTAGTGCTTTAAAGGCCCGATTTTACACGCTTTTTAGTTTCAAAAACAGAGATTATGATGCAGGTATAATTAAATAGTATATTATAACACAAGTGTATAAGCAAGCCTTTAAAGCACGCGCGACGGGTTTAAAAGCACGAGGCGAAGCCGAGTGCCTTTTAAAGGAGCAGTGCTTTAAAGACTCTTATACACGTGTATTATACGCTATTTTTTATTATACCTGCATCATAATCTAGAAAATAAGAAGAATATAGCTAGGAAGCAGCATTTTGATTTTGATTCATCTTACATGGTAGTCTATGATGTGACGTCATATCATTTACCTGGAGATTGGTTAGCATTTCTTGTTGTTTATGTTGCTAGGTGAATTCGAATTATTATTTTCGCGTGTTTGTAATTTGTTGCTTCAAAATTGATGACGTTATTGTTGCTTAGCAACTTTAAAACACCGGGGTGTTTTAATGTTGGGTTTACGCACGGCTTTTGGTTTGTTTTACAAGGATTATGATGCAGGTATAATAAAAAAATATTTAAATAATTACTAGAAACAAACGAATTAAACGTAACACTAAATGTCATTGAACGACACGTCTCTTTTTTTTGTCTTTTTAGTTTGTTTTTATTAAACCTTGCTGTTTTTTAGCCTGAAAGGAGGTGAACTGCACAGAGGTTGGATTAATAAATTAGTAAGTATAGGCCGAGACCGGGGCCACAGGTCTCCTGGTGCACCTTTGAGTTTGGATCTTTTTATAAAAGGCAATAAATAATGATAATGAAACATAATTGAATACATAATTCACTCGTAATTATAATCCGAATTTTTAGTCTAGTATTTAGTCAGTATTTAAACTAGGAGGCAATCAATTAATAATAATTTCCGTCAAAATTTCCGTAAATATAAACGAAATATCTACGAGCTTAGAATGGTAACACATCCATATGTTTGACCTTATGTAGCATGTGTAGATAAGTTATTATTTATTTGGTCAACTGGAATTGATGCTTATGTAATAGTAAAATAAAAACAGGGTTCATAAGCGTAGAATATAGATGATCATGAGTTTTAAAACTACTCCACGAAACAATTTTGAATTGCAAAAATATTTGCAAAAATATTTTCTTAAATTGAAAGAGAAAATAGCAACCACAAGTTAATGAAAATAGAACGTGTAAATTCATTAATACAACGACAAAGTTCTACGTAAAGAAACTTTAAATTATAAACGACGGAAAACCACCGTTAAATAAAAAACTTAAAAATAGCACTACACAGCAATAACTTTTTCTAAATTCTTATCTGAAAAATTAGTTCTCTTTTCCAATAAGTTTCACGTATAATTTAATGAAGTTGAGTACGCCTATGGTTCTTGTTTACTTATTGAATGTTAAAGCAATTTTTTGCTCTTCTGCGATTAAAAGTCCGGTCTTTGCTCATAATACATAACTACTGTTTTTACGTCTCTTTGTAAGGTTAATCATGTTTCTATTTTGCCACATCACTTGGTTGACGTCATATTCGAAGAACCAAGTTGGTCGCTAAAGCAGGAAGTGCGCTGGCGACATTTAGCTGCGTAACTGGTCAATACGCTGTGCCGGGAGGTTTGATTTGAATACGACAAAAGTCAAGGATTCTGACAGAAATACATAACCTAATATGCGTAACTTCTAACTAATGACGTTATTGTCTCTTCATTGCGAATAAACACGCTACCCAGTGAGAGTGACGTCACACCTTTAGCCGACTCATTGGCGGCTAGTGGGGTAGCAAATTTTATTGTTTTATGTGTATAAGTATCTACTGTATTAATAAATCTATACAAATTTATTAATTATAAAAATTTTCTACACACCACTATCGTATAAATTGCAACGCCCGTGCACTATTGCTTATCCAACATGACTACATAGTAAGCTAAAGCGATTTATGTGGCTTCCTCTATCGCTGCACCGAGGTACGTGGCTAGCATAACAACGTATCCCCCCGTTTCAATTTACTGCTAGCCTCATATAGACCATGACTCAATATTGACAGCGCTTTATTTTTCTTCCAGCTCTTTCTGTGTATTTCTGAGATAACGAAGTGTCTATATGTCATTGTAAGCAAGTTTTTTTTTAAATATAAATTTATTCAAAATGCTTTCATCAAAGTTGAATAATGAGGATAAATAATCAGTTTTAGATTTGGAAAGACTAAAAGCGGGATTCCTCAAGTAAAACTGTTAATGTTGAAAGTAACGCAATGTATAAAATAGAACGATTAAAAATGTGTAGTATGAACAGTACCACTGGTTTAATTAGTTTGCTGGCCTTGTATTCTCATCAGTAACAAATATTTCGTGTGGAATAAAATTACCTTACTAGCCATCATCCTAATCGAGCTTCAGCTGTACTAAAATATTAAAATAAAATTGATTCCATAAATCACAGGTCATTTGTTATGAAGCCTTGATATTTAACCGACTCACATTTACTTTAAAGCGTTTTAAATGATGAATTTGAATGATGAATACTTTATTCTGATTAATAAGCAGTTTTAGAATAACATAATAAATTGTGCTTTTAAATTATATTACTAATGTTAAATATTACCGTATAAGCGTATAAGTTGTGCTGTGTAAAACAGCGCAACTTAATAAAACTTAACGTAAATTCGTAAAATCAAAAGTCGTTAGAATTTCCACTGATCCAAAAAAAGAGCAAAGTGTACTGGTCCGATGAACAGCGGTACGTACGAATAAGCGCCTTATATAATGGGCGCATAAAGTTGTTAGTTCTGGTAGCAGTGGCCCAACGTTATTTTTATATTAGAGCGTAAGGCGGATATCGGCGACGCACTCTAAACTGCTGGTACTAAAACGGAACAACACACTCTAAAACCGCTGTACGAGAGATTGTCGCAGATGCTTTCCCTTTCTTTCGTATAGCATTCTCTATGGTTCATTTCATGCGAGCAGCCGAACAGTAATTGCGCAACTCAAAGTTACCAATATAAATTAGCTGCTCAAAAAATGTATTTAAATACTTCATCCGATACAATTAAATACGCTTCGATTCCATATTTTGGTGACAAATCCGATAAAATTTCCAAAATAATAAACAAAACAAATTAATGAAAAGTACTTTTTTAAAACAACTAAAAATATTGTACACAATTTGTTTAACGCAAAGTCAAAAACAGATGATTTGCTAAAATCGAGCTTTTACAAATGGCATTGCTCGCATTGTAATTCAACCCACATACATACAATTACGCAAAACACTTATTAGAACACAATGATTTAATGACATGTATTAATACCATAACATTTGGACTTTTGTGACGACAAACGTAAATTAGATATATACTAGAAGCTTCTAAAATACACGAACATTTAAAAAATGGACCCTTTAATGAAGGAAACAAATTGATCTCTTAAATTCACCATTATTAGACGTTTTGGAATAAGTAATCAAGTCATGTGCAAACATACAACATAACCAAGAGCAAGTCATCAAGTTTTGTTCTTCCTATAGCAACACAATAGTTAGTTATGTTTTAATCGTACTTTTGATATTGACATGTCGAAATACGTAGAAGGTTGAAATAAAAAAATATTGTTGAAGCAATAAAGTGTTTTTATCATATATCACAAATTAAATATGAACTTCAACGCAAGATTAGTAATAGTGTGCATCTTGAAAAATACGCTCTGTGTGCAAGTGTTGTTGAAAGCCAAACAAGTCTCAAAACCCCCAATAAACGCAACAAATATATATTTTTTAAATTTCATTGTAATTGATATAGTTTAGCATTTAGAATAATATTGATGCATCTAAAAAGTAAGTTTAGAATCGTATTCTACTGTCACCGATTAGTAGAGAGCGGGTTTCAAGCATTTTGCTTACGCACCATTATTGTAAACAAATCAAAATCCGTTTGTATCTTCACGATTCATGAAAAATCATTTGACACCATTTTTATTTTGCTTATATTACTTATTTTCTCTATTTTGCTCATTTTGCTGATTTTGCCTATTTGGCTCTTTAAATTGCATATATGTGCTTAGTTTAGCTTTTATACAGCTAGTTTTTTTCTAAATAATTTAACATTGGCAATATTTAGTTTGAAAAATGTTAAAACAATAATTAATTTTACTATTTTTCCGTTTAAACAACTCGGCAAATAATTTAACGAATGTTTACACCACATTCTACAAATGCCCTGATAGACCAAACAAAGATCCCTCAGACACACAAATAGTGCGCTCGGGGAATCACCAAGTTCTGTGTTCTATCGAAAGACACACACAAAGTATATTGCGTTTATTTGTAAAAACATTGCTTTGTCTTTTGTTAACGTTAATGGTCAGAAGGATTGCATTGTGTTGTGATGTTTTGTAAATAATTTTAATTTGAAATTATAAAATGCTTAAAGTGAACGATAAATCCGTACCGGCCACTTGGGGTAAAAGATTTTACTGAATTGGTTATTGAAAAAACAAAATGTTTTGCAGAAACTGCATGAAAACCGTAAGTCACGTCTTTGTAATATGTCTTATTTTTTAAAAGCTGTTTTGATTTAAAAAAATTTCTGTTGCTTTCTGACAATACGCTTAAGTTAATATTTAAAATAAAAATGTGGTTTGAACCGCAAGGAAATTTATATAAAAGTATATTTTTATCTGTTGTTTATTACTTTACCTGGTTTTTATTTAGCATTAAAATAGTTGTAACAATACCTTATTCTTTTAAAAAACATAAAAATTTTGGCGTTTTTTTTCAATTTTCAAAAAATTTGTTTTGGAGAGAATTTTGAAAATTATGATTTTAAATACGACTTCTACCGGTTTCTACGATTCCAACACACAATTATAACATAACAGTTTACTCTCGTGAAATCAATACAATACCAACTTTTATACCGACCGACGAGTAAGTTCATTTTTGGGGAACAACGCGCTACGGCCATGACATTAAAAAAATCATAGTGGTTGTCGTTTTTAAGCTAGATAGTTCAAAATTACAAATTTCATTGAAATCGGTACAGTAGTTTCTGAGATTTCGTTATGTCTTGCATCGGCTTTCGACTTATCCTGTCTGTTTTTATTATAGTTTCCGGGACTAACTACACTTGCCATCTCATAAACGTTCCGAGCCTAATCAAGTACTAAGAAGAGTCACGACCTGGCTTTATTTCGTAAGTGGAAACTTCTTGCTGAATTTGTATTCCTGTAGGCGTCCAAAGTGTCGGACGATGAATCGTAACCTGTTTAACTACTTTACCGAGCACTTTACAGGTAGGTATTCAAATCTCATATGAAGTGTTGAATTGTGAAGTAAAGTAAATACAAAAAGTTGGTTGCTTTCACTATTGTATAAACACATAAAGAATAATTTATTGTAAATAAAATATTTCTTAACTTCAACAGCTTTTTATTTTAGCTTTATACGTATTTAAACGTGTTTACACGTCATTATCAAAAGCAAGAATAAAAGTAATTAGGTACAAGGAACACGTACGTTGTTACAAGTATAAACACGCCCATAACATCTAATAACGCTATAAAATTTATACACTTTTGTGATGACAAGTTGGATATACTAGAAGCATTTGAAATTCACAAACATTTAAAATCTGTACCTTTAATAAATGAACAAATTGATCTCTTAAATTCACCGTTATTAGACGTTTTGGAATGAGAAATCAAGTCATTTGGACGCAGATATAAAAAACCAAGATCAAGTTATGAAGAGTTATTGTTCCTATAGCAACACCAACTGCTTACTTTTCATTTTGCCTTTGCTAATGACATTGAAACACGTTGAAATACGTATAAAGCTAAAATAAAAGACCTGTTGAAGTTATAAATTGTTTTACTTACAATAAATTAAAATGAACTTCAACGAAGTAAAGCTCGAACTTATAAACATAAAAAATAAACAAACGGTGGCAATACTCATTAGTGTGTTAGTTTTCAAATGATCCATTTCTTATTGGCAATTTGAAAAAATACAATTGTATTTTAAGTTGAAACATTGATTGTTGATTTCAATGAAAATAGTAAACCTTATTACTTATTAACGTCGGTAACGGTATAAACCAGAATGTCACAATTTATCAAATTGATTTCCTGTCAATGCTATCAATCCACCTCTAGTCGCATACTCGTTATTCCCAACATTGTGCACGGATCGGTAGAATGCACGCTGTTGCCCTGTATGCGAAGCATATGAAAGGGGTTATGTTAAGGAATCCTGAAGGAACGCGAGGCACGAGCAGAACTCTGTCACAGCCCACTTTTCATTTTCAAACTAAGCGACTTCACCGCAAGCGAGCAACGTCACCGTGGATTCTTTAAGCACAGTAACGACTTTTCTTGCTCTTCATTTTATCCCATCCAGCTCGCTGCAGTAGCTGAGTTACTAAAACCCGGTCGCGAAGCCCTAATACTATCGGGCGGACGAAAGAAAATCAAATAAAGAGACGTCCCGATTCAATAATTCGACTAAGGGCTATAAGAGATATCAGCGTTAGAGGAGGATCGATGGTCGCCAACTGATGACGCATCCACCACGGAAAATACATGGGAACCGCAACTGGAAAGCCGTATGCAAACACGGACAATGCGAGAAGGGTTTTCGGGGAATGTGTTTGATTTATGGCACCTGCTCTCAAAAGTGCGATTGGTATTTGCGAGAGGTAACAAAGAAACTGAATTAAAACTCGCTCCCCTACTGTAATGTTGCCTCGCAACGTTTAAACTTGACGAACGATCAAAGAAAGCTCCCTCACGAAAGATATCATAAAAGTGTCACTTCGATTGTTGTCGAGACAAACAACAAAATGGCAAATCTTGCTGTTTTACAGCTACATGTTTATTACCGTTGCCTTCGGTGCACACCTAAAGCAAAGATTTGATATATTACCGATTACACTTCCTATTTTAGAAAACTATCGAAGTTATTCTGTATTTTCAGCCTATAACAAAGTAATTTTTCTTATTACATAAATATATTTTCTATTTTATAATAAAGCCAACTACAAAATAATTAAAATTAAATTCATTTTTATGTTTACTGTTTTAATACAGTACAGGGTTGGGCAAAAGTACGGAACAATGCTAATATCTTTAATACGGCAACCGCAATTGTGACAAAAATTTTTACATGAAGGGTCCGATATACGGCGGATACAATGAAGGTATTGGCAGTTCAAATAGACTTCCGGTTTAGCCGGAAATAATATCAATTTTTTTATTTTAAATAGCACCCTGTATATTTTTTTATATATCGATAGAACTCTTTTTTGCGAGTTCAGTGATATAAGGTTTCACGCCTTTATTTTCAATAATTCTAGCGATATTGAACAATAATATTTCGTAATTGTTATCTAGCAGCTCATGAAAACAAAAGCATGTGAGAAGCCTAATCAGTTTTGTAAAGTTTGCGCAGTGTGGTTTCAGTTATCGATTAACTAACCAAAATTAATTAAAACTGCTGAATTTAACATCAAAAATGGTTCAATTCACAGAAAAAGAACGAATTCAAATTTTAATTATGGTTGGTTTTGGTGAGCGCCGTAGAACTCAGCAAGAAGTTTGCACTTTATTTAACAATTTTCAATCTTTCTGTTAATTGAACCATTTCTGATGTTACATTCAGCAGTTTTAATTAATTCTGGTTAATTAATTGATTACTGCCACCACATTGCTCAATCTATTGAACATCAAAACAACATAACACGAATCAAGCATATTTGACAACATTATATAACTGTTTAAGCTTCTCACATTCTTTGGTTTTCATGAGCTGCTAGATAACAATTATGAAACATTGTTGTTCAATATCTCTAGAATTATTGAAAATAAAGGCATGAAACCTTGTATCACTGAACTTTGCAAAAAAGAGTTCTATCGATATATCAAAAAACATACAGAGAGTGTGCCATTTAAAATAAAAAAGTTGATATCAGTTTCGGCTAAATCGGAAGTCCTTTTAAACCACTAATATTTTCATTGTATCCGCCGTAAATCGGAACATTCGTGTAAATATTTTGTCAAAATCGCGGTTGCAGTATTAAAGATGTTTGCATTGTTCCGCACTTTTGCCCAGCCCCGTATAAAATGTGTTTGTCTTTTCCATTCTAAAATTAGCCATGACGTGAAGAAAAACTGATACCTATTCTACTTTCAGCCGAGAGCCTCAGGTTGCTCTTTATTTATCAGCTTTTTAGTCATTTTACGCAGCACAATTAGTTTTGGAGAAGCGCAACGTGTACTGAACAGCGTAAAGTTCAAATAACACTTCTATACACAATTTGTTGTTTATATAGACCCGTAGGAAACATACAACTGCTATTGTGTACATCAACTGCTTTTAAGCGGTGGAAAATGCACGTGAATAATCCAATAAATATATACGAGTAGGTGCATGCATGTCAACTCTTCTCGGCGATTGTCTAATTTATTTATACTCATTGATTTATGTGTAAGATAATGAAATTTTAAATAAATTTACTGTAATAAAAATTGAAATATTATGTTTATGTTTATCGTAAAAAATTCTATGTATTATTGAGGGCAATTTAGAATTATGGTGCATAATGTTACCTGTGTGTGGAGAACTAAAATTGAAGCAAACCCTATCGTATAGGTAGCCAAAGTGAGCTCACTAAAATTTATTTATTGGTTATAAACGGTGCTGGTGACAGCACTCTTTTTTTTGAGTTTTGCTTATAACTTTACCATCAATAAATTCTTGTAATTTCTAATACTAGATTTAGATGTAGAATTTTATTTTACACTAACAAGGTACCTTGCCGGAGGATGCACCGTCTTCGATAAAAAACTATTTTAATATTATTCTTATAAAAATAATCAAAAATAGAAACTGCCGTGGAAACAAATTAATAGTAACAAATTAACTCTAAATCACAGTATACTTATTTACACAGTAGCGAAGCGCCCATATAACGCCTGGTGGCGCTCCAAGCGGTCGAAAAGTTAAACTATCGTTTAAATTATGGCGGGTTTTAAATTCCAATACAGTTCGTTGTTGTTACCATATTTTTAATAAGCAAAACAGAAAAATTACGAGCTACATTATATAATGGTTTTTAAATAATACAAAGATAATGCCAGTAATATGATTTATTAACAGTTATAAACTGCGAATCTTCAAAATGCAGCGTACACAAAGTGCAGTTTTTATTCAAATATCCCACCTCCTTTTCACGTAAATCTTCACGTCTACAGTTTACAACCCCCTGTTTTGATCTAAAACGACGAGAAAGTTAAACTTTAATGTATTAATATTTATCAGAATTTATTACCTTTTTGAATCTTTGGGAAATGTAAAAAAACTAAGGTTAGGATTCTTTCCTTTGTTGTTTTCGCAGTTTACGGCGGAACATGCGCCCCCTTTCGAGACTCTCATAATAGATTGGTATATCACTAATCAAATTTTTATAAAAACACTGGCAAACAACTTGACAATTGTTCTTGCAACGTTCAAAAAGCAGAGAAACACCCCGTTAGCTGTCAAACTTTAGTGTAACTTGTTCGCCGCTTGGTGCTATAATTACCATAAATGACCTTTACTTTCGCTACTGTATGAATAAGTAGACTGTGGCTAAATGTCAGTTAAGCATATCTCTTTTCCAAGTCATTTTGAAGTTGTTTTACCATGAAAGAAAGTCACATCTCCAAAGTTTTGTAAATGTAGCAACAATGTCGGGTTAAGGTTTCTTGCGCCGCCGTTGCCAATTCAAACAGCCAAAGCGAAGCAAGTGACGGTTACAAACAATTAGAAATTTTGATATTAGATACGAGCGACACGTACGTTGCTACAAATATAAACACCTACATAAATCCAATTACGCTTATTAAAACACAATCATTTAATGACATCTAATAACACTATAAATTTTTTGCACTTTTGTGATGATAAACGTAAGTGGAGGTATTTGAAATACACAAATATTTAAAAACTGTACTCTTAATGAATGAACAAACTCATCACTTAAATTTACAATTATTTAACGTTTTGGAATAAGAAATCAAGTCGTCTGCAGACATACATAACCAAGATTAAGTCATCCAGTTGTATTGTTCCTATAGCAACACCAACTGTTTACTTTTTAATTTGACCTTTGACAATGGCGTCAATATGTCGATATATGTATAATGTTAAAACAATTAATTATTATTAAATTAATAAAGTATTTTATTCATACATCAGTGAGAAATACTTCCTGTATATATGATCCAAAAAGTAAAGATTGCGTAAAGTACGAGAAGGACTAGGTAAAGTACATTGCCCATTTTTTTTACTCTGAAAAGACTTACAGGTTTAGGTGAATTCAGAACTAAACCTGTCAATTAAAACATTATTAATTAAGTATTTTATATACAGATACTCATTATTAATAAAAACTAGCGATAACCGTGGTTTACGACCCACGGTTTTTTTTTCTTTTTTTTTAAATGTAATAAATAAGCTGCGTCGAGTTGCACGACATGTACCAAATGCGTCCCGCAGTATTGTAAATTCTCAAACACGAAAAGTCGGCGACTGAACTGAACATACGTAACTACTCAGTAATCAGGCGAATGATTATTATTTTGTATGTATAGCCCTATCTAGCGTGATCGACATCAAGACATCCTTAAAATAAAAGTACCCACTTTTCTTTCAATTTGGCGCCGTTAATTAATGCTTTCAATTCAAATTTTCACTTTATAAACTCTTCTGTAGAAATGAATGTCCGTACTTAATTTTTACTAATGGTGACTGTGTATTGCAGATTCGGCTAGGTAAGTTTAGATTCATCTCAATGTGTTTTTGAACTGTAAATGGTAATACAGTACCCGAGAGTGATGAAATAATCGTAGGTAATAAAACAACATATTCAGATATCTGCTGATATCTCTTGAAATCTTAGCTGCAATGCAATTTTTACATGTGATTTGAGTTATTTATTTTTATCTTCCTTTGGATGATCTGACCTTCATTTTTCTCCAGAGTTTTTGGCAGTGATCTTGTCATAAGTAAAAATCTAGCCCGATGGAAGGAATCCGTAAGTCCAACATGTGTGTTCTTCAAGTTAATAGTTCGGTGTCGAAAAAATAAGGAGGTTAATTGTCTTTCTCGCCGAATTTTTGGCGGACGAATGTGTCCTCTCATTTTTAGTATTGTTTTATTCCACCGAAAAATTTCAAATTTTTAAAACGTTTATACTATTATTTTTATGTGTAAGCTTCAGTATCAGGGAGTGCGTTATTATAATAAGACTATTATGCAGCTATGTTCTCGGTACAGTACTAAGAATGATAGGTAGTCAACGTTGGGGCGTGCAACGTCAATACTAAAATACTTTTAAAGATATGATAGCTGATAGTTTTCAATATCTAAAGTATTGGTAACTTCAGGAGAAATACTTGGCTAAGTTTTTGGTAAATTAAAAAAAAATAACCATCGCGCGCCGCTTGGGTTGCAACCGTATATCTTTCAAATTGAGACAGATGAAAGGAATCCGGGTTTAATATATAGAAAGAATTATAGCAATTGCTATATAATTTATACAACTAGGACATTGATCCGCGGTCCGAAACTACCTACATAATTAACTTATTTATTATTAAAACAAACAGAATCAATAAAAACATCGTGGGGGATAGTTCGCGGGTTTGGCTAGTTTAAATTAAATTTAATGAGTATCTGTATATAAAATACTTAATTACTTTAACAACATTTATTTATTCCGCATGTTTACATGCCATTGTCAAAGGTTATATGAAAAAGTGTTGTTATAGAACTTGGTGACTTGATCTCGGTTATCGTCTGCAGATGACTTGATTTCTTATACCAAAATGTCCAATAAGAAATCAAGTCATCTGCAGACGATTACCGAGATCAAGTCACCAAGTTCTATTGCTATAACAACACTAACTGTTTACTTTTTTATATAACCTTTGACAGTGGCATGTAAACATGCCGAAATACGTATAAGGTTAAAATAAATAAATAATGTTAAAGTAATTAAGTATTTTATATACAGATACTCATTAAATATGGACTTTAACAAAGTAAAGCTGGAATTTATAAATAAATTAAATTTGTTAAATAATATTTTGTTTTTATAATTTGACATTGCACTGTTACTAATTTTGTAGATGCTTAAACAATAAGTAAATATTGATTATAGGTATATAAAATACTTAATTCAACAATATTTATTTATTGTAACCTTATACGTATTTCGGCATGTTTACATGCCATTGCCAAAGGTTATATCAGGCATTTACAAATTAAATTGTTCGCATGGTAATTCAGTTTATATAGGCCAGACAATTAGAAATTTTGATATTAGGTATAAGGAACACGTACGTTGTTACAAATACAAACACCCACATAAATCCAACTACGCTAAACACTTACTAGAACACAATCATTCAATGACATCTAATAACACTATAAAATGTTTACACTTTTGTGATATCAAACGTAAATTAGATATACTAGAAGCTTTTGAAATTCACAAACATTTAAAAACTGTACCGTTAATGAATGATCAAATTGATCCCCTCAATTCTCCTCTACTGGACATTTTGGAATAAAAAATCAAATCATCTACAGTCGATTGCCGAGATCAAGTCACCAAGTTCTATTGCTATTACAACACTAACTGTTTACTTTCTAATATAACCTCTGACAACAATGTAAACATGCCGAAATGCGTATAAGCTTAGTATAAATAAATATTGTTGAAGTAATTAAGTATTTCATATACCTATAATCAATAAATATGGATTTCAACGAAGTAAAGCTACAATTTATAAATAAAATAAGTAAATAATAATAAGGAGAACCCATTTAGTTCTTACAAGAACAATTATTAGTACGTTCAGATGTACATTTTGGCTGCTAAGCAGCCATCTTGAGTGAACTAAAATGTAAGAAACAAACACTATGCCGAAGTGGAAAAACAACGAAGCAGAGAACTTACGCTTGGTGATATCAACGTCACGCACAGTCGCTCATTTTTTCTCAAATAGCTGAATAGATTCGAAGCGTTGCATTAAAGTTTTAGAAAGTTGTTCAGTTGTTTAGTGGTCCTAAAACATTTTTGTGACATTAAAATTAAAGTTGTGCCCAGTATTTTGGAGGTAGTTTTGTTTTTCACCCATAAGCTATTTTTATGTGCTTTTAGTCTATTTTCTGTATACTGTTTAGTTTGAACAACGTAGACACATGAGCAATCTTGGCAAATTATGTGAAAGGCCACATGTGTTTTTTACCCTTTTTATAAGTGTTATTTAATTAAATGTAAAAACAAAAATGTTTAATATTGATATACACAATACAAAACACAGGTCTCTATTTAGTAGAAGCATGGGGGAAACACTTCCTAAAGGCAGGCTGAAATAAATGGTTGAAATTTAAGTAATAGTTTAGTTTTATTTAAACCATCAAAGACCAAGAAAATAGTGTCAATTTATAGAATAAAAAAGTCGCGAAAACAAGTATATTTTAATTTAAAATTTACAATAAGTTGTGACAAACGCTTGAACAGTAGATCTAATTTCATCATTTATTTAGTAAAATTAATTAATACTGAGGTGTTTGTATGGATATGTTGATTTGTGGGCTTAAATGAAGGTATTGAGGGCTACCACGGTCAAAATGCACGTTTTAAACTAATTAGGAAACCTGTCCAGAACAAGATACACCTGTCTCGGTTGTTCATGTATCCGCTCCTCAGAAAAGGGATCGAAGTGAGTTAAGCAAGTCCAGCAAGAGTTGTTGTTGATGGAGACTATTTCGACGTACCCGTCTGGAATATCAACGGCACAAGTTCAGTGGAAGTTGTGACGAGGAAATCAAATAAAGCAGCAGCGGCAGGAGAGCGAGTACGCGAGTTGGAAGGAGGCAGGAAGAAGGACAGGATCCCAAGCATGTCAGGAGCACGTGGGCCTCGTCAACGCGTGCTACCCATCCAATATGCATAAACGGCGAGCGGACGGTCCAGCGGTCGCGGACTTCATGCATTATTCCTACGAGACAAGAGAAGGCTCACCATCTGCAGAGGCCTCTATCATGGAAATTAGCGCGATTCAGATTGTACGTCGAGCTAATCCCGTTTTCGCATTTGAGATATACATGCAGCGAACCCTACATAATCCATACGGCCGTAAGCGCGAGCCGAAATCACCTCAGACGTGCATCCTCCGGCTGGAGATTGCCCTTGTAAATATCTTATGGGCAATTCGCACTCGCGGAATGCCAGCTCTACTTTCCAATTCAATCTTAAGAGTTTCATGGCTTCGTCCGTGCTCGGAGGAATCTCGTTCGGCGGGGTTATCCTTCGCTTAGCCCTAAACCGGAGCGATTGAAACAAATCTCCCTGCAAGTTACCCGAAAAGGAATACGTTTACATATTTGCGTTTTAAAAAATGCATGCGATTTGCCCGAACCGTTTGCTCTTCTCTACGTGCAAATAATACTACCATCCTACATATACGAGGGCTGCCTGCCTGTCGTCCTACGGTTGTTTATTGAGCCGAAGCACTACATCATGGACAGTGCACATGTGGCTCGCTCTCGTATGACCGCACTTCGTGGGGAAAATCAATTTCCGGAAAGTCTGCAATGTGGCAGGATGTAACCGCATGCATTTGGACACTGCAACGGGAAGCCATTTTAGGATTTTCAAGCTAAAGATTTTTTCTATATTGTTTGTTACATTTCCATTAATTTTGAGTTTATATTAAAATTAAAGTTTTGGCAGCGATATAGAAAATAATTTAAAAAGTCTTGTGCAATTCTTTAGAAAACTTTGAAAAAACTGATGATAGTTGCGGGTGGTAATACCAAGGAGCGAAGTGTAAAGCAACAACCAACTTTCTTGAAACAACGCGTAGAAATATGCTGATATTAGTTTTGATGGTATCTTTAACAGAGAATGATTACTATATTCAGTGGTTCTCAATCTATGTATCTGTTTGACATTTCTTTGTATGTCGTAAAAAATAAGATAAATTGCTTCAAATTTGCTCAATCCAAAATGGAAAAATACAGCAATTATAAATTTCCTAGATCACTAACCATAATTTACATAGCGGTCCCAACAGCAACGGTTTGTTGTAACTGCACAAGAAAGCATTTTCAACCAAGCTTACCAAACAAAATGTTAAACCTTTGATTAGAAAAATTAAAATTATTTTGGACACCGTTGGATTTAACGACATTAAACAAGCGCGTCTTTTTTCTGTTTTGAGATTTTCAAGTCAAAAAGTTAGAAAAGTTGAGCGTGTAAAATATATGTTAAGAATACGTCTTATCTACGTCTCTGGCTAATGATTTTAAACGGAAACAACCGACAATGTTAACCATCAATTGCAAAACAGTTATATAAAATTTGAATTAAATATACAACTGCTGGTGGATTTAATAATTAAAGCGTGGTTAGACGGTTTCACCATCGGAAGGCTGTAATTCCGTAAACAAATTTCCGCAGCCAAATTTATATGAACATCTTCTAATGTTATGTGTCCATAAAATTTTATTATCCCTAGAAAAAAAAGCCCCGGTAAAAAACGTCGGGTAAAAAGACCAGGAAAATAAAGTCCCATATTAAACTCTTTTGGAAAAAGAGCCCCGGTACAAACATCTATTTATTCTAAGGTCCTCTATTCGATATTCCGTTTTGATTTTGATTCTTTTTACATTCTGAAGCTCATCAAAATCGGACCATCCGTTCGGGAGTTATGAGACTTAACGATTCATGGTAGCGCAGACGGAAATGCCAGGGTACAGCGTTTTGCTGCATAGGTGGTTGTGAGGTCGAATACCAGTGCGATCTAACTATTTTTTATTTACACTGCTGTTTTCAAAACAGTGTTGTTTGGTTTAGGCGGTTTATGCAAGGTTATGGTTAAGAACAAGCATTTAAAAAACAATGTGAAAACGCAGTTGTATTAGCTCACTGGTAAATTACGTTTATTTACGTGCGCATGCGTAGCAATAAATTCTAATCTTGAACTTAGCGAGCGACACTTATAACACAGTTCTACTGAATTTTCGTAGCGACACGTTCTGTTTTCCTATGTGTCTACAGGAATTAATATCAGCATGTTTATGTCCTTAAGGCTGCTTTAATTTAGTCTGATTGCCTGTACTTTTTCAAGCCGATTTATGGTAGTACATACTAATATGCGCTTTATATAACAGACTTGTAAGCTCTGGCTTTGCGTAGAAGGGCTCGTTGTCACTAAAAGGTGGGACAGGTGGAAGGGATTCGAATTTAATATATAGACATCTAAAAGAAAATCTAGATGTTGCATTGCATTATTGAAAGCATTCTTAAACATATTTTATGTGCGTGGACCATTATAAGATGAGTTTCTGAACCGCAGGATAAGATGGGTCCTATGTACAAGTTTAAGGGATGAAACATTAAATATTAACTTAACTGATTTACTAGTTGAATATTATCCAAACTGTGGGTTTAGGAAGATCTGAATTGAAAATTTCAGTGCAGACCGAGTTAAAGACAACATTGGTTTGGGACAGATTTATTTAAAATTTTGTTTATTGCAAAAAAAGCTTCTTAACGTTGTTTAAGTTTATTGTTCTAATTCTATGCATAATTTCATTCAACCGCAGTAAAGCAGTAACCCTTCTAGAATTCAGGCAGTTGAGAGTTTTGAATGCCTTGTATAAAATCAGCTCACCTCGTAGCAGCAACTGTGTTTGTATAATATTTCAGACATTAAACTTCAAAGCTCTTGGCTTTCTGCAATTAACATTAACGACGTTTGCACAAACAGCTTTGCTTAACGAAAAGAAATGTGGTTGTATTTGCTTCTGTCACATAGGACTATACTAAGCTTAACTCAATGAAACTGTACTCGACTCCTACTCATTATATTTGCACCTTTTGACTTTTGTCACTGAATTCCTAATTTAGTTCAACTGAAAGCAGCGTTTTATTACATCTTTGCTTTAGCTGCAATTTTTATTAGATTTTTATCTACGAAACAAAATTTTTTTTCACACCTAGTTTTGAATTGAAATTTTCAACTACAATTAATTAGAAATTAGTATTGTAAAGATGTTTTTTTACATTTGTTTTTCCAATAAGAATAAAACGTTTAAAAGGTTACCTAAACATTTCAAATGGCATGCGTACTCAATAAATGTCATATATCTTCGTAAATATTTTATTACCATGCACTTTCGCAGAACTTCCAAACCGCTACAACAACCCTTGGGCTTTCGTTTATTCGACATACTTTCAAAATCATTCGTATTGTAAATGCTCTAAGCCACTTATATTCGTATGTAAATTTTTGTATTAAATAAGTAACTTTAATAAAAAAAATCTAGATGGCGACTTGTAATAGAACGAGGTCTTTTCGAGTTCTTAAAAATATGAGATAAAAATGCGAACAGTATTAAAATAAATACATCAAAGGCATGTGATTGAGATACGTAAAAGCCAATCAAGATTGGAAAGACCCTTCTGAATCCAGCCGTCACGCTTGTTAAAGCTAAAGAAATTAAATAAACGTCGAATACCGAAAGAGGCCCAGCGCTCATCCTTCAGACTTCTTTTCTAACGCTGTAGAATTTTCCTCAGAATCACATTTAGAGCTCGTAATTTTTCGAAATCTGTCCACGTCTTACAATTTGTATGATGAATGGCAGTAAAACGAAGGTTTGACTTTCAAATTTGTAAATTTTTACATGGTAGAAGGAAAGTTTGAAGATGTACAATAAAAACGAGAGGTTACTCCGATATTTTACGAAAAAATGTTTTCTTAATTGTGGATTTTCTTACTATATAAATAACATTCTGAAAAAAAGTTTTTCACAATTGTTAAAGAATATTCGTGTAGTGTGGATACACACAATTAAAGGTATGATTTTATTTATAAATTCTAGCTTTACCTCGTTGAAGTTCATATTTAATGATTATCTGTATATAAAATACTTAATTACTTTAACAATTATATTTATTTTAACCTTATATGTATTTCGGCATGTTTACATGCCATTGTCAAAGGTTATATGAAAAAATAAACAGTTAGTGTTGTTATAGCAATAGAACTTGGTGACTTGATCTCGGTTATCGTCTGCAGATGACTTGATTTCTTATTCCAAAAGATATAGAACACAGAATAGAACACATGCGATCTCATCGAAGCTGTTTTGGCTTTGGGCTTACTCGTCTATCTACGAGTTATGCCAAAGAGAAGGTACTGTTATAGCAAATATTTGCCACCTAATCATTTTGAACAATAAGCAGATTATAGGAAATTTCAAAATTTGGAACAATACGAAAAATACGAAAATTTCAAATATTCAAATTTTTCAGACTGAAAATATTTCTTTTTTTTCTTAAAAATTTTAGTATTTTAAAAATGATCAAAGTTTCAGAAATTTACAATATTTCCAAAATTTTCGACACCAATATTTCCTAAATTTTTGATATTATTTATGCAAGGTTTGAGTGTCAATAGTTTAAAGATTTAGGTAAGTTAGAAATTTACGAAATTTTAAATCAGGCTTTCAAATTGTTTATTTTTTAAAATTATAGTCATTTGCAATATTTTCTATGTAACTAATATTTTAAAATTTTACTAAATTTAACAATGACATTTTTGAAATTTAAAAAAAATCATTTTCAATATTTTCTAAATTGTCGGTATTTCCAAATTTTACGAAATTTGCCATTTTCCGCAATTTAAGAGTTTTTGGAATCTTCAAAATTTACAAAATGTTTCAATGTTTATGAAATTTACGAGTATAAACATTTTCAGAAATTTTGAATTCTAAAATTTGTAATTTTTTAAAATTTTCAACATTTTGGTAGATAAAAGTATAGATATTTTGGAAATTTACGACATTTTCTATCAGAATTTAAAAATATTAAAACTTCAACATTTTCAAACTTTTCGACTTTCCGAGTTTCAACATTTTCGAAATTTGAAAACCTTTAAAATTTTTAAATTACTCATTCATCACTAATTTGTCAATGTTCTGTTTCAAGATTTCAAAAACTGTATTTTATTTAATTATCTAAAAAAATCATTTTCAATATTTTGTAAATTTTTGAAATTTTACGTAATTTACGATTATTTGTAAATTTAAAAAAATTTTAAATTTTAGTAATATGCAAATATTTAAAATTTTCAATGATTTCAATGGTTAAAAGTTTCCGATCTTTGAAATTAAATACATTTTCAAATTAATTTATTGTAAATAAAACGATTTTTAACGTCAATAGGTTTTTATTTTAGTCTTATACGTATTTCAACGTGTTTACACGAGATTAAAAGTAAATAGTTGGTGTTGCTATAGGAACAATAAAACTTCATAACTTGATCTTGGTTTTCTATATCTGCGTCCAGATGACTTGATTTCTCATTCAAAAACGTCCAATAACGGTGAATTTAAGAGATCGGTTTGTTCATTCATTAAGAGCACACCGCCGTGGCACCTTTTTGTTTTTGACGCTAGAGGCGCTAGTCATTCTAAATTTGAATTTAATTACTGATGGTTCTATTAAACATAAACAGGTAGCGTCACATGCGGTCTGTTGACGTGCATATATTTTTCTTTACGGCACTGTACTAGCAGAATTATTGATTTCTGGCATAAAATCAATTCCCAGTATTACTTGCTCGTGGGTTTGTGTGCAATAATCTCTTATTTATGTGCAAAATTTGTTAAAAGTTTTAAATTAACGCGCCAAATGCCTATCGCCGTAGCGCCATCCGTGCTGATTCCTATGAACGTTTGTTCCAAAACATGGCTGACGTTACTCGCATCGAATTTTTAAATTTACTCAGCTGGCACATAGTTTAAATAATTGAAAAAAATTTTAAATTGATGTACCTATTATAACAGTATCTAGATGATCAGCGTAAATACAAATGAAGAATAGTGTTAAATTTATAGTTTTATGTTTGCTAAGAAAAGTAAGTTTTTTTACCATATTTGCATGTTTCACAAGAAAATAATTATCTGAGCATCTAAGTTACTTTATTAAGTAACATCTATTAACTTGTTTCATTTCGTTTTCTTTTTAATTAAGTTGCTGAGTACATATAAAAATGCCTATATGATGTCTATACTAGCGCCATCTGTGTCGTGTGCCTCGGCGCGGCGCGCTCTTAAGGGTTAGGAATTTAAATGTTTGTGAATTTCAAATGCTTTTAGTATATCCAACTTACGTTTATCATCACAAAATTGTAACCATTTTGTAGTGTTATTATTAGATGTCATTGAAGATTGTGTGTAATAAGTGTTTTTGGCGTAATTGCATTTATGGAGGTGTTTATACCGTGTGTTCAAAAAGTAAATACATAAGGGTTGGCCATAGCTAATAAATTTTCTGTCTTTGCCTGCTTTAGAATTTAAACAAAAAAATATAATGTCACTTAAAATTTTTAGGTTAAACTTGTAATGTGTTATTTGTAGTGACACTGACAGTGTGATGACAATTAAATTCTAAAGCAGGCAAAAGACAGAAATTTGATTTTCCATGTCCAACCCTTATGTAATTACTTTTTGAACACACGGTATTTGTAACAACGTACGTGTTCCTTGTACCTAAAATCAATGTTTCTAATTGTTTGTCCTATATAAACCGAATTACAGCGCGAGCAATTTATTTTGTAAATGCCTGATTTTAGTAAATTGTCTGTTTTTTATTTAACATTAAACAAAGTGTTTAAAATGTTCTTTGTTGTTTTATAAATAATTTTACATTTATTTGTTTTGTTTTCATGTTCAAATTATTAAAGGTTTCGAAAATTGAAAATTTACATAATTTTTTCTGCGTGTAAATTTAAAATAAAAAAAATAGGAAATAATGCATAGTATTGTTTTAAAGTCGTTACTGTGCAGTAATTCAACAAGCTTGTTGTTTTGAAAAAAAAAGATTTTTAAACACGCACACTTCGAGTAACATTCGATTAATAGACGTTAGTGTAACTGTACTATAATCTATATCTACTCATAAATTATAATGGAACCTTTAAATCCTCATAGTCCGCATTCTAGTCGATCGAAGCAGATTAACTACACCCATAAAGCAGTTTATTTGATCCGTAATGCACGGCGGAATAAAACAATGTAACGGCGGTGCAAGGTGGCAAAGTTATTCTCAATTCTGTCCTATATGATCGTAAAATTGAATCCTAGTACTGCTGTTTTAGAACTTTACCACTCTTCAGTAGGTCAATCGCTCGTTAAACGGTGTTTGACGTGTTGTGCATCATTATTGCATGTTGAAATTGTTCTTTTATGATTCGCAGTAATCTGGACTGTGAATTCGTGGTCCAGGTGCGTTCTAACGTTTATATCACAGTTAGAAACTAAATCAACCTTTTACTCACTAGAAAAGGTAATTAAGTAGGTAACAGATTTAGGGCAGATAAAAATAACTTTAATTAAAAGGTAAAAGTTTTAGTAAAATGGAAAAATTTGATTTATGGGGTATATATTATAAAATATACAAACTCAATATAAGCAAAACTGATTTCAATCAGTAAAAGGGCATGGGAAGTGTTTTGGAATTTGTACTGTTGTAGGTTCGTACATTACGTACATTCGGACTATGACAGGTAATTACGAGATTATTTTCCTTGAATCTCTCAGGACCGACGGTTATCATCCAAAATCAACAAACAGTCATTCCGTGTAAAATGCAAACTGGTATAGTAGAGGTAATTCGGAATGATTTATGCACAGATCTGCTGAGATTACTTAATGTGAGAAAGGAGAGTAAGCGAAATTCGTGTATTAATAGTCAAATTAGAAACACCAAATTTACATAGCTACCACCCGAGCAAGATTATGATGCAAAGCTAACCAAATTGGGTCATTTGAGAGCACGATTTCGTCTCCAAACTGCGTATTAATGATGAGCACATATGGCATTGGGTCGTGTCAATCACGTACAAGAGAGCAGTGCACAAGTGCAGGGTGCTAGAGCATAATTGGTAGCCCTAACCATTGTCATTAGTGTCTATCTCTAACCAGAAAGCTAGCTATCAGAACACCATATCGGTCTACACGCCAACTGTTTGTTGAACATTGCCCTAAATGTGCAAATAGTCGCGCCGAGAGACTCGCCATTACCGGTTGCGAGCCATTAATTATAGTTTTAATATAATTCAAGGGATTTCGTCCTACTTGCGGCCAAGGATGTGCCATAAAACAGGATCGATTTCAGGACTGAATCTGCAGATGTTTATAAATGTTGAATGCGATCCGCAAACTCCAACTTTATGTACCCATCACTTGTAGATTTAGTAAGCACTTCAGGTTTGCCCCGGCCGTTGTTAATTTAAGAGAAAGCTTTTATAGCCATGAGGGAAGATTTCGGGCAAGATCACGAAAATAATATACGAAATGACTGATATTGCCTACCCCCTGTCCCGAGGTAAACGAATTTACCTTCGGTAATTATGGGGAACCAGCACGCACCCTTGTCTGCATTTACCAAGACATAGCACCTATAAAGAGTGTTTGATTTGCCTCCCAACATTAGGTCAATGATAATTTTACCCTTTAGAAAACCCTTTTGCTTGTAAAATTATATTACTTATCAAAAATTATGTAGTAATTTAAATTAATTTTGGTTAGGCAAAATTGTCCGGGCGGTGATGAATCTTTTGATATTTGGAGAACATATATACGAGTTATTGTATGTAGGGCTGTTAACTTGTTAAACCTTATTATATCTATTTAACGTCAAAATTTTATTGATAATACCAAAGTTTGGAGAAAATTGATCCAAAAAAAACTGAAAGTTTCGAAACCAAATCCTAAAGTGCACAAGATATTTAATTTTTTTCCAACAATAAGGAGTCTGTTTGAGTCCCATTAGTGAATCTGGGGATACTAAAAATTTCTGAAAATTTCGCCATCAGAAAACAATTTAAAAACTCTTCAAAAATGTTATCGTCTACACTGTGTCTATAAAGTAACCCCCTCCCCCCAACTAACTTTTGAACGACTTGATATTTTATATTAAATACTATTTTTTAGCCAATAATTAAATTTAGTATCATTGCCTTGATTACTGGCTGACCAGGACAAGTAACAAAGCCACACACAACATTATCATACAAATAAAACACATGTGAGTATGGCTTCAATGAATGTCCATGAAAGGTGGCATAAGCTTCAGGAGCGTGGTGGTTTAAAGGCCAAGACCTCGACGCCTTCAGGTATATGAGGATAGGTTATGATGATGATGATCATTCAAAATGGCGGCTAAGCGCCATTTTAAATTTTTATTAAATGGAAAGGGCGGTCGAGTGACACCTCATTTGAAAGGTCTTTTAGTTCTGCGCCTGATCCTAGAGTTTCAAAGAAAAATATTCAGCTATAACAAAATGACAATGTTTAAAGATAAAGAAGTCTATTTACAAAACACTTAGAATTAAAGCAAAAAAGAATTAAATTAAGCGTTCGAAATATTCACCATTCACTTCTTGGTACATACAAAGTTGGTTATGAAATTCTTGACATTACATTTTTATAAGTTTCTGGAGTGATATTTCTGCAAACTTCTGTAATGCGTTCCTCCAGTTCTTCAATTGTTTCTGGACGGGTTCTGTACACTTTCGATTTCAGATATCCTCATAGAAAGAGATCTAAGGGGGTTAAATCTGGGCAGCGAGCCGGCTATTCTACAGGCCCCCGCCTACCAATCCATTTTCTAAGAAAATATCCGTTAAGAAAGTCAGAAACAAGCCTATAATAATGAGGCGGCGCACCGTCTTGTTGGAACATAACGTTTTCAATATTACTTCCAGCCACCTGAGATAGTTCTGGGAAAATTTTGTCCTGCAAATGTAAAAGTAGACTACTGGATAAAAAATTCAAAACAGTTTTGAATTGAGCGAGGCCATTTGTTTAAAATCCGCAATTTTGTTATGGCTGAATATGTTTTTTTGAAACTTTAGGATCAGACGCAGAACTAAAAGCCCTTTCAAATGAGGTGTTACTCAACCCCCCCTCCTTCCATTAAAAAAATTCAAAATGGCGGCCAGTCGCCATTTTGAATGATACAAAATTTAATTATTGGCTAGAAAATAGTATTTAATTTCCCATTAAAGCACACCAAACGTTGTAATACAATATTAAGTCGTTTAACAGTTAGAGGGAGGAGGTTACTTTAAACAGACGGTACATATATAAATCAGTAGTAAAATTTGGTACGTAGTGTCAGTTGGAAAAAATCCCACCCTGCACATATAACACCGTTTATACCTATTACTATTTTTTAAATCCCATAATGACTGTTTTGACATTTCGGCAAAATTTAATACATTCATCACAGTTTTTAAATTTTTTATGGAATTATATAACGTTACTTCTAAACTCATACAGTAAAGGAAGGATAGGCGTCGGATTACCAACTTCATTCTATGCAACTGTTCCATAATATATTATACTAAGAGGTTTGTTCAAAATACCATTGGCCCAAATTTAGACAAGACTCCAAACGAACTAAAGAATAGAACCATGAATGCAGGAAGATAAACAAGTTTTTTTCACCAAGAGGAAGAAGGCCAAGAAGGGCTAAAGGACTGAAGCCTTTTTTGAGAATTTTTGACAACAGGTTATCTAACAACAGTATGAAATAAGTTGAACACTGAAACACTTCACCGCCGCGCCGTTACATTGTCTTTTTTGTCTGCAATATTTAAGTACAAACCTGATTTCCCCTTTCAATCCGTTTTTCTTTTTAAATTTTTAACTGTGCACATTTTGCTTTACAATGAACTTTTTAGCCCTTTTCCAAATGTAAATTAATTTGTAATTTAAAGTTTGTTATTACATTAGATTACAAGTACTACTTTTTAAACAAACAAAATATTTATTTCAAAGTACGGTGGAGTCGACTCCTAACAATACAAAAATTTTAAATGCCATGATGGGTCGTGTAACGGCTCATTTGAAAACTTTTTTTATTCTAGGTATAATAATAAATCACTTTTTGTTTAAGTGGCATCGATTCAAATTGAAGGTTAAACGTAATTTATTATTATTAAAAAATACAATGAAGCTGATAAAATCAAATAGACATAAATTTATCTAAATAGTAATGCACATTGTGACCTTGATGCTAGAAAACCTTATACTGGAACTCCTTGTCAGCTTTTTTAAACGCCTCTGCGATTATGCTATTGGATGTTTTCACTACTCGGAGACGGAAATCGCCAATAATTGTGGTGGCGTTGTGTCTACAATAGATTTGAGATATCCCAACACAGAAAAAGGTTTAAATAAGTTAAGACTGGTGATCGTGCGGGAAAGTTGGCGCTTACGCAACAGATTTACCTGCCTTAGTACGGAGCATAAAGGAACTCTCGTACGCCTCTGCTGTAACGAGGAAGAGCTCCATCTTGTTGAAAGATGATATCGATGTCAAATTCTTCTTCATTATTTTCCGCAATTTTAATGTCAAACGGATTTATTGCATCTACAAGTGTATTTAATTAATGTAAACCAGTTAATTTGCCATCCAAAAACAAAGGATCAATATTACAGCCCAAACGTTTAGTAGAGCAGTAGAAGCTGGTTCAAATTAAATAATTTTCTTATTGCAAACTCCCTCAAACTTAGCACACGCATGGAACTTAATTTTTAAATAATTATTGTTAACATCTAGGTAGCTATGGATGTGTACTTACAGCTTCAAAACAATTAGTATTAGTATTATGTAAATTTTTTTTATTATACTTATCTGAAAACACCTTGTTTTCATTCGTTTTTACAATGACGTGAAGGTGGCATTTTTAGAACAGCGCACGGAAAACTTTTCCTGATCTCCAATTTTTTTCCGTGCGCTAAATGAAAAAATACAATTAGAGTTAATTATAAAAAAAGCAATATTTATTTATAATACTTTTCTGAAAACAGCAACATTATTAGTATATTTAGGAACCGTTGGTAATAATAGTAACATTTATTGTACAATTTGTATTATTGCAGAAGTTTAGTCCTTTCGGCATTTCATTTTTTAGAACTAAAGACGTTGAAGGAAGCATTTTTAAAATTGACATGAATTAAACTGACAGAAAATAAAACAATGCCGATAATAAATAAATCGTTGCTATGAAAATGTTAATCATGTTTGGTACTATTACGATGTATTAAATTATTACTTTGAAACTAAAATGTTCCAAATTTACTTCTTATCCTTTTTTGCGTTGTTTTCAGATAAGTATAATAAAAAGTATGGTTCATTACACGTCCAGAAATGGATTTTCTGTGCTTGCATGACTTGCCGTGTTCGGTTTCGCCTCACACGAGAATTTGTCACACGGAAAAATCTTTATTTCCAAACTCCTAATGAAATATATTATAACAACGGCGCATGATAGAGTACAGAACATAGTATGCGGTAAGTGTAAAAACTTGTTGAAAAACCCTGTTTTTATAAGTGCGCAGGCGCAGTACGTCTACTACTGTTAGTGTCTAATGTCAAGTGGAATGATAGAGGTTAGGTGCTTCTAATTTGTCAACAAATTAGTTTTTAAAGTAAGTTTCATTTACTGTGTATACGTTATTATGTAGCGCTATGTAGAAAATTGCCCCAACTATAATAGTCAGACAAAAAGTAAGTAATAAATTATAGATCTACCTAAATTAATGGTTGGTTTATTGAACATTATATTATTATGAGCATAGGTACATCCAATGTGGAATATTTTAGTTTCTTAGAGGAATTTTATTTGCATTTTATTATCGTAATTAAATTATTATATTTATATGTTGTAAAAATCAATTATAATTCACCGGCTGCAGATTAGCCGCGAATTAATTTTTAAATTTGCCGTTGTTTTTACACTTGATGACGTTACACAGTGGCTCTCAAACTGTGTGCTTTAGTATACTATCCTTTATACTATATCATGACAACGGCGTTACTTGAAAAGGTTACACAATTAAAAGTGCATTCTGTTACTAAACTTTTAAGTTCAGAAGGTTTTACTCTATTGATAATCTACAAAATATTACATACAGTTTACGGCAATAATAAATGTTTATACTCAGCCATAGTGAAATGGGTGCAAATGTTTATAAGCAGAAATTCCGCTGCGGAATAGGTAGCATACGAGATGCGACTCCTTCAGAACAAGCCTATTGGGTAATTACTCAAGACAGTACCGAAGGTACCACACGAATTACTTTGAAAAAATTGCTAAAATAAGACATCTTAGTTTGGGGAAAATAAAGGTGGATACCTAAACGTTTAACACCAAAACTTTAAAGAAGAAGGGGCAAATTTAATATAGCACTCCTGCATCTATATACTATGACAGGGAAAACCTTCTTAAATAAGATAGTAACTGGTAATGAAAGTTGGCCTTCGTAAAAGAGCATTAGGGGGTATCGATTTTGGAAATGGTGATGACGTAAAAAATTTGAAGCGTTTGTGGTTAGGCAATCAACTGAAAAAAAATTGTTTTCGACGAGATCGCGGCTTATGGAACGTAGAAAGTGTATCGAATGTCAGAGATACTGTGATAAGAAAGAGTGATAACTTACTTTTGTAAAATTTAAATTAACCGCATTTTCACTACCTAAAAATCAGTGGAATGAGCCTCCTATCTGATGGTACTGGGTGAAAACTTCAGAAAAATGTCAATATTTATATAGTTCCAGTACTTAAGTTTTATTGGTTTACAAATTTATTAAAAACCGTACATTCAGCACTAAAACAAGCATTTTAGACGTAATTAAAATGTCGCACATTATGTGCAGCCATTGTTTCACAAAACTGACGACGAACGCCTTTGGTGCAAACTTAAAATTCTAAAACTAAGGTGCAAAAAATTACTAAATTTTGAATTAATTTCTAAGCGGTGCTAGAGAAGATTTCAACAAATATCTTGAAGATTGTAAAAGTTCCATTCATGTTTTTTTAATTAAAAAAAAAACAAACTCGATATCTTAATTAGAGGGCTTGTGGGAAATTTTTTAAGTTGAACATATACCAACATTTCTTTTTAGGAAAGTAACCTAACCTAACCTAACCAGCATCGAACAGAAGGACAACTCATTACGTATTTATTTGTACAGTATTCAAGTGCACGTCTGTCAAGTTTCAACGCTTTATATATTATTTCTGCTGTTTGCCCGTTTAACTGGACTTGAACTTTTGTTAATTTACATGGAACACACAATACGTTTTAACAATACCAAATGTAGAAGTAAATTTGTTTTCGTTTTTGTTATGTCTATCAACAAATAAAATATTTTCATATTTTTTTCGTTGTTGGTAATGTTTTTTGTGTATTAAAATTAATGTGTTCTGAAACAACATAGAAACACCGACAAATGTTAAATTATTAGTTTTAGCTTGTTGTTAGTTGGTTTAATCGAAATATTATTTAAAATGAAAACGATAAGGGTGCTATGAATATTAATTTACCTACAAGAGGTAGGAACAAAGCGGTATAAAAACAACAATAATTATCTAAGAACAACACAACAACAAACACAATAATTTAAACAACAACAACGTTAATGAATAAAGTTATTTAGCTACAGTAAATATTCAACACACGAATGCGATTTGTGGAAGATTCCTGAATACTTTCTTAAACTTAAGGTGGGGGACTTAGGTGTAAACAGTACATGCATCCTACCCGTCCGCTCAATCCATTTATAGGGAAACTGTTGGTTTAAGAACTCCACAAGAACTTGGCAAAATAAACATTAACTTATGAATATCCTATATAATAATCTGCAGTTTTAAACACAACCGAATGTGTAAATAGTTTGTATAAAATAGCGAGTCGTAAACTTTTTTGGTATTTTAAATATTAATTTCTTAATACTACTAAACAAATGTCAAAATTTCTGCAAAAATGAAAATAACTTGAAAACCGTTGATTGCAAAATCATTGAACTTTAATATCTTCATCCAATAGAATTAAATTTAGAATGTAAAGATGACATGATATACAGCACGTTCCATTTAAAATAACAAAGTAAGGTGCCGTATGGGCGTCACTAAACACCCTGTATAATTGATATTTGTTTCTATATTAAAAATTGTTACCCATCTTTGAAATGTTTACAGAGCTATGGAAAAGTGTCACACTATTGGGGTACCATGTATAGGATTAATCAGTAATTTTTATCCTGAAATTTTATAATTTCCTTTAAAAGTAAACAATGTAAAAAATAAAAAGAAATATTGTATTAGTAAAATAATTGCGACGTTTTGATTTCTGAATGCCGTTAACATGGCAATAGGTTTGTTGACAAAAATAAAAAAGCATATGTTTCCTGAATTTGATGAGTATTGACAATTTGGGTACTTTTGAGATATGATTTTGACGTTGTAAGAACGTATAAGCCTTGTTCTCCGTTGCTATGAATGCGTAAGAAGATTTTCAGTCAAAATTTAGAACTAACACTTGATAAATGGTCCCCGCTTACCATAAGTAAGCTCACATTAATTTTGACGCATTTTTGGTACCACTTAATTAGTCGCAAATGGTCGAGTGTTTCCGGGAATCGGCGCTCTTAATATGGTATTGTTAGCTTGCTTTCAAATGTTTTGTAGTGGCGTCCTTTTCCAAATTAATTTATTATTTTGACGTTGTTATTTACTGTTGCTGTGAAGTGTTTATGTAAACATCGATCGTTTTGGAAAAAATCTTTCAAGTGGTATTTCATAAAATCTTTGAGGTTATGTCCATTATTTTGGTCTAAGATTTTAGTTCATATAATCTGTCAAACAAGATACAATTTTAAATGGAAATATATGTTTATGTTTTTTAATTCATATTAGCATGTTATTATTATATTTATTGAAGGTGTACACTAAAATTTGGGTCGGTCATGATTCGAACTATGATTTAAACACTCGCGACTCATGTTTGTTGGCGTAAAGAAACTGGCTCTGTTTTATTAGCGAAACAAAACATTTACGGTGAATTGAATATTTGTATAACAAACCTTAATGTTACACAAATAACAAACGTATTTTTATTTTGTAGTTTCTACATACTTTACTTTTTGAGAAAATTATAACAGTTTCAAAATAAAACCTACTTTTGGTTAACCCCATAGTAAACTATCGGTTTGTTTAACCCTATAAGCGTATATGGGTTTGCTGCTAACGTTGCCCATTCGATCATAATACCTTTTGCAGGTAAAAACTGTTTTATACCATTATTCAAACTTGTCGCGTTTCTTTCCATTATTTTAAAGTAATGATGTCTTACAAATATATATTCTTAAAAGAAATTTACAATTGTTTTATATTAGTAATTTAAAACCTTAAAGAGTAATCGTTAAGGAACATTGGAGTTCTTACGAGTGGGTTTATGTTACATTTTCCATTTCAATTTTATCGGTTCCTGTTTCTTTGGAGGAGAACTGGCAATTTGCTTAAATTATAGGCAGTATAACGTTAGCGTATTATCTACCGATGTCTTGGTAATATAAAAATGTGATAACGTCCCGGATATATGTGCAAAAGAGAAGCGGAAAAAATGGAAGTATAAGAACTTACCCGATATTCCGTCGTACGTCCACCATTCCTGCCAGTTGTCGCAACCAGCTGCAACAAAAAATAACCCCATTACAAATACATCGCAGTTTTATTTAAATTTCTCTACTTTACATCTACTCTGGATAATCGACACAGAGATCTGAATGTTAAAGCTACATCGATAATAAAAAACCTCCGCCCCCGAGCATCATTCATCTCATTCACCAACAGTCGGCAATTATGGCTCGTGCAAGGAGGACAGATCAAGGATTAAACTGACGGCTCTTGGCCGTGTTTTGCCTCGTGTTTGCACGTGCCATTGCTGCCCCGGTGTATACTCGCGCTCGTGCATTCTCAAACGCAAATATTGTTTTCAGTTTGCAAAACTACACACCCACACACTTACAGAGAACTATGTTTCTTAAAAACCACTCTTGGGTTCCAAGAAACCGAAACATGCTTTTCCGTCAAAATTCTAAAATTGTGGTTTTACAGTAACAATTTGTCGATTTAACAACTGTAAAATTGTGGGAAATTTAGAAGTTTGATCGGTTTACTACTCTTTAGTTGAATTAGGAAAAGCAAGAACAAAAAGTTTTATCTTAAATTATAAAATATATTTTAGAACAGCCGATTATTGCGCTTTATTTATAAAACTTAAAAAATTGAAATGGGAGATATAGTTATAACATCCTGTTCTATCTAGAAAAATTCCAATAAATTTTTCGATAGAATTTTCTGAAATTAGAACAGAAATTGTAATTGTTATTTTTTATTTAGCAATTGTCATTAAAAATGTTTAAAAAATCAGTTGTTAAACAAAGACCTTTGAAAGTTAGACAATTACCGTTCTTCAAAAGAACAATTTAACTCGATTATTTTTAGTGTACTACATTTTATAGCAATTAATATATTCTTAAATTTATTTCATATAATGACCAGATGCTTTTATACAATAAAAAGTTGATTTGTACAAAACAATAGGTAGGTACAATAAAGTTTAAACCTACAAGAAAAGATACTTTTACACAATAAATTTAGAGTCTCTACAAAACATAGTAGACTTGTACAAATTAGATTACTGCAATAAAGTTTTAAGTACAAAAAAGAATTTTACACAATAAATAGAAAGTATCTACAAAGAAAGTTTGCACACGAGTTGCATACAACATTTTTTCTACAGACTTACTGAAATAATGAAAAAAATTAAGTAAAATCACAATAAAATACAAAAATAAAGATTTATTCTATGGCAATCTTGTCTGTTTCTTTGTTACTACTGAAACAAAATTTAACAAATATTTATATTTGTCAGTTATGTTTTCCTAAACAAGTTTGGTGGGCGTCGCTTTCGAAAAAGAAGGTTACCATTGTCGTCGTGCACGAAATATTTTTCGCTCTAGTGCGCGAAATACTTCGTGCACGTTGTCAAGATAAACAACTCCAATGCGACATTTTGCATACTGAGATTAATATAAAAATTCCATCATTTTTGACGTCTCTAGAAAAAATATATTACCACAATAAAGTTAAAGCATACAAAAAAATTATAAGCCTCTGTCAGACAAAATTAGATTTGTACAAATAATATAGGTAACTACAATAAATATGAAACATAATAAAATACACTTGTTCGTAACCATAATTTCGCGAATACCACCTAGACCGACAGTAGGCACACGTACAAACATACAGAAAGAAGGGGAGAGAGATAAAAGGGGAGGGAGTGAAGGGAAGGTATGAGAGTGGTAGAGAATGGCGGAGAGATGAGAAAAGATTAGGGTGAAAGTTATTGGAGGCCTGGAGTAGAGGAAGAAGGAGCGCGAGAAAAATGAAGAGGAGAGACGACAAGAATAGAGATTGTGAAAGAAGAGGTAGATAGAGAATAAGGGGTTTCTTTAAAACAATGTTGTCGGTCTAGGCGGTATTTCCGACGTTAGGTTGGGTTGGGTTATGTTAGGTTAGGTTGGGTCACGTTAGGTTAGGTATACGCAAGGTTATGGTTAAGAACAGGTGTATTTTTCACAATAAATTGAGAAAATTTACATATAATTATTTTTAAACAATGTTGTCGGTCTAGGCTGTAGACGCCAGGTTAGGTTAGGCTAGTTAACCAAAATAAATAATCCTTTATTGTACATTTCAACTTCATTGCAAAAAGCATTTTTTTTTAATTCATAAATCATTGTATTAAATATTTTTTGTACGTTTCAAGTTTTTTGTAAATGTCAATATTTTTTAGGCGAATTCACCTGTCTTTTGTAAGAATTAATTCTTTTTTGTACATTTTAATTTTATGGTTTAAAACGATTTTTATTGCACAAATCAATTTTTCTAGAAATCAACCTTTTATTGTATCACATGATTTTCAATATTGTACGCGAAAGACATCATCAGCCTTAATAAAACAGTCAGCCTCCGAATTGTTATTAAAGTTTGTTTATAAAACACTCCTAACTATGTCACGAATAAAATATTTTTATCGCACCGAGAAGAATTTTCAAGGAAGTAACACTACGTATTAAGTTTTTGTAATTTTTAATCTGATTATTTTTCAATTCACTCGTGGTATAACTTTGAGAAAGTTCGAAGCTAGGTCCCTAATGTCCTAGCGACTTAACGCCACTGTGCAAACAAAACAGTATATTCTGTAGCAAGTTTGGAATATGACATATTCCACACGAGTGGAAAGTTTGTCACCCGAGCCGAAAGGCGAGAGGGACGGTCTACGAGTGCGGAATAGCCATTCCAAACTTGTTACAGACTATACCTTTTCGAGGACTTAAGAAAACTTTAAGTTTTTTATCTAAAACACGCTTTGCTTGTACCTGTCAAAAAAACAAAAATTAGTTGATAGACGAAAGACTTTTATTATTCAAAACGGTGTTAGAATGAAATATTCTTTAACAAGTGTAAGAATGTAGTTATTCCGTAATTAAAAATTGTATTAGAATGCTTACATTTTAAAATAGTCGCAGAAAAATCAGTTTCTTGATTATAGCAACGATGATCGAAAGATAATCGGGTTAAGCTTTTCTATTGGTTACTGGAACGACAACTGCGACGTAGTGATAGGTTAATGTATTTTGAGTATAATAATCAACAGTTATACAAGGAGTGTGCTTAAAATATAATCGGGGTAAATTGCGAAAAACTGGTAACATGGCAACTAATTTATTTCGCATGTTATTTTTTCAATTTACGAGTGACATATGATTGGATTTCTGTATTACTAGTATATTGAATTGACAAATAAATTGTATTTTTAAGATCATTAAATAAAATAAAAAAGTTCTTTGCTTAATTTTATCATGATAAAATTTTGTACGTCAAAAATATACAGGTCAAATTTTTTTATTGGCTGCTGAAACGGCGAATGCGTCGTAGCGATTGGGCGATGTATTATGAGCAAAATAATTATTACATAATTGTAAGATGAAAATTTTATACATATTGGTTGAAAGTTTTGAAACATTCAAATTTTTTCATTCTGAAAATTATTATTAGCGGCCACTATCAAAAAATACTTGCAAAACGGTTTTGATTTTACTCATCAAATCAGGGTGGTAAAAGTTTTAACCAACAGGTTTTCTTCTGACTTTTTGGATATTGATAGTTACTTTTTTATACACGCTAAATGCTACAACATTTGCTGTGGGTGATTCATAACATGTGGGACGCACTTTCAGGATGGATTTAGAATATGAAAATAATAAAAAATTTCTTTTTTTTTTATTTAAAGAATCATGAAGCCGTGCGTGAGCACGACTTCATGATTCCCATCCCACCCCCTTACCCGGGCTCAGCACACTAAGTGCTCTTCACCGGTCTAACATGCCCCACCCCTGAAAGACATGCAACCCAACATACACACCTACATACACCATTCATGGACCCGTCGGATTTAACTTGTTCAGCAAAATTACCGACGAGCAGTGGACTCGAACCAACTGCCATTGGGAGTCTAGTTTCAAAGCCTGGGACTTTAACCACTAGACCACCCGCCGGCCCTAAAAAACTTCTTAGAAACATGGGTTTGGAAATACCTACTTGCGTGGAGTTACAGCGTTTTGTAGACTGTAATTATTCTGTATCTGAACGTTACTAGTTTACTATCTTTACTAATTTTTATTTGAATAAGTGCACCAGAGGTGTCTCACATGAGGGTGTCACGTAATATACTCTTTTAAATATTTCAGATCCGTACATTTGTTAATGTTTTCTGTTTAATATTTAATTCTCCATACAAAAATACGCAAAAAGGTACTATTCTTAAAAGACGCTTAATTTAATAATTCTCGAGAAAAATCAATTTACCATAAGTTTTTTTTTCAAGATGCCCAAATGCACAAACTTTGAGAGTAAATTCTAAACATCAAAACAATGAAAAATGTTCAAATAAATACGGTTTTGAAAATGTTTCGTTACGGAGTTACAGTCTCCGGAAGTAAGCCGAGTTTCAATAATTCAGACCGTTGTTGCCTCTTTCGGACGCCCTAATTCCTTATGGAAGCGTTTTTGGATTTACTTTATACAAACTATTTGTATTGTTTTGGTTTATAAAACTTATTCTCAAAGTTTCTACGAACTATTTTCGCATTTTCAGGAAACACTCAGACCTTTATGGCAACTTGATTTTTTGGACTACTGAATTATTCCAAAAGGTATTAAATGTAGCGACTTATAACAAGAATACTTTGTTTGTGTAATTTTTGGATGGAAATGCGGTTTTGTAACTAACAATTCAGAAACTAGGTATAAATTACTAAAATATTTTGAAAAAAAGGATTAGAAGAACCTTCCTATGAAACGCTTCTGGTGCATTTATTACTACAATAATTAGTATAAATATTAAGCTAAGTAATTAACTCTCACATATGGATTTTCAATATTTGAATGCAACTACTGCGAAAGTTATAGACATAAAAGTTATGAGACCGTTTCATTTGCAGAAGGCTGTAACTGCGTAAGGAAGGGTTTCAAAGTCATTTTTTTCTGTTTTCAGATTCTGAATCCATCCTAAAAGTTCGATCCACATGTTAAAAATCACTTTGTATATTTCGATCAATTTCAAGTAATTTGAAACTGACTTTACACTTGTAAATTGTGATCTGTTCGAAGTAAACTTTTCCAACTTCCAGAATACCGGATTATTTTAAACGGACTTCTAGCGTTGTTTCTCCGAGATTTGTCCATGCCGTTGCTTCTTCGCATCGTACCATACATACATGTACGCGGGAAACGTAAATAGTTTGTTCAATTTGTAGAATTATATCGGAGACGTAGGGGACCGCCTCGACTGGATCGCGACTCTTGTTATGAGAGAGCGTAGTTCAATTCAGGGGATGCTATAACCGAATCTCATTGTCCGCTCGGGGCCCTGATTCCAGGAGTCGTAGCCATGTTTATTCCTTCCCCGTTTCTCGTTTTATTCATTTCCCCGGCAGATTTGGCGCCGGGATCGTAGACTAGCAAAAACTATCTACAAATAGGTTTAGTTGTGTCACAACGGGCGCCAGTCAGACCGGCGCTGGTAGTTCGGATCGTTACAAGAGATGCTGCAGAAAATACCACGATTCACGGATTTTTACGACTGAATTTGGGTCGACGCTTTTCTGCTACAATCAAACTCGTCTGAATCACGCGAAATGTTTTAACACGGACGTCAACCAGACACATACGTTTCCTGAATATTTGATCTCGATTTGAAATTCAAATGTTGCATTAGTGACAGGTACTATGCATACAATACGATTCGCAATGGGAAATTGAAAAGTTATACTTTTAAATAACACGACGCCAGACAGGAGACGCCGACGTCGATGGAAAGAAGTTCTTAGATCGCGCTCCGGGACCGTCTCCTCGTTAGGGGAATTTACAGTGTTCCGGGCTCAAACGTTCCAGACTAACACAATAAAACTTGTCATTTACTTAGGAAAATTATATTTTCCACCGCGTTATCGATACGCCGCCGCTCGCCCGGCCGTTATAAAAAAGTTTGCGAAACCATTAGTAGGTATCTCGTGGTCGGACGTCGTATTTCACCTCTCAAACCTTTAAAGGTTAACTCTGAAATTAGTTATCTACATGTAAGTGAATATTTCTGGGCAATGGGAGCGCGTTTCCTACGCTAATGGCGCTTTTCGTCCGAGATTGATAGTGGGATTACACGCGAGGAGATACACAGTTAACCACGAGTCGATTGCAACGAACGGAATGACCGCTGTTTTGCGAATTACCGGCTTAAAACTAATCCAAAATTACGCTACATGCGACTCGATTTTACGCTGCCCATTCTGTTTCGGTCTAATAGGCTAGTAAAATTCTGACTTAACCCAAAGAAATTGCTTCTTCAAAAGGTTCTGGTCTCGTAACGAACAAAAATATGTGTCTCGAATAGAAACGAGTCAATAGCTGATATTTTCTAAGAATTTAAAAAAATATATATAAAAAAATAAATCAAACAATCTGACATTAAAAGAACTTTCAATGAAACATCTTCACATTAACCGACTTCTCTTTATATATCTATGGTTTTAAAATTGGAAACGATTATGGAAATTACAAACATTAGAAAAATTTGCTATATACGAATTTACACAAGAAAAACTTGTACGGATTGAGAACGTGCAGAAAATTACGTTTTTTTCTCGTACATTTTTTGGGATTTCAATATAACTATTTTTTGTACGTTAAGTCGCCACCAAAAGTTTATTGATGCGCATGTAGACTTATATTTTAACGTTTTAATGCAAATTGTATTTTAAAGTTTTAGGATTCTTTCACTGACCCTTTCGCTCACGTAATAGTCCAAACAAAAAAGAAAACTTGTAGTTTGCATAAAATACACCTTATCTCGTTTACTCTGCAGTAAATCTGTTATCTCCATAATTTGTTCCTTGAACCTGCGAAACATAGCAGGTACAGACTGTAAGGCTATTTTCTTGTGTTTGCCTAAACTATACTCGGAGGCACCCCAACTTGGCAGGTACGCGGATCATTTCATCAACAACATATTTGTTTGGTATTTTATGTGCTTTTGTAATGGCAAGCAACTCTTTTTTTAAGGCGTTTGGTGGAAACGGCATTTCATTGCACAGATTTTGGTTTTGCGCGCCGACGTTTTTTGGTCCGCAAAGCACGTTAACTTTAACATCACGTGAGAGCCTCCCAACTGATCTTAAACTGATATTTAATGCTTCGGCAACTCTTTCTTGCACTTTGCTAATTGAAATCAAGGGCCGCCGGCTTCCTTCTCTCGTTGAAAATAGTTCATTAAATTGAGGGCTAATTTCTTAGACTGCAAATGCAGAACACCCAACTCTTGTGCCATCACAATTGTAACTACCCCGTCGCCAACAAACGGTAACATTTCATATCCGCCTGTGCTAATTATATTTTAATCACCCTGTTTACTAACTAGTAAGTTATGCGTTTTGATTGTTTCATAGACAATTAATATAAATTACATGTTTTAGAACATTAAATACTCAGTTTAGTTGATCTATTTTATAAAAATAAAGCGAATAAAAATCTTAGAATATAATATTTTATAATGTTCCAGGTGAAAATAGTAAAGCATTAACATGTTTTGAACCACCGACTTGCTACTAGTTGCTTTTTTTTCTCTCTTAGTTATCAACGCAGTGCGTCTCATTATCTCCGCAAGTTTCAACTCCGCAGACGTACTACCTGCTAGACGCGACCCTCGTTTACCTGCAATAAGTACCCTTGATAATAATACAGTACGTTGTTACTCGTTTCATATTAATGCAAACCGAACTTTGTAGCTGCCAAGTTGGAGTGCCTTCGTGAATATACGATTTTTCAGTAATTCCTTGATGTTAGTCGACACAACTTTCTTTACTATTTTTAATAAAACTTGCCATCACTGCGATCGTAAGCGTTCAGTGGATCTCCCTTACACACATACATATACAACGTTTACAGAGAAAATCCTGTGACTGTCTAAGGCAGCGCTTCTCAAACTGTGGGGCGCGCCCCCCCTGGGGGAGCGCCAAAGCTGTACAGGGGGGGCGTCGAATAAATAAACAAGACAGAATTATGCAGATCAGGTGATAATGCTGTACCACATCGGCAGCGTTGCCAATATTGCCAAATTGATTTAAATAAGTTGCTGCGTATTGGCTTATTCTGATCTATCTTATATTATGCGGGGGGCGCAGAATTATTCAAGGTAAAAAAGGGGGGCGCGAAATACGAAAGTTTGAGAACCGCTGGTCTAAGGCATGTTTTACGCAAAGTATAAGTTTGCTTTCTCCTGAACTATTACGTGAACGAATTTTAAAAGAAATGAGGTAATCCCGCAGTGGAATTCCTATGCGCTTTAATAAACTTTCGGTGACGAGATAAAAAATAAAATTTAGATATTTTCAAATCCTGAAAAATATCTGAAACGCGTAATTTTCAGGAAGTTCGCAATCCGTAAGTGCTTTATTTTGCTTATTATATGCTTTAATCTAATACGGTAGATATTTTCTCGAAACATCTGAAAAGTTAGAAATTGTAATTTTGCTTTTTATTTTGCAACAAATTTTCAATAGGAAACTCCAGTTTGAGTACGATTTGTCTCCTTCCATTAGCTACTTCAAAGCAACCAAAAATGTATAGAATAATTTAAATACATAACAACTTTTCTTAGCAGAAAATTTAATAAACGTTTTCTTACGAAAAAGTTAAATATTCCCCTAATTGGTACTAGTTAATTATGCGGTTATTTATTTCTTTCAGAATTCTAGCCAGAAAAGTATAAAGTAGGGAAAAGTTTTATCTAAACGTCTTCATTTTTTAGTGAAAGATGGGACGAACATGTTAACACAGCAGGCCCCAACCGATTAACCAAAAATAGCAAAACCCGTGGACTATGCCTCACGCTTTTTTTAAATGAATTCTTTCACAAAAATTATTAGTAAATTAATTAAAAGACATATAATGATATAATGCTACCCTACATTACATCATTAGTATGCAATTCTCGAACTCCCTCTTACCCCTGACCTGGCGATTTTGCCGATACTTATAAATCACATACACCGTTTCACAGAAAAGTTGAACCATATGCAAAATGCATGGGATATCTTTCCAGTGATACTTTGGCTAGGAATTCGAACTGTATTATTGTTAATACCTGTTATTAGTGAAGTTTAGTTAATAATTATAATTTTTACGTTTAAAATTAAACAAAAATCTTCATAAATATTTATAAATTCAAGACGTATCTTTTTAATGCCAGAATAACAACAACATGTGTATGCAAAGCGATCCTTGAATTTATTTGAATATTTATTTAGATTTTTGATTAATTTTAGTTGCACCAATGATTTTCTTTTTGACTAAACGGCACCGTTCCGAAAATGTATTTAAAAACACACCTGCAAATATTTTTGAATTCCATAAGTTGTAAACCCATTTTGTGGTTAAAATATCGAAATCAATCATTTTCATGAAAACAATCTTTCCAGAACTAAAAGTAAGGGAAAGTAATAATTAACATTGAAACAAAGCAATTTTCTCGAGAATTCTGAAAGATGTATTTCTTCTAAATTTACGACATTAGAAATTGTGTTAACAATTTCCTTTCCTACCATAAGAAATAGCATAAACTCTGAAGATTGATAACAAAATTACACGCGAGTAGATCCACGAGACGATTGCAACAAATGAAGTGACCACTGTTTACGAATTACCGGCTTAAACCTAATCCAAAATAACGCCACATGCGACTGACTTTTACGCTGGTCATTTTATTTCGGCTAAACTGAAGTCGAACTAATTTCTTCCGGGTTGCTCCATTGGTTCATCACGTTGTGGTCCGAGCAGAGTTTTATTTTTCTTACGAAACTACAGACGAACTAAGATGTGGGCACCTGCTCATCAATGTTGTACGCGAATGGAGTTGTCGTTCGTCCAGGGCTGGTCAGTCTCTAGCACCGATAAACCTTCGGCAAACTTTTAATTGGATTAGAATCTAATTTGGCCCTGCCGACCGCAACTAGAAGAACGGCTCACGAACAAACCAATTCCTGCGCGAACTCAATTATTTTAGGACGAGACCATAAATCGTTCTGTAAGTGAAATATAATTGATTTTACAACTGAAATGCAAGAGAAAATTATTGTCCTTTCTAAGCGTCTGTTAAAGTGCTTAAATAAATTATTATTTAGGTGTCTTGCTACTAACAGGAAATGCTAACGCAATTTCAGTTACACTTCTATTAGATCGCGGCAGCACTGTTAAGAGCTGGTTGACCAAAATTAACTTATTGATTATAGGTACATAATACCGGGCGATCGTAAAAAACATGATTCAGAGCAGGCCATGACCGAAGTGTTAAAGCTGGCAATACTTAATATAAGCCAAGTGTCAAATGTTGACAACTGTAAAAATTTTTGGTTAGATACATTTAACTTAATGTATCTAAGCAAAAATTTTTACAGCTGTCAACATTTGACAATTGGCTTGTGTTAAGTATTGCCAACTTTAACACCTTGGTCATGGCCTGCTCTTAATAATTTTTTTACAACCACCCGGTAGTTATTTATGTATTAAGGGCGTAAAGAGGCTTTTATGGCGTAAGACGTAATTTTGATCCCGAGGCGGCAGCCGAGGGCTAAGAATACGTCGAAGGCCATAAAAGCAAGTTACGCCCGTGGTACATACACAACTTTATATACCTTGCTACAATAACAAATTAGATTCGAATTTTTATGTTTTACTTGGCACCGACTTAAAAATTATAAAACAATTAATAATTATATAATAAACAACAATTTCTTAATCACATTAAACGGAACAACAAATAAGTATTAAACTGTTGTATAAAAACCATTTATTTTTTGCTTTTTAGCAGGTTGACTGCCATATGAGTTAAATACAACTCATGCATGTAATTTGCCAGGGAGCCCCGTGAGTCAAATCTAACTCATGTACATATTTGTCTATGAAGCCGTATGGTTTGAAAACAACTCACGTTTACGTTCTTATACATAGGAATCTTGTCGAGAGAGGCACCAGGAGCATTTCTTCATACTTGGCCTTCGCAGTTTTGGTTAGTTCTTCGCTCTACAAATTTTTGCAAGTTCCAGTTGCTTTTATTGAGTATACAGAAATTACATCATTAAACGAAAAATGTTTTTTTTCAAGAATAGAAAGTAATTACAGTTGGTTTTAACAGGGTGTCTTAAAAATAATTCCTAATAAAATTTAAAATTATTCTGTAACAGTGAAATTGGTAACTATTGTGTAATAATATACATAACTGGAGGGTGTGAATAAGAAAAGTATTTTATTTATTTCTATAACGGTAAATACAAAATTAGGTGTGTGCCATAACATCGACGTACAAAAATGTTTAATTCAGTTTCACAAAGGGAAAAATAAAGCCGGTCACGAGAGGCGCCGCGTGCATCGATAACAACTCACGGAAGTATCCAGCAGATCTAAATCACAATTTCACTTTTTTAATATCAGGCTAGTCTCCTATATCAATTTTTAGTATTTTAACAAAAAAAAAGAACTTGGCCCCCGGTCCAAATTTTTTTTCTAGTGTGGCAGTCAACGTGTTAGTTAACTTATGTTACTTTTGTGTTTTTATTTGAAGTCGGTTTTCTTTTTTTTTTAAAGTTAATTATATACTAGTAGGCTCTTGCTCAGTTGCCCTGAGTTCGTGTTCTTGACAAAATAATATCGAAATTTAAAAAATCCGCGTACTTCGTTGGAAGGCGGAGGCCTTAAACAACCTTTAACGTACTAGGGGGGGGGGTGCCTATAGCCCCGAGAACTATCTTTAAGGGTTTGAGGGTTCTAGCCTGACTTCTCACATCAAATTTTATCGTAGTCAAATCTACTCTACAAATTTAATACTAGCACTTCTGTGGTTCGGACCCTACGTAAAGCTGTGGGTCACCACTGACTTGTGCCACTTTAACCACCACGCACGACAGGAGGTGAGAAGATGAAATGCTTTACCTAGCAAAAGGTACGCAACCCCAACATTGTGAAGAAAGTTTGTTCCATTATATTGTGTTTAATCATAAAATACCAGAAAGTTTTTTTCTGGTAAAATTTGTTACCGCGATGTTTTTTTTAATAATTTAGAAATATTTTAACAATGAAATCATTGTCGCTATTTAGAAAAATAGGTCTTAAGTTTTTAAAGTTTGTGCTGTGACGTAGCTAGGATGCTTTGGCCTAGTCGGAAAATAAGTGAAAGACCACTTTAAGATATTTTTTTGGAAAGGCGAGTTCAAGGCGTGGTCAACCAATTTTTACCAAATGTTACCTCAAATTAAAGTATTTTTCACAGTAAATACGCCACAGACTTTAAAAAATAACTGGTCGTTTTTACCGGAAGCCTCAAGGGGCCCTTAAATCTTCGGGGCCTCTATGATAGCTACGCCACTGAGTCTGTGGGATTTTAAATATTTAGTTAGGCCACTGACGGGGAAGCCCAGATGGCTTGATACGCGTGTACGTTATTAATATGTAGTTATTAACGAATTTGCGCAAGAGCCCAGTAATAAAAAGTTTGCATTTTCAAATTAATGTAATAACTAAATAAAATACGGCAACTGAAAATGTTTGCATTTCTATTTGCTCAGCGCGGGGACAGACGCTGCGTGCTGCTCAAAAACCCGAAAATTGATTCAAATCATGCAATTTTTCTTGTTCTAATAATGCACATTTTACTTGAATTTCATTTTTAATTACCGAGGAAAAGTCCCTTTCTAACTCAAAGGTCAATCTCACCACGTTACCTTACACCCCTCTAGAAAAAATGTTATGAGTGCACATGGACATTTCTACAAACTCCTTTCATGGTAGTTTTTGAATTTACTTTGTAAAAAATTTCTAATACTTTTTCCCAGTATTACACATGTGTTTTACATTAAGAGTTGTCTGTATTATCAGGTTTTTACGCTGTATTAAAAGAATTCATGTTATATTAACTCATACCAACAGTTATTTTACGATCAGAATATTCGTAACACAGCAATCGCTTTAACTCGGAACACCGGTACGATTACAACTCTACGTACAAATCGAAAACAACTCCCCTTACGGAATAAATGTAAAACAATCAATTCTTATAAATTTTTGCGGAGAAATATAGTTTAAAAAGAGGACATAGATCAGAAACGAAACTTTTGATGGCAAAAAATAAAAAGAAAATAGCCCCCTTTCAAAATACTGCATTCAAAATTCAGACTAAAAATTTATTCTACATCCCTTGATGAGTAATTAACCTTAATCTTAAAATTTGGCATCACTATTCGTTTACTGAATGAAAAAGATATTACTTTTCATATTTCAAAAAATCATAGAGGACGACATAGGGAAATTGTAGCATTTTACGGAACATCAGCTAACAAAAATTAGAAAAAATCATCTTACTAGTTTAAATTTTAAGTTTAAAATATTTTGTTTTTACGGTTTAGAAAAATGTTTTTTATCATTACGTTTGAATAAGACTATTACGATATAGTTATTTAAATATCAAGGAATGTAAGGACGTAATAACATCCGAGGTAGGCGAATACGAGCTGAGGCGGAGCCGAAGCTTGTCGCCTGCCGAGGATGTTATTAGTCGATACATTCCGTGTTACTTATTAAATTTTTCACGCTACCGGCAATGTAAGTAGGCCTACAGGTAGAAATTTAATCATATTTTTAAAAGTTCGTTTCGACAGCTGTCATCGGAATTATTTTTTAAAAGCCCCACAAGTTGTCTGTGCTTGTTACCATATCAACGAACAGTTAAAATCAACATTATTTTCCTAGGGATGTACGTGACACTATTAAGTTCCGTCGTCAAGGGTAACTAGTACACGAATGTTATCAGCCATTTACGATCCCTGTAGCTATGGATGTAAGGCCTACTTACATTGCCGGTAGCGTCAAAAATTAAATAACTAATAATTTATTAGTTTATGCTATTACCATACCAAATTTTATACCCATCTAGGGTTCAGTTTTACTTACTATTGTTTCAATATGAAAATGTTTCATAATCGTGAAAACCTTCGTTGTCCATTTGTAGGAGCCCAAAAACATAGTTTTCAAAGTGGTTGTTGCAAAAAAAACCTAATGTTGCGTGTTTTTTTACACATTTATAAAATTTACGAAACAGAAACCAAAAATAGTTATTTAAGTAACAAGGAATGTAAAGACGTAATAACATTCGACGTAGGTAAATACGAGCCGAGGCGAAGCCGAGGCTTGTGGCCTGCCGTGAATGTTAGTAATCGATACATTCCGTGTTACTTATTAAATTTTTCACGCTACAGGTAGAAATTTAATCATATTTTTCTAAGTTCGTTTTGACTGCTGTCATCGGAATTATTTTTTAAAAGCCCCATTATTCTAAGTTGCCTGTGCTTGTTACCATATCAACGAACAGTTAAAATCAACATTTTAGTATCCTGTTTGAAATAAAATATTGGAATCTGCACCTTGTTGCTTTAGTTATAATCCTAAAAATGTAAATGACACTATTAAGTTCCGTAGTCAAGGGCAAAAAGTAAACGAATGTTATTGGCCATTTTAATCTTTTGTAGCTATGGATGTATAGTCTATTTACCTTGTCTGTGGCTTGAAAATACATTTAACTCCCGCGTCTGAATCCAAGTCGTGTAAAAAACTCCAATCAAGTAGTTCCTGGATTATGATGCATCACGCAGACAGACTTTTTAGTCTTTTTAGTGGTCTAAAATGCACATACTGTAAAAAAGTAAATACGGTTCTGTTAATGCAACTATTGATTGAAGTTTTCTAGCAAGGAATTACATAGATACTGTATTGCCCACCTGGTTTTTATAATTGATGCCTATTTCATTAATTAGTATATACATATATTTTTCACTCTGCGCTGGAATAAAATGACAATTTATAATTTAGTAAAAATAAAGTATTTCTGGAAATAATTTTGTAATTACGCATAGAGCTGAAATCACACCAATACTTAAAAATTAATTTAGTATTTGTTTAAAATCCATTCAAAAAAGGGTTAGTGAGGATTTCCAGTAAAGCACTTCTCATTGAATTGTATTGGAAAGCAGATATGAAAAGGTTCGAATAAATTTTTGTGTGTGTATGATGGGAATTAAATCTTGATTGAACAATGGGAATATTGGGAATAAATCTTCGTTTGTGTTAGCGAATGGAACAGATCCGTCCGTCACTTAGGATGGATAAGAGGGACAAAATAAATATCCCGATCAATGACGCGTGATTAATTGAGCGTGGTTTGGTCAGGACAGGTAGGACAATAGCGATGGACAGCCCCATGAATAACGTAGCCCTCAACTTCCGGACAAAGCTCGGCGTCGTTTCCGCGCCCATCGGAATATGATTTGTTTATTATGGAGGCGTCAGTCATTTGATAAATGCGGGGAATTTACCAGATTCGGCCGCAGGTGGTAACCAGGAATTATAATTGTAAACTGTCATTGTTTTATCACGTACTCTCGAGAGGATACTTTTTATACGATATACGGCCGCTATTCGACGCAAAAAGCGTCTTACTGACAGCGACAAATGACCGTTTATCAATTATCTATTAGTCTCGTGTAAGAACAGGAGCCATTGAATGTCGGCTCCGTAATAAGCCGCAATCACGACACGAATGAACTGATAAAATCTACAATTTGTTGTACAAGGAGTCGGCGCCACGCCACAGCGAACCGTCGTTACGTCGTTACTACTACCAGTAATTACTCGACTGCATTACGGAAATGCATTGAATATATCGTGACGTCAATCGCTCACGTTCGGCAATCAAAACTCGTTAAAATAATATCGTACAAGTGGCTCGATTTGTTAAAACGGTAACATTAAACTTGGCCGAAATGACAATCGATAGATAAGCCTCGATTTCAATTACCTAAACAACTCGAAATTGACACATCGATGTTATTACTGTATATCAAACACATGTGCCTACCAATAATACATATTAGAAGCACTTATTCGCTTTTTTCTAAAGATGAATTCATTATCGTTTAATACTTACACATTTCAATAATTTGGACTTTCTGACCGGTAAATTATTCTCTGAAAGACCGTGCATGAATTGCTTTCCAATTTCCACAAGTGGAACTTTATTACCCTCGACTTATCGAGAACATTTATGAGTGTAATATAGAAATAAAAAGTGAGCGAAACACTTACCTTTGACTTTCCCATACTTCAAAGTTTCTTGCTTATCTTACTTTTGTTTCAACGTTCTAGCTACAAAGTCAGTAACTATAGGAACATAATATTTCTACATGACGCTGAATATCGTTAAGTTTCCATAAGTCTTGAATACAAGTTTTATGAGTAAAAATTGGTTGCTTAATTGGGAAAAGATTTCTTGAGAATCAATAACCGTAAAATTAACAAAAGAAATTAATAAACAGTTGAACTTCAACTTTTCTGTTTATGAAATACAAAATAATTGTTTTTTACATATCAATAATTTAAAGAAAGAGTCACAGAAAAATTGCAGGCCAAATTGCTAGTTCTATATGCATAGAAAATTAAAAACCTGTGCATTTCAAGATTATTCAAAATATAATTATTTGTGAAGCTAGATAGAAAAATGGGTGAAACAGGTCGCTGGTACTTTCCCATACTTTTTACGTTTTAAATATTCTCGCGACAAGAGGTGATTGAAATTTACATCTAGTCATCTCCAGCCGGTACAAGCCGTCCCGCCCGCTCTAGACTCAAGGCGTTGGTTACGTACGGCGTGTGCGCCGTCTTCGTAAAAGCGCTAAGATAGTGAATGCGCTCACGATTTCGGATCAAAAATTATTGTAACAACTTTATTCATAGAGTTATCAAAAATATGCAAATAATGAAAAATATATTTTTTATTAGAGCTAATTGATAGGCGTAGTCAAAGTCACGCAACTTCTCGAAAATACGTTGTTGTCGTTTTTTCTCTAATATTAAATATGATTAAAAATTCTTGCTAATTCTAATAAAGTGTTTTAAATAGGCTGTCAAACTGTTTAAAGTTTCTGACGATTGGCGTTTGCGTATTTGAATAAATGATTATTCAACTTTAAAATTTTCATAAATTCCAGAGTAGAATTTGGGAGATTAGTAAAAAATTAATTTGTAGTTCATTGAAAGCTTTATCGGCTCAAAAGGTTAAAAAACTGTTGTAGACAGTTTTTGAGGAATAATTTACTGAAAATGTCCAAAATTTTGAGCCGCTAGTATATATTTACAATTTTCATATTTCCAAAAATGTTTTTAAATCACTTGATTACACTTATTAAAAGCTATTAAATAATATGATAATTTCTGTTGATTAACTAATTTGTTTTAGAGTAATCGGGTATTAAAATTAAAATTTTCTAAAATTTGTAGTGGCCTACATTTTAAAGATTTAGAAAATGTGATTTGTTTTTAGATGCACGACAACGCCAACGGTATGCATTTAAAATTTTAAAAAAGTGCTTAGAAAATAATCTATACCAAAAAAACAGATCTAGTTTCCGTTTCCGGTTCCGATCAACGACCTTACAAAAAAGTGCAACTAAAAACTTCCACACCAAATCTCATAAAAATCGGTCTATGGTTTCCAGAGTCAAAGAAAAACACACGCTTCTACGCACCCACCCACAGACAGACATTTTTTTAAACCCCAAAACGCGTATTCCCGTTAAGCTCTAAAATTCAAAAATTTGTATAAAATCATAAGTTTCTGTAGTTCAGTAGAAGTATGGAAACTAAAACGTATTACATTTACTTTAAGATCTTCTATGAAATCCCATTTTCACATTTCCAAAATTTAGTTTGTTTAACTGATGATACCAAAATAACGTAGTAAATTTCCGCTTCCTGTTTCGAATTTTAAAAAATGGTATTGTATTTAACTGAGAAATTTAAAAAAATATTTTACATAAGCAATGATGTGAAATTTTTTTGGAAAATTATAAAACGTCAAATAAAACGTTTGTAAAAAGGAAGAGTGGTATGTGTTTTAGTAAACTAGGAGATATAAAACTTCGGTTTAAAATATATTTGGCAATAAGTTTAAGTTATCTTAAAACGCTGTTTCAAAATTATACAAACACAACAACTTTTATATGAGGTATAAACCTGGAATGATCTTGCCTATTATAAACGCAGCAAGTGTCTAATGCATGGACTATAAAAATGGTTCCGTCTCCAATTCCATTGCCCTAATGTTTACACCATAAACTATACAATATTACAGATTAATTAGAAAAAAGAGGTACGCTAGGAATTCATAAACATTCATTGCACACGTATTTAGGAGTACAGTTAGATTAATATATAAAATTTCTTTTACAAACAACTGCTAACTGCAGCTGTTTGTATTGCTAATACAAAATTTATTTGTTCAGCGCGTCTTAAACCTTCCAAGAAAATAGCAGAACCCGTGGACTACGCCACACGCGTTTCTTTACAAACAATTGCTAACTGTGGCTGATTTTATTGCTTATATGTAATTTTCTTGCTAAGCGCGTCTTAACCTCTACAATAAAATAGCAGCCCCCATGGACTTCCCGCACACACTTTTTTTTGCAAACAATTGCCCACTGCGGCTAATTTTATTGCTAATATGACATTTCTTTGTTGAACACGTTTTGAACTTTACAATAAAATAGCAGAACCCGTGGGCTATGTTACACGCTTTTCTTTGCATAGATACATCAAACATAAAATAAAGATGATTAACAGCTAGGCTTCCGGGTTGGAGCCGCGTCATCGGTGCATGAACTGCCGACGTTTCGTCCTCGGTTCCACGGGACATCTTCAGGGCTGTGGTCACTTTGGGATCTGGAACACAACTGACCACAAAGTGACCACAGCCCTGAAGATGTCCCGTGGAACCGAGGACGAAACGTCGGCAGTTCATGCACCGATGACGCGGCTCCAACCCGGAAGCCTAGCTGTTATTAACAACGGCCGCGGAAGCCTGCAACTTAGATTAATAAAGATGATTATTAATAATTACTAGCAAATTTATTAGAAGAGAGATAATAGATAGAGATTAATGTAATTCAAATATTCCGCCGGTATCGAAGTTTCGTGGCACCGATTACACTGCTTGACTATTACATAAACATTGAAACTAGTAAACGTAATAAATAGGGTGCGTCGAGAATGTTACTGAATACGTCGTCACTAAATTTTTAGACAGAGGGAAGGGAACCGGATTTACTATAAGTCTGTTATGCTACCTACTTTATTCGCTTATTTATTATTAACAAAAGAAAACGGCATAGTCTACGGTTTTTTTTGTTAAATAGAATTTTTTCCTCCTGACTCAACGTTTAAAGGCGAGGGTCCTCAAATGCCAGAAGCCACATGTTTACGCGTCTATTATATGAGGCGCATATTTGTTGGTACAGCGGACTGCTACAATTTTCGATAAAGATACCTACTTTATTCGCTTATTTATTGTTATCAAAAACTACAGAGAGCATAGCCCACGGGTATTTATGTTTATCGGAAACCCTTTCTTCTGACTCAACGTTTATTGGCGAGGGACCCCCGCTACTAGAAGCTACATACTTACGTATCCATTATATAAGGCGCACATTTGTTGGTACGGTGGCGGGGCGCTACAATTTTCAATAACGACAACGAAAATATTTACAGTTTGTGTCTATGATTGGGACGTAATTTGTCGATAGCTGGCAATCCCACATTAGACAGGAAACACGAATGTTGGGTTGCGGATTTTTTCTATCGGGCTAGACTTTTGCATACGGCAGGATCAGCGACAAATCAGTACCAAAAACTTTGAAGCGAATTGCAGGTCAGATCATGCAAACGATGCCGTGCGCAAAGATAATCATAAATAACTAAATTCAGATTTACAAATTGCATTGCGGCTGAAATTTCAAGAAATATCAGCAGATATCTGGAAATATTCTATCACCCCTAAGTACCAAATTACCATTACATTCTTCACATGTCGTGCAACTCCACACAGCTTATTTATTATATTTAAAAAACAGTAACAGATTATTTGAATCTTGAGGCGGACAAGGATTTGATCTTAATGTATTTTGTTTGCCAGGACAATTAAACTTAATCGGCTTACGCCTGTTAGCATTAAGATCGAATCCATGTTCGCTCCAAGGTTTAAATAATCTAAGCACACGGCCCTATTTAGGCAAGCAGGCCTACAAACAAATATTGCTCAAACTTCTAGAGAAAATGCTTGTAAAGGCAGACAAGCTACAGGTCGATCCTTACCTAATTATGCTGGGCGTAGTTCCCAAATGACGACGCGGTCTAAGCCGAAAGATAATTGTAATATTGATAATTGGCTCGTATTGTTTTTGCCAAAATTTAAATTTGGAAAGATTTTTGAACTTTCTTATGAATGAAATTACTAAAAGTAATTCTTGAGTATTTGTTGGAGGAAAGAGCAGTCTTATGGTTTCAGCAAGACGGCGCTTCCATTCGCAGTACTACTAATGCAAGCAATTATTTGGACAATTTGTTTAGAGACAAATGGATTGGCAGATATTCGCAATACCCATGGCCAGCAAGATCCCCGGACATGACGCCCATAAAGTTTTCCATAGGAAACCGTTTTAATTAAAACATCATCGATCATTTGGAAAACAACATCAGAAATATCTGTCTTGAAATACCCCCAAAATTTTTGAGTAACCCTAAAATTTTGCAGGAGGACAATAATATGCGCGGAAAGAAAGAAGACATATACATAAATGTAGTATTTAGGTTAAAACAATATTGTTTTAAGGTTTATCTTAAATATTTCATGTTAACCCAACATTCGAAAAAAAACAACAAAATTAATAAAAAGGTTTCCCATACAGTGCAGACTTTTTGGCGGTTACTGTACTATATACCTTGCAGTATTAATGATTTAACAGAACAATTGCGCTATAGGTTTGAAATTCGTACCCTGCTGTTGTCGGAAAAGTTTTGTAAAAGAGAATATTCTATTAACTTGTCTAGAGTCTGTTACTAGAATACTGTTTAAATTTAGGCTGAAAAGATACAACCATTATTATTTGTGTGACTTAGAATTCTTAATGGTATTGATTAAAATTCTGTTTATAATTGTCTAAATAACTATCTCTAAATAAAAAATTAAAAATCGATGTTAGTACAATTTGTAAAAAACAGCTGGTCCTTGAACTAAATGACCCTCGAGAATCATAATGTAAAATGAAGCATGGAGGACTCTATGTCATATATGACTTGTTTGTTATGTTCTAGTTCGTAGTAAATCAGGAAGTTCAGTATTGTCAGGGAATGACGCGCCAAAGTTTCCAATAACAAATGTCCGCAATGCAACCTGTGTTTCCTAGAATATTGCTGGTATATTCAAAAACAATTATTAAGGCGACTTGGTAGTAAATTAACATATCTTTATTATATAAACAGACTCCTTGATTAAATGGAAATGTGGCATGCGGTCGTCACGCGAGCCGCCATTTAGCCCCAACTATATTAGTAATTATACGGGGGTTTATTAATGCCGGTGCTTAACATGTTAATGCCATGCACGGTGCGGCTGTTGCCCATACGTCTTGGCCTATCGGGCTGCTGCTGTTTCTCGACTTCGTTAGCATCCATCATCATGTATCTTCGGATAACGACGCACAACTCTTCATCTTCCCGTGCCCCCGACCTGACATCTTATTACGCTCTTGATATCGGCGCACCGCAATGTGTAGTAGATGTGCTAATCAAGTTCTCGTTAACTCCCGTCCTAATTTGAATTGCATACTGTGATATTAGCATGCCAGAGCCCCGGCTCTTCCGCATCGATCTGTAAGTAATCTTCGCGGCCTGTCTTATTACCTCACCTCTGTGGCGAGATAGGAAAACTTTTAACGCTAGTTCTCTCTCAAAGCAAATTGTGCTGACTATTGTATTCTATCGCTCGTGTGAAATGCATTTACCCCGTTTAATTTGCAAGTTTTGTACCTCGGATCCTTCTACAACCGCGTTTCTATTCGTAAAATACCTCTTTGTGCAAACGCTGCCACCATTTGTATAGTCGCGAACATCTAGATTAATGTAATATTTTATATGACCGTAAAATATGCAATATCTTATTAAACAGCTCTAAATTTTAAATAAAGTTAGTTGAAAGTCCTGTAGGTAAGTAGGAGATCCAAATACACCAAAACATCTTAGGTGAATAAACGCCAATCGCGTTTTCTTTCAATTTCTTGCGAAACTTTACGAGAAGGAAAATTCTAAATACAGTCTTGTAGCATCAATGCCATTTCTTGTCCATATTTTACATACAATTGCAAAACACCAAAAATTTTGCGTTATAAATTGTTAGCAAGTCCTATACATTAAATACGCAAATTTTATTTGCAGATTTATACATCCTCTTCTACACTTATGTTCTCAGAATTTGATACTAGGTTCATAATTTCAAATCTACCGCAGGAATATTCTGTATCACATCCAATTTTAAGATTAATTGGAAAAAAACTGTTGAGTAACCGCTTTGAGATCTCCCTCGCTTTTCCTTTCCTATTCTCTGGTTTAAACTATAACGTTACTTTCAAAACTGCGAAAAGTGTAAATATTTTGAAAATTTCGAAATCTTTGAACATTTTAAAACAGAAAAATTTTAAAAATTGCTTTTATTTGCATTATTTTGAAAATTCATAACTCGAAAATTACATAATAAAAAGAATAGAAAATATTGAAAATTTTGAAAATGAAAAATATTTTGAGAATTTAAAATTCAATTTCGTAAATATCAAAAATATCGATAATTGTAAAAACACTAACAATTATTGTAAATTTCGTAAACGTAGCAAGTTTTGAATAAATATTTAAAAATTGTTGTATTTCGAAAATTGCATTTTATATTTCAACCAATCAAATTTGAATATTATTAGCTTATCTGCCAATTTGATGCTGATTTCACGGAAATTCACTTAGCCATGGTGATTTCCGAAAATAACCATTATATATTTAATTTCTCCCATGCTTCCGTTTTGTTTCCTTAGTGACGCACAAACCTAATAAATAATTTTCATTTTTAAATTTAAATTTAAATCACAAAAGGCAGTTTTTTAGATGAGTATATTTCGTGCTGGTTTCGATTTCCTACGGAAATTTAAATTCTAGAATATCTCGTTTTTCCTAAGACTCGACAGTTCAGGCGGTAAATTTGTTTTCAATTACCTAATTTTGAAAATTTTGGAAACTAAGAAATTTTTGTACAATTTAGAATCATTTTTAATATTTGAAATTAATGAAAATTTTTAAAATTTTTGAGAATTCTGAAAATTTTAGTAATTTCAAAAGTATTTGATAAAATTAAAGGTTTTGAAATCATTAGATTTTTAGTATTTTGTTATTGCAAACACTATTTATTCCTTGAAGTTTCAAAACTGATTTTGCGATTTAGACTTATTAACCGTTATTTTTGACGATTGTTGATCGAAAAAAACTCCCAAAATGTTTTTCTCGGCGAAAAATTGTCCCCATTGTGATTTACCACCTTCATACCGAGTTTAAAGCCAAATTCCTACATTAAAAAAAAAAAGATTGGACTCTTGCGCTTGAGCGAATTGGCTTATCGATATGCGTAGAATACGTGTGAATAGTGTGCCTACATTAGATTATTATCTGCCCCCAACCGCATTCTTGGAGCAGTTATCTAGGCTGTAAAGTGCACACAAACAGAATTGTAGCGCCCGCTTTACCGGTCTTCCAATGCCCTAATACCTGCATATTAGTAACAATGTTTAGGTGGAAAATGTTTGCTATAAAAATATCTTTCTTTTAGGCATACCTCGTATTTTGACCATATGAAAAAAGGCTTAGAAGAAAGGTAGAATTTGCATCATGCCCTTGAAAGCAATCACAATAACTTCCTATAGCTATACTCTGTCTAGCGAGGAAGGTAAAAATCCAAAATTTATGGAATATTAAATTTCTGTCTTAAACTTCGTCGAACTACTTTATCAAAAACTGTAACCATTCCCGCTGTAGACCTGATGAAGTCTTATGCAACAGAAGACGAAACATCATGGACTCAAAGCCCGATGAAACGTTGGAGTCAACTTCCATCAAAAAAATTATATCTCTTAAGATTACATTACGCTAAGACTTATTAAAATTTCATTTGAACCTTTTGTATGACATTTCTATTTACAATCATCACATTAATGCACCTAAAATTAATAAAACAAATATAGCAGTACTTCTGAAAGATTAATTTCAAACCAAAATACATTGTCTCCTTTTTCCTATTGGCTGATAAGGTTATCCACTTGTTTGGGAGATTCAAACCAAATAAATACAAATTAGATGCGTATCCATTTATCTGCAAAAGGGCGTGAATACAAACGCGAGATATCTAAAACGTGCACTTCAGAGTAAATTTAACAACTGGCAAGTTATTTATTTTCTTTGGTGCTTTATTTTATTTATTTCTTGTTTGAAGTATACAAGCACTAAGTAAAAGAAAGGTAATCCTACTACTATTGATTGTGGGGGTGCGAAACACGAGAAATAAATCAGTCAATCAATTAGTTTCAAATTCTCTACGCTAAAAATACAATGAAGACCACTTATTTCCCATTTTCCTTTTGTTTCAGACGAATTTCCCAGTTGGCATTACTTACATGCGAAAGTGCCAACTTAATTTTGATGTTCCTCTTTGCGTCGTTTCGAATGCTGACAACGAAAATGTCGAGGGTGAGTGGAAACCTACGAAACCTTATCCTGTAATTACAAGACGTACTCGCTGTAAATATTTAAGTGTGAATTTCACCCCTTACTCAAATGCTAAACGTGGCGGTTGGTGGCTTTCACTTTCAGAACTCGATCCGTACACTTTTGGATATTTCCGGAGTCTCTGCTTGTTTTCCGAGACTTCGGGTTTCTTATTTTTTAAAGGTTGCTCGTGTACCTGTCACTCATTTGTCGAGGTTTGATTAAATGCAAGGCACCTGTGCCTTCTCGCCTACGCCATATTATACTTACGTGTTAAAACTTTATCTAAGGGATCAATCCAGGCTATCCCGGTTTGCCGTAAAACCGAACAAAATAAAGAACTATTAACCAAAGCTGGGTAAAAGTTTTATTCGCCTAAACTTGCACCGTTTGGAGGGAATAGACGATGAAGTTGTCTCGTATGTCCAAGCACGTAACGCCTTATTCCTCCCTTGTTCGGCAATTACCTGCCTTTCCCTGGGGATTCTTAATCACCTTAATCACCATCTCTGCTATTCTGTATAAGTTATTATTATTTCGTTATTGTTTCCGTTTAATTATGATTGCGTCAGGAACTAATCGCCGTGATTGAGGATGCCGCGCGTTAATTGGGGCGGTTAGTAATTAACAATTACTACTAACCAACCATACCTCCGTCTAAGGAAGACGTCGTCGCCGTCGACGTCGCTTACGTAGACGTTTACTCCCCAGAACATTAGCAAAAACAAGTCATTTACGTGTGAGAGGCATTTGTCTTAATTATCCGGCGTTCTTCTTCGCAAGAGCTCACGTTCTTATTCTATTGCCGGATCGTGCTTCTTCCCTCTAACTGCCACTTACACCGTGCAGATTTAAGGGGTTATCCAGTTTGTTGTTAAAAATACTACCCTTATTAAGCAAGCGCGACTGGAAGCCAACCTGCATTTTAATCGTACACAAGCTAGCAGAATTATAAAGCAAGCGTTTTCACACACACTCGCCCCACAGTAAAACTTTTTTCTGAAGAAGGATCGCTATAAATAACTGCTCCCCAACTCCCATCACTTATAAGTTTTCCGGAATTCCGTTTGATTACACACATCAAAATTGCTTCTCCCTCTGCCACCAACTACGGTTTATAAATAGTACCCGGGTTAGTTTGTTTTATTGATTTATACTATTAAAGTTTCAACGAACTAATCTCCATTTGGAAAAGAGAATTAGTTCTTCGAATAGCGCTCCGACAGATGCAGCACTACCAATCCACTCGCTGAAATCAAACTGTTAAACTTTTATACATTCACTTGCGATATGAAATATTAATTTTTCACACTACGAGTGAAGAGATACAAGAAGAGATTTATTTTTGCTTTAGCTAATTGCGTGGAAAGATTGCAGCTTACACGTAATATTTTTGAGTTGGATAAATCTGTGGTAAAATCGCTATTTTTACTAAAATGTGAGAAAATGCGGTAATACATCAAACTTATCACTAAAACACGGATTTTATGCAAAGTAATAATATATCAACGATTGCGTTATCTGTTGGTTGGTTATTATGGTATTTAGCGAAACGCAATTTTACGGAACCAATATTGCATATTGCATAAGTGCAAATTAGTGTACATTATAGTAATAAAATAAATTTTTCTACAGTTAGTTTCATGCCCACTTCGATATCAACCAATGACAAAAGCTACACATAAATAAATGTAAATGTTTTAAAAATTTTTCGGTCACAATTGTTAAAGTTGAAAAAATATCTTTTTCGGTTACGATTCGAACCTGAGACCTCTAATTATCTAGGCTAATGCTCTACCAACTAAGCTACCGAAGACGGTAGAAACAAAGGCAGAATGTTACGCTTTCCTGAATAGAAAGACATATTTTACAAATTTTCGAACTGTGTTTGCATAACTCCCGAACAAATTTATAATAATAACGTCTATGAAAATTTAATTTAATTTGAATTGTTCGAAGCATTCATCCAAAATTTCCATCTCGACAGATGTGTACAACACTATTAAAGTCTAAAAAGATTGAAAGTGATCATTACCATAAGAACGAATTATTGAAACCAAAATAGATATATAAATATACAATTTTGTTGTTCTATTTAATAGACAAATATTTTTGGTCGCCGATTTAAAAAAAAACAACTCATTGTAAATAAGTTGGTGTAATAATTATCTAAGTGTTATACCAACTCCACAAGACTTTGTTCGCAAACTAAAATTGAAGGGGTGGTTAGCGCTGAAAAGGGGGAGGGGGAACGATAGGTTTATCGCGCTTGGGCAATTGGACTATCTAGTAAGCGTAAAATACGAATCTGGGCTTCTTTTTTTTGTTGTTCTTATATTAAAGTAGAAGACTTTCTCCTGTTGTTTATGGACATAACAATGTTTTTATATTCTTTTATATCGGTGGGGTTTTGAGCTTTGTTTATACTCTCTTACTTTCGGCACATTTGTCGCATTTGGCGGCTTCGTGTAAGTGCCATCACCAATTTTTGTTTTATTTTCTTACAGTAAGACGTCTAGGCTATAGAACAATAGTCGCGCACATGCATGTAAACACCGACCTATGACGTAAATGATGAAATGACGTTTGTAAATCGCTTTCAAGTTTGTAACTTTGATATTATTAAAAATAACGAAAAACAAAAATTTTTTGTTTCAAATAGGAATTTAGTACAAAATGCCGTAATACCAATTTTAAACACCGCATACTATTTATGCATAACGGCATGTAACTTTTGCTTTTCAAATGGAAACCCCTATGAATTGTTAAATATTTGAAGTCGGCGCTTAAAAACTTTATGATATTTTGTTTAAGTTTAAAAATTTGAAACTTCAAAATTTTCATTTAAGTGTACTTTAAAGTAAGTTTAGCGCTAATTTCAAATATCTAAAAATACCTACACAAAATGTTTAATTTAAAATGCCGTTGTTCAAAAACAGTACAAAAGTACCGGCAGCGATAATCTTCGTTAGAAAAATGCACTCAGAAAAAGAGGATGATTAAGAAGGCAGCAATTGCGCCAATCTTTAGTGCTTCGTTAGCATTCCTGTGCCCTACCAAAACGGGCATTCACATTTCCGATCAATTAAAAAAAAACAAAATCACGTGTCAGCTTCACGCTTAGCAAGCACACTTTAAGCACTAACGAAAAGCTATTGCCAATAGCTAGTAATTCGTTAGTGCTTGTATTGCTCTAATTAAAAAATCAGCAAACACATGTCTGAGCAATTAAGAAAACAAAGTTACCTGCCATCATAACGCCCAGCCGGCACACTTTAAGCACTAACGAAAAACTGTTGCCATTAGTTAGTGCTTTATTTGTGCTCTTAAGGGCTCGACTTAAAATATCAGGAAACAAAACACCTGTTTGAGTAATTAAAAGAATACAGTTGCCTTTCAACTTCACTGTCAGCACGCACACTTAAAGCACTAACGACAAAATTATTGCCAATTGTTAATAGTTTGTTAGTGCTGTAAATAACAACTCAGCAAACAAGCTCATGTTTGAGAAATTATAAAAATCATAATTAGGTCCAGATCACCCTTTCAGTTGCATTTTAATTCTGTGACCACCACCACAGTCAGTTATAAGGTTTTGTTGTTTTATTTGACTTTGTAGAGATATCATCTTTCATAAAATTCAGAACGTGCGTCGTGACACGTTCTGGCAGATGTGCAGACGTACAATTTTGAATCTGCGATTTTTACTTGCTAATTCTATCACGCCATATTCGACACCCACTTCATCTATCAATAATGCTGCTGGTAGCAGTTTTTTTACTGTCGTCTATTTTGTGAGATAAATCTCAAAGAGTAACACGTCTTCACATTGGTTTTATAGAAACCTGCGAGAAACATTAACTGTATAATTTTTAATGCGTTCTTATGATGCGTAGTTTGTTACCTAATTACCTCAATTACCTAATTAGCTCAAAAACGCCGGCAGTGTCGATAGGGACTACATTAATTAATTTTTTTGTTAAAAGTTATTGATGATGTCATTGGATTTTTTTTATAGAGAAAAGTTATTTTTAATTTTTTTGGTAGCTCTTCAATTTTATTGTTCCGGTAGATTTTTATATTTAATACTATTAATTTTAAGAAAAAAACTTCACGGCGTTATTTATCAAAGGGCATTATTTTCCAAATTTCTTATTATGCGTATTTTGCTATCTAATTACGCGGCTTAAAAACGCTGGCAGTGTCGATAAGGACTACATTATCTAATTTTTTTGTTACGTGTTATTATTGATGATATCATTGGCCTTTTTTTTTACAGAAAGAAGTTACTTTTATATTTTTTTGGTAGCTCTTCAATTTTATTTTTTCTGTAGATTTTTATATTGAATGGAATTACTTCTAAGAAAAATATTTCACGGCGTTTATTACAAAGGACATTATTTTCCAAATTTCAAACATTCATAGATGGCGTTACCGAAAAACCGTAGATCATCCCCAGTTCTAAGAGCCTAGAAATTAAAAAAAAATAGCGGGCAGTTTTATGAAATATGAGTTGGATATTTTCATAATATTGAACAATGTTTTACTATGCAGTAGACATGGTTCCAAAAAATTGTAGTAGAATGTAACATAGTGTACTCCTAGGGCCATTACAAAAACCAAAGTTTATATGCCGACCACACAACTCATTTTTGAATAAATAGATGGTAATGCCAATACTTAAGAAATCGTAGCGGGCGCCATTATAGAGCTAGAGCATTCGGAAAAAAACTTTCGATTTGTCTTAGCGACCTTTATCATACTTTGTTCTGAAATTATTTAATTACCGCTTTGAAAAAACATATCGAACGTCGGTTTGCGGTTTCGCATCGTTCTTATAATTTAAAAGTTTTGCTTTGTCTTTTTCTAATTGCTAACACATGTGCTTGTTTGCTGATTTTTTATTTAGAACACTAAAAAGCGCTAAAGATTGGCAACAATTTTTTCGTTAATGCTTAAAGTGTGCTTGCTGAGCGTAAAGATAGCAGGTAACTTTGTTTTTTAATTACTCGGACATGTGTTTGTCTGCTGAATTTTAATTAGAGCACTAAACAGTAATAACGAAGCACTAACGATTCATAATAGTTTTTTCATTGGTGCTTAAAGTTTGCCTGCTGTTTGTTTTTTTAATTACTAGGAAATGTGGTTGTTTGCTGATTTTGTATTTACAGCAGTAAAGGGCGTTAATGTTAGTGCTTGAAGTGTGCTTGCTGAGCGTGAAGATAGTAGGTAACCTTGTTTTTTAATTACTCGAACATGTGTTTGTCTGCTGATTTTTATTTGAAGCACTAGATAGTTATAACGAAGCACTAACGATTGGCAATAGTTTTTTCGTTGGCGCTTAAAGTGTGCCTGCTGTTTGTTTTTTTTTGATTACAAGGAAATGAGTTTTTTGCTATTGCTATTTTTTGTGGGGCACTAAAGGGCATTAACGAAGCACTAAAAACTAACGCATTTACTGTCATTAGTGCTTTCATTAACTTGTAAACTTTATGGACTACGGAGGAGTTGCTGGTTACGACCTTTACTTAGAAGTCACGTAGCGGTGACTATCTGAGCCAGGGATCTGCAGCGGTGCACTAAAGAAGTGCGAAACAACGCTTGATTTTAAAGGCTTGATTAGAATAACTAGCGTCTAGCCCCTTGGACCCACAGCCGATCCAGGATTGCGCAATATCATCTAATATTGGCTCGCATATGTGCGAGTGTGATATTTACATCGAGATTTGCATTGTTAAAGCCGATTTTTTCATTGCTAGTAAATTGCATTTAATAGAAAACAACAAATCCTTTTTTGAATTTATTACCAGACTTGCGTGTTAGTATGCCGTGAATCAGTGAGTGAATGCAAATTTGTCTTCGTATGTTTTCTTTAAAAATATAACTGCTATTAACAAATAACCTCGCGTAAACAGCAAAACGCAACAACAGTGTTTTAAAAAACCTATAATATAAAAAAAATTTTTTGGTCCCAACCGAGATTCGACCACACAACTACTTATGCAGTAAGAAAGTAGTACACCCGAACACACCCGTATATCTATCTGTGCCACTACGAAGTTGTGGTTTACACACATTCCAGCTGCATGCAGAGGAGGTGCGCAAGTCATGTGAGGTAGGATCGGCTGTAAGTCCAAGGGGCTAGACGCTAGTATTAGAATAGATGTTTTTTAATTAATACAACTACAAATATCTAATTGTATTTAGTTGATCAGTATTTCCATTTTATTAAATTCCTAACAGTACAACAAATTATAGACAAATTAATAGTACCAAATATATTATAGTTCTGAACGTAGCAGTATCCGAAAGTATCTGCCTTAAAATCTTACATTGACAGTCGTTATTTTAGGCTTAGTTTACATTTCCAGCGGTCTGCATTAATAAAATATACTCTACAGTCGATCAGTTAGGTGTATGACCAATGATCTAATACACCGGCCGCTAAAATTCAAGGGAACTATGAAGAAAAATAAAATTGTTTTCCTTTCTGTGGTCCGCCTGTTTCTATGTTAGGGACAATAAATATAATGAACTCTTGTCGTATATGCGCATATTTTTAAACTGTGTCGTGCATATAGATCCGTGCTTTACTTATCTCTGTATTCGCCCAAATGTACTTTATGCTGCTATGGGAAAGATATTGCATTAAAATAAGCGTTTAAAAAATCAATTTCAACTTCCAGATGACATCTATTTAATAAACATTGAAAGATTTGTATCTAAAATTATATATAAAACTTTAATAGAAACACAAAGACTTCCACAAGAACTTCAATTCCGAATTTATCCTTGTGTTCATTTATTGCGCTATCCCTTCCGAAATCGCCCTTGAATTGAAGTAAGTGGTTATGTGAGAAGAATACAACAGGCATAGAAGAAGATTGGATGACGAACATAAATCAATCAGCCTGGCTTTCCGTGTTATTTCATTACACTTCAACTTCCTAACTTGGCTTCAATTTATATTGGGAAATTGTGTCGAGCCCGGCCCTGTTTATAGCAGCAGACAGGATAGCCTTTGCCTTGATGTACTTCCGGTTAAATTCTGGGCTGCTCTCTAACCTATTAACGTCCGGTTTTCTTACGTGATTTTAGCAGAGATTAAGTTGGAAACGTAAATAAAGTTTATTTAACTAGAAGTGTGTAAGATCTGGGGCAAACTAAATAGCCTGTAGATTTGCAGTTACTATACTGGCAGGAAGTAGATTTTGATTGTGAATGCTAGTTAGTTTTGAATAAAATGTGTAAATATTTGAAAAAATTGATAGTTTTTTTTGGATACGTAAAATTTTTGAACAAAGTTAAATGTTTAAAAACTAATGTTTTTCGCTATTTTTATAATTTTTTTTATAAATTATGAAAATATTTAAAATGTTTAAAAAATGATTAAAAATGTTTTTAAAAATATTTAAATTTTTAGAAATATTAAAACTAGAAATTCTGAAAATTTTTCTTTTTACTTCCCCATGCTTCTACTGAAGTAAGGAAAGTTATGATTTTATGCTAATTTTCGAATTTCAGATTTTAACGGAAATAGCCGTTTTGAGGTCCAAGGAACTCAACAAAGTGGTTTTTAAAAGATGTCTGTCTGTGAGTGGGTGCCTGGGTGGGTTGGTGCGTTCGTTCCCCGGAACCCCCTTGCCTGACTTTTATAGAATTTGGTGTGTAGAAGTTTTTTAGTTGCAGATAGTTCTTTGTAAGGTCGTTAATCGGAACCGGAATTGGAAACGAAAATTAGACTTGTTTTTCGTGTAATAATATTTTTATAAATGCGAAAATTGTAAATATACTAGCGGCTCAAAACTTTGGACATCTTCAAAAACTTATTGCTCAAACACTGCCCGCACTATTTGTTTTAAACTTTCTGAGCTGATAGAGCTTGCAATGAGCTACAAATAAAATAAAATATTTTTCTTTCTTTGGATACTCTATTAATAAAGTTGTTATAAACATTTTTGATCCGCGCATTACCTATTGGCTTTACTATGTAGTCGGCAAGCGCGTAACCTACGTAACCAACGCCTTGAGTCTGGGGCGAGCGGTATGTACCTACCGGCTGGAGATGAATGGATCACTTCTTGGTGCGCGAACATTTAAAAGGGAAAATGGGAAATTACCAGCTATCTGTTTCGTCCATTTTTTTTAATTTTAAATATTTTAGAAGATTATTTTCTGAAATTTTGAAAATTTGTGGACATTTTAAAATATTGAAAGTTTAATAAACGTAAAAGAATTTTGAAAATTTAGAAAATTCATGATAATTTTCAAAGTTTTTAGAAATAATTAAAGTTGGAGGTTTCTATTCTAAACATTTGACCATTTTTTATTATTTTATGAACATGAAAAATTAATAAACGTAAAAAAATTTTTAAAGTTTAGAAAATTGTTGAAAACGAAAGTAATTAAAATTATTGTCGATTGTGAAAACGTTTGGAAAATTGTTAAATTTCGACAGGTAAGAGTTAAAATGAACGTTCTGTGTAATTGGATGTTAAAATATAGCAGCAATTTGGTTTTTGACATCTAATAGCACTTATGTTTAGGATTATAGATGGACTGCAATGGTAAATATTTTCAATTCAAATTTAATGAAGGCCTGCCTTTTAATTGATATTTTGTTATATTTAATATTTACTGTCCCCGGATTATATTAATTGATAATAATGACCTGCAGCTTAAGTTTGTCTAGGTTTTTCTCTTTTCTACCCATGCTAATGTCACACGAAAGGGTCAAAGTTAACTTACTTGTTAAATTGTAATTTGGTTTCGGAGTTGTAACAGTTGGCAAATTGTTGATTTTAATGAATTTCATGCATTGATGTTGTAATTTTAGTGTAAATTTGAAGCATCTTGTGGTAATTACGAAGCGAGTGCGCTCGACAAAACCGTAGCGATTGGTAAGCCGCGTTCTATGTATTCTCAGTAGACCAAGTGGGTTATGCATATACAATTCCCATACATCTAATTTCAGTGTTGCAATATAATTCCGAATAGCAAACAATCCAATTTAATTGAATCGCATCGTCGCTCGGAATAAATTATGCCGAGGCTATCGAGACGAGGGTGCACATATATCACTGCGTCTGGCTGCGTCTTCCGTCCTGCTATCACAACGTCCTTTCTGCTAAACCTATGCCGGCAAAAATATTGCAGCAATAAATGTTTATTCCGGAGAGTTAAATTCTCAAGAAGCTACAGAATCCGGAAACGGGGGATGGAGAAGACAGGATGATTGGCTTGCTTGCTGCGATTTACCTTATGAAGAATTTATCGCGCCTCCTTATTTTTCTAAGAGAAATAATGCAGGGAATAGAAGTACCGAAGCTGTCAGATTCACACACTCTTGACACCGGATATTTCCAGGATTCAGGAGGGTGGTTGCGTTAGGCCCGGTTATTCGGTACGAGCTATTTAACTAAAGCATTTTGTTCGCGGTCGTTTTCTCTTGATTAAAGTCAACCCAGCAAAAGAAAAGAAAAACGAAATCTTAACGAATATTCCTTTGAGTGGATTACTTCGTAAAAGCTATTTGTACAAGTAAATCTCGTAAATCTCACACATAAAAAGGTTTTGGTTATCTTGTTTTCATCCTTATGGTATCTCAAATTTTATTTCGTGCTGGTCGTAAATAAATTACCAAATAAATATTGATCGGAGGTGTTAAAAATTTCAGTAATTCGCAGAGTCTCAACGGAAATAATAAATTTTGCAATAAATTTTTTATGCTGACTCCAGGGAAATTATGGAAACGTAAAATAATACATATAATTATAAATTTGTTTACTTCTGCCGGTTTCATTATTATTTTTCTTTGGTCTGTTTATTTTTGATTAGGTACGGTCTTTTTATATTTCAGGGATTTGTGAACAAAAACAGATAAGGATTTGAAACGCTAGTTTTATTAAAAGAGAAAATTGAGTTGATTTAAGAATATCTTTCATTATCATGCCATTTTTTTTGTCGACCAACATCACAGTGATATGATTATGAAGCTCCTAAGTTTTCACCTTACAAACCTCTGAAAACTCCTAACTAAATTAGGTAGCGTAAATACTTCCCACATCTAAATTAAATGTTTTAATCCGGCCCTGTTTTAATTTGTAGTTGCAATTCACCACAATTAAACAAGTCATTTATGTTATTATTTTTCAATTTAACTAAGAAAACAAAAAAGTCATATTTTAATTTGATACGTAAAGTAAACATCTTTATTTTATTTTTTGAGCCAAGAAATTCATCATATTTTGTTTAAAAAATTTAATTGTAGTTAACCGAAGAGAACTTTTCTTCAATTTAATTTTAAAAATCGTTTACATTCCACGACAGACTTCAGATTCATTTAACTTCTTTCGTTTTGTTGTATTCGTCTGTTTATCAGGGAAGCAAGCAAGTTGTTTATTCGTACCTTCTAACTTCCTAAGTTGAGAGAGAAAGTTCGAGTTGTCTGCAAAAACACAGTCTTAATCGGGGGAAAAAGTCTCGCTGAATATCTCTGAACGAAAACAAAACTACCATTTTAAGCTACTCGCTGTGATATATGTGTTGACGATCTTGACAGAGGGTAGTAACCCTTAAATTTGAACAGCATTTTAGAAATTATTTTAAAAATGTAATAAATATTTATTCATTCAAGCTAAAGGTGTATTTTATGGAAATCATTTCGTATTAAGATTAAAGCACAAAGAAGCGCAATAATGATGTGTAATACAGATTTTTAAATCACTTTCTTCTTATAGTGCCATACCCTATTCAGGGCGTTGGCGACCTCTTTCCTATGTCTGTGTTTGTAACTTGCACAGACAGACATAGGGGACCTACAGTTTAATGTGGGCTCCGAACCACAGGAAGTTCATGCACTTCTTCTCCAGAGAAGTTTTCCTGGGGAAAAATCCACCTCGCTGGTTTCCTCTTGCCTTGCGAGGGAGAACGACCGGGCCGGGGATCGAACCCGCTGCATTGGTAGCCCGCGCTCTTACCACTGAGCAACGGCCGCTCTGTAAATTACTACTAAGATCAAATACTACCTTTAGGTGTGACGCAGCGATTGTTTGATCCGCTTATCAACAGCAATGCCACATGTAAATTAAAAATTATTGAAAACCCTGTAGCTTCATTGACAACAAAGTTATGTCGTTGCTAGGCAATATCACGAGTCTGAAAGACGAGTGATGTTACCGTGCTTCAACACAATTGAGTTCGTCAATGAAAGGCAAAATTACAAATAATTTTAAATCCACGAGTTGTATTTTTTAGAATATTCCACGAACTAAAAACTATTTTTTTATTTATTATATTTATTTGTTATGTACGAACGTATTAACGCATATTTAATTATTATATACAAAAATTTAAAAAAATTGTTAACGTGTACAACGCCGATAACACCGGAGCTTCCTACAAAAAGTATTATCGCGGCCAGTCATAGTCTAATTGGTCAAGAGCATCAAAATAAACGACTGTCATTGGCTGTTACGATGCGAGTGGAATATTCTGTATAAGTACATTTGGACCATCAACAATTGCATACACGGTGAAACTAAGTACGTTCGTCGACGTTTTATGAACACTTCTTCAACTATCAAGTGCTACATAGAATTGTTGTTAAATTTAAATATGCTGTAAGCGTGGACAGTTTAAAATGCAGAAAACTAAAACCAAAATTGTGTAGGAATAAAAACATTTTTTTGCTCTATTTTTGCTGCCGATTTATAAACAATAATACAGGGTGTTAATGAATTGTAGAGACAAACTTCTAGGGCTTGCAAAACACAACAAAGCAAACAACTTTTGTTAATAAATGTATGGTCAAAAGTGTTTCCTTTAGAAAATAGAGCCTCTTAAAGATTCTTTAAGAAGCACCTGAAAATAGGCAACCCAAATTGCATTTTCAATTATTTTGCCCAGGTCACACGGAATTAAAAAAAAACGATCAGACATACATGCATTCAAATAACGTCAATTTTGACACAATTCGATATTTTTGTGATATTATTTGACTTTTCTTGCATTCGTTTCTTTCTGTGCCTTTTACAATTCGTTTTTTTCCTTCCGTGATTTTTTTGATAATTATTTTCTTCGTTAGTTTCGTTCTGTGTTATACTTTTGCCAAACAGCATGACATGATGTTCATGTATGGAGCAGCTTGGGGTCACTCACAGGAAGCTGCTCGCCTGTACCAAAAAATTTTCCATATAGGAATCATCCATCGCACAAGGCCTTCAGTGTAGTTTCACGTCGGCTGCGGGAGGAAGGTACATTCATTGTCAACAGACACAACTGTGGAGCTACCAGAACAAGGCGATCGGTGGATTTTGAGGAAAAAGTTTTGGAGAGAGTGGCTGAAAATCCTTCTACTAGTTCAAGAGCCATCGCTCATGAAATGGGAGTGAACCATGTTTCAGTATGGGAGGTACTACATGAGCAGCAGCTACATCCGTAGCAGCCACAGAAGGTACAAGCTATGGTTCAAGCAGATTTTCCTAGAAGGGTAGAATTTTGCCAGGAATTTCTGCGGCGGTGTAATGAGGATCCAGAATTCCAAGTAAACGTTCTGTTTAGTGACGAAGCATCTTTTACGAAAGAAGGAATATTCAACAGTAGAAACAGCTACATTTGGGACGATGAAAATCCTCATGCTGTGGTTAAAACAGGATACTAGCAAAGATTTTCAGTGAACATTTGGGCCGGGATTGTTGGCGATAGACTGATTGGACCATATCTGCTACCCCAAAGATTAGCAGGAGCAATTTATTTAAATTTTTTGCGCCATGTCCTGCCTGGGAAGATGTTCCACCTCAAATATGGCTGCAGCACGATGGTGCACCTACTCATTTTTTTTCGGAAGTCAGGGAATATTTAAATAACGCTTATCCCAACAGATGGATAGGTCGAGGCGGGCATGTGGCGTGGCCTCCACGTTCTCCTGATTTGACCCCACTTAATTTCTTTTTGTGGGGTCATGTTAAAAGGTTAGTGTATGCTACCAAAGTTGAAACTGTATAAGAACTTACGGCGCGTATTCTTGCTGCATGTGAAGAAGTTCAACATACTCCTGGCATATTTGGAGCGGTGCGCAGGAATTTACTTTGTAGATGCGCTTCGTGTGTAGAAGCGGGAGGGGGGCGAGACATTTACAATAAGTTTGTTAATTTTTGAATTAGTTATTGTAAATTTTTCAAATAGTTGATTTTTGCTTTGTAATTTTGGTTTTTTCTATTGCTTAGTTTCGAAACATTTTGTTAATAAATTTATTTTAAATTTAATTTGAATTTGAAAAGTGGGAAAGAAGGCTTTATTTATCCTGTATTAATTTCCGTCGTTATGGAAACAAATAGTAGGTAGTAAATTGAGTTGCCTACATTTAGGCGCTTCTTAAAGAATCTTCGAGAAGCTCTATCCCTGAAAGAAAACACTTTTGACTGCACATTTATTAACAAAAGTTGTTTGCTTTGTTGTGTTTTGCAAGCCCTAGAAGTTTGTCCCTACAATTCATTAACACCGTGTATAAAATTACGTAAATGAATATTGTCGTGATGCTGTTGTGTTATTTCACTTTAGTGGAGCTTTAATAACAGGATTATTCCTACTTTTCCATTAATTGCGCTGACAAAACCGATTCAATTTTTAAAATCCTGAATTTACAATAATATCGCAAATGCATTTGCATACAAAAGGTTTCAGTGCATGTTGCCTGTTATCTGTAACCTGCAACAAAGAATGTTTAGTGTTTGGTTTCAATTCTATGCAAAATCAGTTTTTGATAGCCTGAATATTAATAGAGTTTGAATGTTGAAACAATAAATATACTTTGGTGATCTATACAGTTACAGTATCACTAAAGCCTTTTATCCGGTTATGTAAATGTTAACACATCGTGCGCATTTATGGAGGGTAATTAATAAATGGTATGGCAAAAACACTTCCGGTTGTTTTATGAATTTTATTGGAAATTTGACATTATTGCCATTTTAATATCTCTGGATCATTACATCTATGTGTAATGTTGATTGTTTAATTTTAAAATTGACCAATTCTTTGTTTGCTAATAACCAGGCTATCAAAACAGATATCATGTAAAACAGAATTGACGATAATACGTTATATTCAGAGCGCAGTAAAAATTATTCTCTGTTTAATATGAAAACGAGGTTGTATTATTTAATTATCAATAAAATTAAATAGTTGCAGTAATTAAAAAATAACTGCAAGTATTTTACACGATTAAACGATTAAAATCTTTTATTTTTAAAAATCTTTCATCTGATCTTTTTTGAATTTCTAATTGCAAACTTTTGAAATTTATCTTTGTGATAACTGTTACAAAGATGTTTTTTTGTATCATACTTGAAAAATATTATGTTAACTCATTTTTATTTGAAAATTTAGGATTTTCAAAAGAAACCGAAGCACGAATAAACATTTAAGAAACCCTAAAAGGATTGTTTGGAACATGTTGGTTTGTTTCCTAATACTTCTCGGGTACTCCCGTTTCGAAACTACAGATTTCAAGTTATATAAAAATTTATGGGGAGATTATAAACTTTGAAAACATCTAACACCGTGTGTAGAAATTATACATGCTTTTTTGCAATTATTATTTCTAAAAGTAGAGTCTTATAAATTTGTAAGGAGAATCTAAGATAGGGGATATTAAAATTATTCAGTTCTAAACATTTTGATTTTGAATTTTAACATCTGTTCAATGAGTATTGATATAATAACATAAATCGTCGCAATAGCTCTAAGAGAATACAATATTATTCTTAATAATATTTTTAAAACTTCAAAAAGTCATCAAAATACAAATCTTTAAACATTTTGGAAATTTTCTATAATTATTATTTAAAACATTGGGTCACGATCTATTTAATTATATAAGATAGCAAAACTCTTAATGACTTTTCATTTAGCTTTTTCTCAAACGTATTAATTATATTTATAAATGTTTTTTTAATAACAGGCAATAAATATATAAAAAAAGCATTGCAACAGAACATCATTAGAATTTTAATTAAAACAGCATTTCTTTGTAGCAAATTGTGTGAATACAAATATGAATATGATTGAAATAATATGCCAAGCAATGGCAATATTTGAACAAATAGTTGCTCATGCGGACAAAATAAATACGCAATTAAATAAGCAACAAATTAACAATTAAAACAACAAATATAAACAAAAACATAGCATTAATTTTTCCTATGAAATAATGTCTGTCTGTCTGTTTGTTTTCAATTCTAAAACTAAGAGGGTCTTTACAGTATGCAAAAAAAACAACTTGAGCATATTTTTCCTTAATTATGTAAACCTATCTGGCAGCTGCATGTGTGGACGATCATGTTTACAAGGTCCACACTTTTTTAAACTAAATATTGAGAGCTCCAGTTAAAATAACAAACGCCCACATTAACAATTACAAGAACGATAGCAGTTGCAAATTAATTTATAAAACTAGTTGAACCCGTAAATTACGATCCGCGCTTTCAAACAATGGCAACAAATTTATTGTAAGCGATATAATGATATAACCTGTGTCAAGATGTAAGGAATGTTACTGAACGCGTGAATGAGATCAATTTTTAGAACCGAAAAGGTTAAAATTTTTGTTTTAAATTAGCTTCGCCCTCCCGTTTACGAGCCGCCCGCCAATGTGAATAGATGAACGTGAAATTTGATAGAAGTGCGTCAAAGTCTAAATTATAATACACAACCTATTAGATACAAAACATGTATTTTTTTTAGACTTGCATCAGGTTATAGTTGTAACTTGTTTTTTCAATAAATTATTATCTAAAGGCGGTCACACGTAATGAAGTTCCTTCGGAGAAGTTAATAAAAAATAAAAGCGTATTGTTTCGAAGGTGCTCGAGTTTAATGGTTTATATAACGAAGTTAAGCTTGGGTATTTTATACATTCAAGTATTCTTTTCAGAAGTTTTCTTGTTTCGGGGATCTCTAGTTTCAGCTGTGTGAACCGGGAATAATTAGATTTGGTTCAGTTTTTCCGAAATTCGCAGGCGTTTGGGGTATAGACAGGGCCGGGAAAAATAAACCTTAACGCAAAGCCACTCATCTCGGCGAGTGTTCGGCGTTGAATTCTAATGAGAATTTTCTTTATTACTTAAATCTGTGTAAAGCGTTGTTCGGAAGCGTGTGTCGTTAGGTACGAAACAGTAAATTTCGTGTTAATAACCGGCAAATCCTGCTTTACGATTCGTATTCACAGTAAATAACTACAAATAAGAGACGATTCCCAAATAATTGCGCTTGTACTTAACGGGGAGCTCTACAAGCAGAGACCGGCTATCTGTAATCTGCACCCTTGTTTCCCTTGCTATTTGCGGCCGACCGAGCCATTCTCAGCCCTTCCTTATCTCTCAGCTCGTTTTCCATTTCCATTCCCTGTCTTTATCTGTTCTTCCAGCAACACCTAGTCCTGAATTTCCATGTATAGTGAAGGCTCCGAGGGCCTCTTAAGCCCTGCACTGCTTAACCACTTGTCAATTTACAAGGTGTGGATCCAGGTTTGTGAGGATTTGTGGTGCAAATTGTTGCTTCGAGTTTGATATACCGCTGTTGTTGCTACACCAAATGAAACTTGAAACTTGGATATTGTATTCCGGAATCCCTTTTGGAACATTATTTATACGATAAACGCTCAGCTTATTTCCTTCGCTCATCTTTTTATTTCATTTTACGCACTAATCTGTGTGTAAATATGAATTATGAGTTTTATTGGCCCGTTAAAAATATTACGAACAATATTCCGGGGATTTAATTAAACAATATTGAAGTTGGGAATTCCCGCACGAATTTCTACGAGTATAATCAATAATTGCTTTTGAAGTCTACAAAGTTATAACACCTGATCGCCCCATTTCCTCCTTATACATTAAGTTCTAAACTTTGTTCGAACTTTTAAAGTAAATAAAGAAACCGTCGCCAATCGCTTGAACGTAGAAATATGAATATTTTATTATATCAATGTAAAGTTTAATTCGGTAGGTTCGCTGGAAATGTTTTAAAAATAAAATGTCGGCAATCATTACGATACCGGACTGCAATGAAATTAAAATTAATTACGCAATAAATCCGAAATAAACCCTGAATGTATGTTAATTCAATATAAACATACAACAAGTGTTTGTTGACCAATAGAAAACTATTCCATTTTTTATTGTAACACAACTGTATCTATTTTTACACGACAGTATACACGCTTTACAGATCACACAAGGTCACACAACCATTATATTTAAAGAAATGCAGAGTTATTTAAATATCTAGATCTATAAATCAATATGATTTTAAATATTAGTTTTAATTAGTTACTTACATAACCGTATTTATTTCTTTTGTGGATTTTAAATGCCTTCATCGAAAATTTCTTTAAAAATCATTTTAATTTGTTGTTCAGTTCAAGATAAATTCCCTGAGAATATAGTTTTAAGCTGATGTTCGGCAATATCTACATTAGATGATTCCATTTGGTCGGAGAGAAAATGAGTGGTCAGCTAAAAGCCCCGACCTAACTCATTCTGATGCTTACTTTTAAAATTATTATTTAAGGCTTAGAAGTGAGCTTTAAAAGATTTAAAGCTCACTTCTAAGCCTTAAATAATAATTATTATTTTTATCGTATTATCGATGACTGCAAAGTACCGTACAAAACCTTAATTTACGATGAATTATGTTATTGCCAAGCGATAAATAGAAACCGGTTTAAAGATTTTGTTTAAACAAAAAATATTTGGCTTCCTTAAAATGTGATATTACATAGATCGAAAGGGTAATCATTCTATGTATTCTGTTGTTAGGGACGCATGTATATCCATGTATTTTCCCGTATTGATGGTTATTTCAGTTATTTCGATGTTTTCTGGTGTACCCTCCACTGATTCTCAGTAATTTTCGCTGGGTGTAAAAATCATGACTTTTATTTAGAAAATTAAAAAATTTTTTTGATTTAAATCAAACTTCATTCATTTTAAGCGATTTTTAGGATTTTACCTACTGATTTTTTTTAAATTTAAGTTCCGCTTTTTACTAGCTCAAACTTTTAACATTACCCCCCCTTGCCCCTCCCGCGCGGCGCCCATGAGAATTAGTGTTTTTGTTTAAATGTTTTAATGTAATCGTTGACATACACATATCATGTATCTGATTACTTTCCCGTAGTATTGAGTTCATGTAAATTTTCAAAATCAAGATATTAACGTCTTGAGGCGCGAGGAACCTCCCAGAAAAATTTATTTTTAAACAATGTCTGTCTGTGGATGTGTGTGCGGGTGTGGGTGTGTGACGCCGCCTCTAAAAGCGTAAGTACCGGACCGATTTTGATGATTTTCTGCATGAAAAAGTAAATCAAAAATTGTAGTTCTAGTTTTTCAAAAAATCCGAAACGGGAAGCGGAAGTTACATATGTTTTTTTTTGGTAGCGTTTTTTTTTCAAAACTAAATTTTGGGTAAGTTGAGCACATGATCTGAGAGAACAACTTAAGCAAAAGCAAAAATTTTTCTACCAAACTCTTTAGTTTCAAAATTGCGGCCGCTACGATTTTTGAAAATATCGTCTTTAAAGCCCACTTACTCAAAAAGTACTCGGGATCAATTATTGTTTGAGAGCTATTTATGGGAAATATACGAATTACTCATCTCGACTATTAGAACCGAAATCTAATGTTAGTTTTTAGAAAATTTTATATTTGGTGGGGCTACACGTTCCCTCCTAATTTTTTTGCTGACGAATTTAGACTTGATTGGCTACTGTAGGAAACGTTAATTCAAATATTAGTAATGAAAAGAAATTCTCACTTACAAATTTATTTTTACTTAGACAAGTTAGATTGTGACCAGGTATGATTACTAAGTCATCATAATTTTTCTGACGTCACGAACTGACAGCTGTAATAAAGATTGAAGTATGGATGGAATGGAGGATTGCCTATATATTTTGTTTTCTTAGAAATCTAACAGTCAGTGAATAATTGTACAACGTTATAATTATAAAATTATCTTTTTTGCAGTAAGTATTGATATCTAGTATGGGAAATTCCACTCGGAAAGATCTTAAAGTTACATATAAGCAACTCTATTATTATTACGCATTTCACTTACCCTGTATGATCGCATAACGGCTGTAGAGCCTTACCTCAACCCCAATTCCCAGCAACCTGGACGGCCCAGAATTTTGAACCACTTGTCCAATAGCATGGCACTGTTGGTGTTAACCACTGCGGCAATCTCACGGACCGTTAAATTATTATGCAAAATTAATTTTTTTTGATTTGTGAAAAGTAATCATTGATTTATAACGCATGCAGATTAAATAAAGAGTCTATAAATAGATACAAATATTAAACTCACAGTAGATTGTAGTACACTGTGTCCATAAAGTAACCCCCCTCCCCCAACTAACTTTTGAACGACTTGATATTTTTTTACAAAATTTGGTGTGCTGTAATGAGAAATTAAATGCTATTTTCAGACAATATTAAAATTTTGTATCATCTAAAATGGCGACTGGGCGCCATTTTGAATTTTTTTAATAGAAATGGGGGTCGAGTGACACCTCATTGGAAAGGTCTTTTAATTCTGCGTCTGATCCTAATGTTTCAAAGAAAAATATTCAGCCATAACAAAACGACAATGTTTGAAGATAAAGAAGTCTATTTAAAAAAACTAAGAATTAAAGCAAAAGAAATTAAATTAAGTGTTTGAAATGTTCACCATTCACTTCTTGGCACATAAAAAGTCGGTTATGAAATTCCTGCCTTACATTTTCATAAGTTTCTGAAGTGATAATTCTGCAAACTTCTGTAATGCGTTGCTCCAGTTCTTCAATTGTTTCTGGACGGGTTCTGTACACTTTCGATTTCAGATATTCCCATAGAAAAAAAATCTAAGAAAGTTAAATCTGGGGAGTGAGCCGGCTATTCTACAGGCCCCCGCCTACCAATCCATCTTCCAAGAAAATGGCCGTTGAGAAAGTCAGAAACAGGCCTATAATAATAAGGCGGCGCACCGTCTTGTTGGAACATAACGTTTTCAATATTATTTCAAGCCACCTGAGACATTTCTGGGAAAATTTAGTCCTGGAAACGAAAAAGTGGACTACTGGATAAGAAAATCAAAACAATTTCGAACTGAGTGAGTCCATTGGTTTACAATCCGCCATTTTGTTATGTTTCAATATTTTTCTTTGAAATTCTAGGATCAAACGCAGACCTTCCAAATGAGGTGTCACTCGACCCTGGATAAAAAAATCAAAACCATTTTGAATTGAGTGAGCCCATTTGTTTAAAATCCGCCATTTTGTTATGGCTGAATATTTTTCTTTCAAACTCTAGTATCAGACGCAGAATTAAAAGACCTTTAAAATGAAGTGTCAGTCGACTTCCGTTTCTATTTAAAAAAAAATTCAAAATGGCGCCCAGCCGCCATTTTGAATGATACAAAATTTTAATATGGTCTGAAAAATAGTATTTAATTTCTCATCACAGCACACCAAATTTTGTAGAAAAATATCAAGTCGTTCAAAAGTTAGTTGGGGGGGGGGGGGGGGGCTGTTACTTTATGGACACAGTGTCTATACAAACTAAAACAAAAAAGTGTTGCTTGAAAGGCTCCTTCAAGTTACAAAAAAATTTAGAAATTTGCCCCAAAATTGCTAAAGTACTACTGGAAAATAACAAAACTTTGAGTTCAAAGACTTGTTATCAGTAGAAATACCAAAATTGCAACAAAGAGTAAGAAATGTTGATGTACAAAAAATTCTTATCACCTGCAAGGTAAGTTTTTAACATGCGTTTTCTGTTAATCTCAAACAAAATTTTATTATATGTTCTTTTAGTTAGTATTAAGAAAAAACTCAAATAAATCTAATCTATTACTAGTTTGACATTTGTACCTATGTCTAATGAAATTAATATTTGATTGATTTATCTTCTAGTGGGTTAAAATATTAATAGTTAAGAAAACTAAAACTCGAAGTTTTTTCACTGTAAATTTGACGTTTGTTAATGTAGAAAAATTGATGAAAGGCTACGTGTTTTGGCAAAACGCCATCATCAGACCATATTAAGATAAGTAAATTAGCCACGACCAAAAATTGTTTGATAAGTATCAATATAAAAACACCATAAGCAACTTAAAGCTCACTTAGATACATTAAACTATACACATCTTAGGTGATAATCTTAAAGAGAAAAAGGGTTACAACCAATAAAATTTTAAACCTGAAAATATCCAAAATCTAAAATTTGACCAAAGTAAAATTTTTAATACAATATGATTAAACCGTATCAAATTGGGATTGTACCTTTTATCCTTTAAGATTAATATCTAAGATGTGTATAGTTTAATTTACTTATATGTACCTTTTAGTCAAGATTTCCAAAAGGTTTTGAAAAGCTTCAAACTTTTGGTGGGAAAGCTTTGGATTTTGTTATTTTCTCTTACTTATTTACACCTTGCAATTGACACTTTTATGTACTTTTATTCCATTTCATGCTTACTGCCAAACTATGCACAATATTTGTGTATTTGGGACATTCCCGTACGAAAACGGCATCGCGCTCCTAAACCAATTGATTTAAATCAATGATTTTTTTAATAAAACTGATATGAAAGTGATAAACGTGATTTAGTTCAACTTTATTTAAATCTTTGCACCCCGATTCGTTCTGAATACTTGTATATGTATACTTTCGCGTATTCCTGCTTACATTTTGTAATCTTAGATGCATTTTTTATAAGTTTTTTTGTATTTTTGTTGATTATCGTTGTAGATTTTTATATTGTATCAAGAGTTTTAAAACAAATTGTTTTAATAGTGATTAGTATTCATTAACACTTGGTACCTATCTAACTGGTTTATAGACTATGACTATCCCGCAATGGCCGCAATACTTTATCATTTCAAATATTTTTGACACAGGGAATACGTAAGCTGCGCATAAATACACATGAATACTCCAGACTATACGTCGCGTCGGTGTGATGGAATAAATTAAATATACGCGAATACATGAGTAAAGGACAGATTTTATGCAAAATTCATATCATATGGCCATCTTTTTGTATCTGAACAAATCAAATTAATCAGAGCTAATTAAGACTAACTACATTTTGCATATATTCACAATTTTGCTCATAATTTTATAAAAAATGCATGTTATTATATTTTGGAGGTTTTCTAGCGAACATGTAATTTTCCCTACAAAAAATGTTGTATTGAGTTTTCAGAGAGTTACATGGAATACGCAAAGAATACAAACGAGTATGTAGATTTATATGAAAATACGTAAAGAATACAAAGACATACCCTATTTCTGTGCTTAAGTGTATTCTTTTGGGTTCTTTAATTATTCATTGTGGCAATTCGTTTGTACTGTATGGGCATTCCGTTGAATTCTCCATGCATTCTCTAGACATTTTATGTATTTTTAAGATTACTTATGTATTTGCATGTATTTAATGTAGTGAAGTATATTGATGTGTATTCTTGGGTATTCATATGCAATGGCTGTAGAAAGAGGTGACGTGAGTGGCAAAAAGCCACGAGCCCTGAGCTTGTAAGGCCCTGCGGGCCCGAAACGCTAAATAAAGAAATATTTTCTTTGTAAAATACAATGTATGGTTACGCGTACGCATAACCTGTACAATGCAACAATGTATTATTTGTATACTGTAACTTGCAAATGTGGTTTGGCGGACCTGTGCTGATTGCTGTTGATTATCTATTCTAATTAAGCAGATGAGTAGATCCTGTAAACGAACTATTTTTGAAGTAACGTGTATTAGTTTCTTATTTTAAACGCAAATTATATTGGGTGCTGGTTGTGTACGAAAGCACATTTATTTCTCCTTTTAAAAAAATAACATGTCATAGCATACATCAACTTTTGTTTTCTACATATTACCCTAATAATATGCAAGTGTTTTTGTTCTGCTTTTAGAATAGCAGTTAATGCAAGTAGTGTTTTGTTTTATTTTCAACATAATGTTCAGTTCATAGCCTAACTATGATTTTTTCAAATTATGTAAATGGGTTATACTTTCATGGAACTCTTAATTAAGTTTTTATTTCGGAAATACAATGACCAAAACTTAACCAAATACAAAATGGAAATAATGGAAAATTTTAAAACGCTGTCCGTAAGAAAAGAAAAAAGCTGCGGGGCAACCGCCACGGGACCTTCCTCGCATTTATTAAAACTATTAAAAGTTTTTTAAACTAATTAAGAAGATGTTTTAAATTTTTGAAAAAATTTAAAAATAAATCCGAAGCCAAAAATCGATTTTTCCAAAAATGATCGACATTTTTGGCAAATTATTAAATTAAACTGTTCAGGTAAACAATCAAAAAGCCACAGACTACAGTTTCTTTCCTAATGAGAGGTCGTTTCTATGGTCATTTAACATACCCATACCAATTTTGAAGTTAACATTCCTAAGTGTTAGAACAAACAACAAATCTATGGGGGCGGGGGAGGGGGGTAACCGGAGGATAGTAGAAAGATCGCGCTTGTGCAGAGCGGCTATTCGACATGTGTAGAATACAACCCCTTCTCACCCATCAGGTTTTATGATGTTTGCTATTTTGCAACTGCCAACAATGTTTATGCGCTGAAAGCAGAATATCGATTTATCAAAAAATAATAAACTTGTTTTGGCTATTATTTATTTAAACTGATCAGGTAAAATATTAATATAAGCTGTTGTTAAAAAAAACAGGCATAGCCTAAATAAAGGAGGAAAAAGAAGAAGAAGAAGAAGGTGAACGACCCAAATGACACGCTCTATAGAGCTTTTTTCAATAGTAGGTCTCTCTATGGTCATTTAACACGTTTATGCCGAATTTGAAATTGAAGTCGAAGTCGAAAATCCCAAGTTAAAAAACAACAGTTAGGGGGATGAGCGGGGGTGGTAGAATAGTCGCGCTTGCATGAGTTAACCTGGTTTTATTATGTGTGGTATTTTGTATTTGCAAACCTATTTTCATCCGATGAAAACAGAAAAACACTAGCGTCTAGCCCCTTGGGTTACAGCCGATCCTACCTCACATGACTTGCATGCAGCTGGAATGTGTGTAACCACAAGTTCATAGTGGCACAGATGGATATGCGGTTGTATTCGGGTGTACTACTTTCTTGCTGCATAAGTAGTTGGGACCAATTTTTTTTTATTTTATAGTTTTTTTTAAAACACTGTTGATGCGTTTTGGTGTTTACGCGAGGTTATCTGTTAATAGCAGTTATGTTTTTAAAGAAAAAATACGAAGACAAATTTGCATTCACACTGATTGACGGCATACTAACACGCAAGTCTGGTACTAAATTAAAAAAAAGGATTTGTTGTTTTCTATTGAACGCAATTTATTAGCAATTAAAAAATAGGCTTTAACAATGTAAATCTCGATGTAAATATCACACTCGCACATATGCGAGTCAATATTAGATGATATTGCGCAATTGAGGATCGGCTGAAGGCCAAACGGCTAGACGCTAGTCAGAAAAACGGTTTTTCAAAAAATGATAGACGTTTTTCAGGAAATTATTTAATTAAGCTGTCCAGGTAAACAACCAAAATGACACGCCTATATGTCCTTTCTCAATAGGAGGTCCATACCGATTTTGAAGTAATTCCTAAACAAAACAAAACAAAGGGTCGGAGGGGGGGGGGGGGACCGGAGGGTGACAGAAAAATCTCGCTGCCGGGGATCTGTTATTCGATATTTTTAAAATCTGAGCGCGTTTTATTAATAACAATTTCCTGAAATCACTTACTTGTTTAATAGTATATTATAATACAAGTGTATAAGCAAGCCTTTAAAGCACGTTTATGTTGCTATGTGAATTCGAATTATTTTTTTCGCGTGTTTGTAATTTGTTGCTTCAAAATTGATGACGTCATTGTTGCTCAGCAACTTTAAAACACCGGGGTGTTTTAATGTTGGATTTACACACGCTTTTTGGTTTGTTTTACAAGGATTATGATGCAGGTATAATAAAAAAGTGCATTAAAAAATTTTTTTGTTTACTTTTAGATTTATCTCTAACCACGTTAAAGTAATCCAATTACAATTATACTACAAAAAAAAAATTATTTTAATTCGATTTATATGAAAAGCATAAACTTAAGTATTTCTACGTAGACGTTTTAGTATAAAAGGAAAGTGCAAGGAAATGTGTAGTACATTACAAGATGACTGAAGAGAAATGCCACTATTATTATTCTAAAGTTTAGTAATTTGAAATGTAGATGGTAAAACACTGAATATTTTACGTGTTTCGCAAATCAAGCCTTTTCTATGAATAGAATATTAAAATCTCTCTTAGATCTCGTATTCACTGGATACAAATGCTCCTCGGCAATAATTCTGAAGATAAATGACTTCCTACTTTTCGTTGGTTTGAACACTACAACTGAAGTAAGTGTACGTGCCGTTGGCTAAATCATTATTTTTAATTTTGTTAATCTCAACAACGCGTATCAAATTTTAGTAATTCTTAGGAAAAATTACCATCAACTGAGTAATTCGAATGACTGTTAAATAGGACAAACGTGCATATGACGTTCTGATTAACTTTTTCTAAAAAAAGTACAAAAGCTGTCTTTATGTCAATTTCGCTTCGCCTGTTCAAGCTGAATTTTCAATACCACTAGTCGCGGACGTGAATTGAATGGTATGAATGCTAATTCAGTAATTCTTCTTTTATTTATGCAGTTGGCGTTTACAAAATTTGTGTTTTATACGATTTAACAGCTATGTTATACATGACAAAACTGAAATAATTCTACTTTCATATTGGTTTCTCGGTGTTATTCATTGGTTTTTGATATATTTTGTGCTTGAATAATAACGTTTGTTTTTGTTTTCATCTCTTTAAATCGACAAAGTCTATCTATATTAAATCCTTAACTGTCTCACCATAACACGGCGGGGGCTCTCACGTCTCGAGACAGTTTATTGGTTTTTGATATATTTTGTGCTTGAATAATAACTTTTGTTTTTGTTTTCATCTCTTTAAATCGACAAAGTCTATCTATATTAAATCCTTAACTGTCTCACCATAACACGGCGGGGGCTCTCACGTCTCGAGACAGTTTATTTATTAATTCAAGTAAATGTTTATGTATCAGTCACGTAGCGCGGCGTAGCACATACAATACAGCAGCTATGAGTACGACTGAAATTATATGACAAGTAAAAGAAATAGTTGGACAAATACATAACTACTCTTACGAACAATAACAAAAATAAGTCTGCAACAAGAGCTAAACCCTACACGCTGATAACAATAAAAGAAGAAATAATTACATTTGCTTCGTGAAGAAGCAAGTCGCAAACCTTTGGTTTATAACATCATAATAGAAATCTCAACACATCATTAGTAAAATTGACCGACACAAAAATTTTAAATGGAAATGGTGGTCAAGTGACGCCATCATTTAAAGGCTTCTTTCATTCTGCGAATGATAAATTATTAAATTAATATTGATACAATTTAGAAAATAGATAATCATGAAAACACCTTTTAAATGATGTATCACTAGACCCCATTTGCTATCAAAATTTTTACATCAATGAGCGTAGCTACGCTATAAGGCGAATTGAAATTTTTGTTTGCTTACAATGTAGTAATTTAGCTATTGGTTACACAACCTTAGTTTTGAGAGGAGTGACTTTATAGACGCCCATTGCAGAGACCTGTCCCGGCAATTATTCAAATTTTGTTTTTTTATGACTAAACGGTAACAGATATGAAAATTTTGTAAGAGTCGAAAATTGTTTCTAAAATGATCAGCTTTCATCAGAAATTGGACAGTTTATATAACAGTAAAGCGTGCGGCGTAGTACATAGGTTCAGCTAGTCAACAATTTTAATTGTACTACTAACCACGATTAGTGTTTCACGAACTTCTTGTTCTGTTCTTGTCTTGCTTTTTCTTGTTCTTGCAGCAAGAACATGACAAGAACAAGAACAAAAAGACAAGACAAGACTAGCTGGTGCAAGAACAAGATTTCTTGTCAAGACGTTTGCAAGAAACAAGATTTCTTGTTTTATGTAGATACATAAAACAAATGTTTCAAAACGCCGATTTTAACGCTTCTGGAACTGGAATGTGTGAAAACAAAATGTACTGTAGTGCAAAATAATAATTTATAAGTTTTGTTGCAATGTAATATGAGCGATGAATAAGCTATTTTCATAATAGATCTATGATTAGGCAATAGGATAGCCCCTGCCAATTAAAAAATGAACAAGCACATTTTGTAGGTAGGTTCCAATCTGATCAATAAATTCAAAGCCAGTAAATTGTTCTACATTTAATATAGATAACAATAAGCAGTCGTTTCAAAGAATCAGTAATATCAAAACCAAGTTTTTCGCAAAACTGCTATTTTAGCTGTCATTTCTGTACAATAAAACCATGAGAAAACCGAAGCAGATGTAAAAGGCCAAAACAGACAATTGAAAATAAATAAATAACGTTTTTTTTTGCTATTTGTTTAATATGTGCTTCATTTGGAACGCACCGATAAAATACAAAAATTAAATTGTTAATGCAAAGAAACGAAATAAAATATATGCAAGTATAGTATGTATGTTAGTCTACTAACTAACAAACGCGCTAACAAAATATAAAACTTTTCTAGTCAGTACTACGCAGTACAAAGGCGTTTAACGAGTAGGCGCGTGCGACAGGAAGCCAGCGTCGCTTTATCGAGACTCGATAGCTCGGGGAATCCCCCAACTAGCAAGAACAAGAAATAAGCAAGAGTCTTGCTAGCAAGACAAGAATTAAGCTAGCAAGAAATTTGCAAGACAAGAAGTTGTTTTACTTCTTGTCTTGCTTAGCAAGACAAGAAATCTTGCTTTGTGCGTCACTAAGTCCACGACGGTATTCGAAAAAGTAAACGATTTTCTTAAGCCTAGGCAGCCCCGTACCAGCGCCACCTATTGTTAATAAAAATTTTAATTATAATTGTAAATATTCTAAAATCACTAACTACAGACAAAAATTGTGTCATTTATTAAATATGCCGCAGAAGTGTAGTAAGTTGTATATCGATCAAGTCATCAGAATTCAAACAAAATCTGCACATGCATTTTTTATGTATAAGTAAATATTTTTGCTTTCAGAGATAGTCAAAACACAGCACCAGAAATTGCTTTTATAAACTGCTCAGTTTATTAAACTTTTCTTTGGCAAAAACAATTAAATCAACCAACAAAAACCATTTAATTTAGAATTCTTTATAGGTCTCTTTACAACATTAATGGTTTTAAAACGCTTTTAAGTTTCATCCGATCAGCGGAAGCGGTAATTCTATACTGACATTACTTAGTTTATTGAAGACAGTTTTGCTTATTAAAGAAGCTTTCATATCTAAGTAATATAAAATCAAATGTCCTCCAACAAGGCGTCATCAAACTTGTATTTCGACTAGTTTAATCTTTAAATTTATACGGAAGAGGATATAACTTTTTTTTACGAAAAACGAGCGGAATCAAATGTTAAATAAACTCGTAAAAGTAAGTAATGAAAATGCCCAAAGAGTGACTCGATGTCGAAATTTCAATTCAAAAATCGATCTCGCAACTAGAGCCAATTTCTTTAATTACGAAACATTATTTAAATAACTTTCTCATTTTTTCTCTTACCCGTTCATTCGTTTCACGAAAATGGAATGCCTCTGATTCCCCTTCACTAAAGCAAATGTTGTTTTTAATTGTACCTGACTTCATTGTTTTTAAATTTTTAACAAGTCAACGAATGCTTGAATTTTTCACATATTTCACTAGTTTTATGTATAAGGTTAAAACTTGTAACTTTTGCTCATATAGTATTATGTACTAGAATGCCGAATATGTATTATACCTAAAGGTACAATAAATAAAAGGTGACCCAAAAGTAACGCCCATCCTCTTGGGGATTGACTTAGCAAGCTAATATAAATCGGAATTGCAAAGGTACAGTCCGATTGGACTTCGTTGCTGAGTTTATTGTCAAAAACGTTATAACACTGAGACTCACTAATTCTTTGATCATTATCGAAATGTTTTTATTAACTTTATTTAGAAAAAACGAAAAAGTTTTAAAGTATTGACATTATGAAAAATTTGAAATTTTTGAAAACGCCGAAACTGATTATTTTGATAATTTGAATTTTTTTGAAATAGTTAAAAGTTTTCAAAAATATCTTCAACATTTTGAAAATGAGATATTTTTGGAAACTACTGATAATTTTGAATTTTATGATTTTTTGAATTTCAAACAGTAATTATTATTTGATGAAATGGATTTTGGGCCAGCGGTTGGTCTAGTAAATAAAGTCCCAGGCTTTGAAACTAGACTCTACAGCAGTAGGTTCGAGTCCTCTGTCCGTCGGAAATTTTTCTGAATAAGTTAAGTCCGGCGTGTCCATGGATGGTGTGTGTGGTGTGTATGTTGGGTTGCATGTCTTTCAGGGGTGGGGCATGTTAGACCGGTGTATAGCACTTAGTCCGAGTAAGGAGGTGGCATGGGAATCATGGAGTCGTGCTCACGCACGACCTAATGATTCTTAAAAAAAATATATGATTTTATAATTTGGTGATAATCGTTTTTGTTTAGCGGTTATCTATTTAAACTGTTTAGGTAAGCTACCAAAAGGAAACTTTCTAGAGCGGTGGTGTTTTCTCAATGAAACGCTTTTCCTATTGCCATTCAACATTTCATATCAGTTCAGGGTTTATCTATGAATGGAACTTTGTATTTTTCTTCACGTTTTTAATAATTGCACCAATTTATTTAAATTTTGTTTACTGATATTAGCACCGTCTGTTGTAAATGTTACTTTTTTTTTTACTTTTGTATAGTTTCAGTTGTAACGGGTTTTACCGCTAACTCGCAATTCTTATAAACGTGAATTGATATTTTTTGAGGAGAGAAGCGGAAGCTAAATTGAGTAGTTAGTATAAATTGGATTGTGGTTTTCATCACAAGTAATACAACTGTGGTCACGTTTTTTTTTTCAATAAACTTCGGTTGATTGTTAATGAGTAATCGTAATCACATCCTGCTCAAAGTACTTAATTTTTTAGATCAATAAAGCTAGAAATCAGCTACAAATTAATTTGTGTGCTAGTCCGCTAACTTCTTGGTGAGATCTTTTATCAATTTCTGAAGATGTAAAACTCCTACCCCTTTATTTAATAAACGGAAGCCAATAAAAATTTCTGTTTAGGCTAAATTGCTCATGAGTGATAGTAGAATAAATTTCTCAACTTTATTTTTACATACGGCAATATTTGGAGGGATTAATTTTCCTCATCTCACCTAATTTTTGGTAGGACGTGGGAATATTTGTCCTTCCGGTTTTGGTTTCCCTAATTCCAAGGAATTTTTTCCAAAAAATTGATTTTTTTCACAAAAAACTTCAACGTATTATTTTTATATTATAACTGGTATGCAGCTATGCTCTCAGTATAGTGATAAAAGTAGAGAGATGTTATTGTAGTCAGTGTTGAGGCGTAACACATTAATAATAAAATACTTTTGAATATATGATAAGTAACAATATGTAGAGTATAGGAAAGTCTAGGCAAAGTGCTTCGCTCATTTTTTGCTTATGAATTTGTTGTTTGGTCTCTGGTGTTCTTTAATTTCATGAATTCAGCCGAAGCATAAAGAAACGAAGGCACTGAGCCACGCGGGTGTAGCGAACATACGCTCCCGCCACAGTAGTAAATGTGGTGCGATCTTATTATAGTTGCAGTTGGCGCGTAAAACGTTGATACAAAAATACTTTTTACAATTTCTGCAGTTTAGGAAAGTCCAGTTAGAGCTATAGATACTCAATCCGAAACCTCTTGTTAATGCAGTTTTTCCTGATTTTGACGACAGAAACACTTGTACTACTTGTTGAGAAATGAGAATTGCACTTGTGCTTCACACGCTCAAATCATCAATGGATGTTCAAAGATTGAAATTATTGTAGTGTAAGTGAGTATCATCTTCGTTGTTATTACCAACCACCACAATCTGTTTTCATGTTTATAGAGGTTCGTTGTGAACAAAATGGTTCGCATGACTTTTCGGCGCAGTTTTACTTTTGAAATTTCACCAAATTTGTACGAACGGCATTAAAAATATGAAAGAACAAAAAATTTTGGTTCATCAAGTAGTTGCTTTTTGATTAATCTCGTCGTCGTAATAGTTCCAACGGCAAACATATCGACCCAGTTCTGAGCACATTGAGCATTAGTCACTCTTTGTTATCTGGCCATCAACATTACCCCCACAATACCAACCTCGAAACAACAATTAAGCGTGCTCCAAGATATCCGCCTTCCGGTACATTTACTTATGAAGACTATCGTGATAATGGCCTTTGTATCAAGACTAATAGTTGCATGCGTGAATGGTGGCGGCACTGTGGGCGCAAAGCTAATAAACAGCTATTTTTCTTGTTAAACCTTAAACACGCTACTCCCCAAAGCGGCTCGTTCCGAAAAATGGCGGGAAATTCTTAGCACCATTTGTTTTTAATTAATTTAACGCTCAGACGATCGTTAAGTAGACGACGAAACTTTACTCTATTAATTTTCCTTCAGTGCAGACAGGACCGTCTCTGTGAGACACGAAATCGTTCTTAAATCCTAAGATTCAATTAATTTAACTCAGAAGCGGAGGTGGGACATGGATATTCCAATGTGAATGGTGTAAATGGAGAAAAGCCCTCCAAATGCAAGAGCCCAGTGAATATAACTTTAGAATCTGGAAATGTGTGATGATTGAATATTACGAACACCGCCTACGATTTAAAACCTATATGCTGTATAATGTTTAAAAATTTAGCGTCGAATGAATATATTCTAGGTTGAACTAAAACAAACACTGGGAAATGTAAAATCAACATTACGAAGTAGTTAAATTTTGACTCTCAAAATACACTTAAGTTATTAAATTTGCGAAAGAAAGTTTATTGTTAAAGTTTCAAGATTAAAACAGTCATAGATTATGCCGTAACACTAGTGATGAGAACGTGTTGCCGTAGTATAACGAATTTCCCAAAATGTCTATTCTCTAATGTATAACGCTAGTGTTGTGCATTCACAAGGTGATATTTTATAGTGAAACTGTAACACCACCTTTCTGACTGGCAATAGAAGCGGTAACGCGTTGTTTTTGACAGTAAAATGATATTATTTATTTTTAAATAATCACTTTTGTTTGTGTTGTTATTTTCTAGTAAAATTGAAGATTTGTTTTATAAAACATTTACGAAATAATTCTATATTGCTAAGTAGCTTGTTCGAGCAACAGTAAAAGCTTCATATTCCAATACTACAGCTTTAAAATGGTGGTCGTTACGATATTTTGAACATTTTGGTTTTAACGCCGATTTACTGAAAAATAAGTTGCCTGATTGGCATAAACTTTGGTTTTTATATTAGCCCTAGAAAAACGCTAATACGCTGTATTGCTGTCTACGAGTATTTTTTATAAACAATGAAAACTGTGAAATGAAATAATTCTGATATGGTTATGCATTTGGAAACAATAATGCTTAGAAACTAGCCACACGATTGTTTTAATCGTTTAAGTATAATTTAAAGTTTAACAAAAACATATATTTTTTTAAGTAAGTTTATGTATTAGGAAATTTATAAATATACTTTAGACGCAAACGGCGCCTCATACATGGAGCTCCAAGAGCTTTGTTGGTGTCCCCACCCGATAATTTTTTCTGTAACTCTTTCTATAAAGTTTTGAAGATTTTGGTTTCAAAGCCTATTTACTCAAAAATGAGTTGCCAAATCGGCATAAGATTTTGTTTTTATAATAGCTTTAAGGGTTTTTATTCACTCTGAAGATGCAAGCTGCAATGTCTTGCGAAACGTTAGTTTGTATGGGTTCACAAACAGCAAACTGGCACAAGCCGATTAAGTATTATTGTCCTGGCAAACAAAATACATTAAGATCAAATCCTTGTCCGCCCCAAGGTTTAAATAATCTAAGGACACGGCTCTGTTTAGGCAAGCAGGGTCTACGAACAAATATTGCTTAATCTTCTATAGCAAATGCTTGAAAAGGCAGACAAGCTACAGGTCGGTCCTTACCTGATTATGCTGGGCGTAGTTCCCAAATGACGACGCGGTCTAAGCCGAAAGTAAATTGTAATATTGGAAATTCGAGAAACCGCAAAAACCTCAAAGAATATAGCTTTAAGGTTGTTCAATGTACTATTTAAGAGAATGTTAGAAACTATAACAATTGGAAAATGTAAAATAAATCAATATTTTTGACCTCTTCCGAAAATGATTAGTTAAAACCTGTAAACCCGAGTTTTTAAAAAATTTTTTAGATTTACAGAATTAGAGATAAGCTACAATTTGATGATATATCAATCCGCTAACTTCTCTATAACGTCTCCTCTAAATTTTTGAAAATTGTTTTTTATGCTCAATTTAATTTAATCAGCAAGGCGATGAAATATAATGTTTAGTAAATTGATCAAGAATCATAGTAGATTCAGATCATAATTATAATTTTTACATAATTTGATACTAGCCTCTCCCCCTCTGAATTTTTTGTGTTTACTATTCTTTAATCTCAAATATCTTTACGATTAAAAAATTAAAAAATCAATTTTTCTCACATGACTGGTACCCAAGTTTGCTGGTTTGTTATTAGTTGTCCTTCTTGCAATAGGGAATTAACATTTATATTTAATACCCTAGAGCGGAAAAAAAGGCAAGGTTAGCTCCTCGCTATACGAAGTATAGCTATAGAGGAAGGTAATGTAATCGTCATGTAGAATTTAGAGCAACTACGTTCTGTTCGAGCTCCATTCTCTCCTTTTGTTTTTTATCTTTCTCTCCCTTTTTGCCAGTGTGTCGTACTCAGACGCGCGTCTCAAAAATTATACTATTTTTACCGTGTGCTAGAACCTTTCCCAAAAGTTACAATTTAACAGTGTACAAAACTCTTTTGTATCGAACTAAACGTTTATTAACTATCGTGATAGTGAAAAAACACCAGTTTTTATCCAAGGTACTTCAAGGTAATTTACATTATTTTTGTTACTTATATTTCTTTAATACAGTCCACCTTCAGTTTTACCCTTGCTTTGGGTTTACTGGCCGATATACGAGTTATGCCTAAAAGAAAGGTACTTTTATGGGAAACATTTTTAAGCTAATAATTTGAATTATAAGCAAATTTTAGGGCCTTGGGAGACCATAAAGCGAACGCTGCAGGGGTGTCTGTGTGTGTCTGTCTAGTCCAGACGCCTTAAAGCAGAAAACGCAAATATGGTTTGAGGATTGGTAATTCCACTGGGACGAAACTGCAAGAAAATGAGATTGGTGCGCCACAAAAGGGGAAGGGGAGGGGTGCTCTGTTTTAAAATAGACGCGCTGGAAAAAGAACCTTATATTCGTATTCTACGCATGTCGAATAGCCAATCAATAAGTATGTTAAATGATAACAAGAACAACTTTCCATTGGGAAAACACCACCACCAGTGGTTTCGGTTTGGTCGTTTACCTGAACAAAATATTTGTGTAATCGCCAAAAAACTGCTATTACCAAATTATGAAATCGATTTTGAGATTTCAAGGGATAGACATTGAATACAACTAGAAAACAGGAAAACACAAAACATCATAAAACCACTCGACTGCTTCAAAAAATAGGGGGGGGGGGGGGAAGGGAGCTCTACTTCAAAACAAATGTGACCGGACAAACATTAAAAAAATTTTCTAAATTTTTAAAATTTTTATAGTATACTATGTAACATTTTCTAAATTTAAAAAAATTTTCAAACGCAAAAATAATTTACATTTTCATAAAAATTTTAATAATTTTTAAAAAAATTTCAAAGTAATCAAAATTTTGTAAAAATTTTGAAAAATAAGCAAGATTTTTAAAAAACATCCGATGTAAAATTTATTTGAAATTTTTTCGAGTATTTTCAAAATATTCTAAATTTCCATAAAATGGTTAAAATGTTCGAAATATATTATAAATTTCCAAAAATTCCAATAAATGCGACGAAGGTCGCTTTTTTAACTTTATTTCTTTAAATTAGAATTAGCTTGTAAGAACAGACTTTATTTAACACTTAATTGTTGAAAAAACAAAATGGTGCGGTTAATATGACACGTATGTTTATTGAAAATGATAGTAGCACTTTCGTAAATAAATAAGACTAAAAACCCCCTTGAATTAGAGAATAGAATTAAGCTAGTACAAGTGATATGACAAATACCGCTAGTGATATATCACCTGGTGGTATTTTAAAATTCAAATTGGAGAATTGGCTTCCGGTAATGCGGAAAATTTTCTATCGATATTTGATACGTGTCATTGAATCGATACGCTGGAATATCAATACTATCCTTCTCTCTGTATTGAGCATGTCGATATTGTGATCTTGCAGTTTCGCTGATATTTTTATTTACAAATTTTAATTGTATTATTTAAAATTTATCAAGTATTTATGCTTGATTACTTATTTATTTGTGATGATCGGTGTCGGGCCTACGTTGTGTTTTAATTATTTGCTCGTGGCTGATTTACCCTGTCTTTATCGAGGTTAAAAGGATAAGATTTTAAGCTGATTTAAACAACAGTAAACCTTTTGAAGAATTTATTTATTCATGTGTTGAAAATATTGGTGTTATGAGTGCTAGAACCATTTATATAGAATTTGCCCGTTAGTTGTATCGAATATAGTTGCCAATCTAAATATTTACCCCAGTTTTACCCATACTGATACTTCTATTTGGGACTGTTTATAAATGTCGAGTATTTTGCAGTTTACGTCAGTAAAATGTGTAACTACACGCGAACAGAGCTTGCCGCAACCAATATGGAAATAGCGCCGTCACTCACCCCAATCGGCTTCCCTGCAATAGCGCCTCAATTGCTACGCCTAATTCCCTCCTAAGAGGAACAATAGCGCCGCTTTTGATACGCCTAACCAGGTACACCGACAAGAATATGCCACTACGCCTAAGCCTATTTGATTTTGGCAATGTGCTCCTCGTAGCCCCAAAACCCCGTGCCGCAACCAATATGGAAATAGCGCCGTCACTCACTCCAATCGGCTTCCCTGCAATAGCGCCTCAATTGCTACGCCTAATTTCCTCTTGAGAGGAACAATAGCGCCGCTTTTGATACGCCTAACCAGGTACACCGACAAGAATGAGCCACTACGCCTAAGCCTATTTGATTTTGGCAATGTGCCCCTCGTAGCCCCAAATCCAAGAAGATTATATTTTATTTTAAAGTTGCAAGTCCCAGACTTGTAATATTGTAATAGAATGTTAGCAACAATGCTTCCAAACTGACGTTAAGATTTCAGCGAACTGAGTGATCTTTGAGAATTCGAAGATTGATCCCTTCCCTTAGGGAACATACTCTTTTATTAAAATTCATGTCCATCCTCCAAGAGGTTGGACTTGTTTCTTTTTCCAATAAAATTACAGCCCCACTCTTTTTTAACTTTTGATTGGATAGAAGTATCAATAAAATTTTGTCTCACACTCTCAAGCTTTCTTGAACACTTGTGCTAATTGAAGCTGTCAAGTTTCCCCAATTTATGTTAATTACTACAACCCAATATTTACCCTAATCTCTAAAATGCGAGAGCGTGAAATTTTAAATATTAGATTGACCCCAATAATCCACACAACAGGCGGCAAACTCATTGATACGTGTTAACATGTGTTTTACAATATTTACATTCATGTACAAAAATGTGTGCAGCTGTTCTAAAACGACCACCTGCTTAAAATTAACTATTAAATCACAGCAATTTAGCTAAGTCAAGTGATCACTGTTAATTAAAGTCTGTATTTGCTGAAAGAAATATAATATTGCTGTAAATAAATCAAAGTTATTAGACAAGTGCATTGCGTATTCTGGGAGCTCCCACTTTAAAGTATAAAACAATACAATTAAATCAAAATCAGATACAAATTATTTATTCTCGGGCAGCGCACCTTTACATTATATCTTCGTGGATTGTCGTGAAGAGTCTCACGACCGTTTTTAAAACAGTTATCTCATTCAAATTCTTGCCGCCTTTTAATTGTACTTTTTTGAAACTGTAAGTTGACGCTTTAATTCGCGAAAATTAAAAAGTTATTGTTTCCATGACGTTACGTATTCTTTCGTGTTTAAAGTAGAGTACGCTTGGTAATGTACACAACAAATGATTGCACGGATAAATTAATTTACTACATTAGTGCGTATGTTAAAATTGTGAGTTGTATGAAAACTTCTCATTTCAATAAAATTTTCGACTTGGTCAATTAAAAAATTGATTTCCTTAAAAGGTGAAGATATTGAAGCTACAATTTTCGACCACTTAAAGACAGAAAATCAGAAATGTAATTTCTTGCAACGTTTCTAGAACAACGATTCAATTTGCAACATTCGAATAAGAAAAACGTTGCGTGTTGAGTCTCGTACAATATAATACAAGAAACAGTAGAGAAAAAGCTTGCAACTGTGTTGGCTCGTAAATTTTCGCCCAGCAACCACGTTCCAACCCTGACTTCAATGAAGCTTATGATATACATAGGTCGTCAATCTTATTTAAGTCATTACTTGGTAAACATTTACCCTGAAGCAGTGGTATCGATAATCAATTAATGTCATAATAAAAAACACATTAGCTTAGATACTCGTTTTAAACATTTTGCTTTTAATAACCGAGCACTGCGCAGAACTGTGTAGGTTGATGTGAATCAAACTACAGAATAGGTTCGATTCAAAATGACGTAATTACTCGAGGGAGCACTCAGATTGTTAATTTTTATGCGTCGCCTATGCGACGTTAATGAAAAAATAATTACCGATCGAAATTAAGCCGAGCGGAATTATTTCGTGTCGACGGTATATAGTTTGATTGCAAACTGTTATTAATCATCCTGCGTATACATTAATTCACGTATTGGTTTCTATAATTGTGGTATAAATACCGAACAGTGCAGCTCTCGTGTGGAGTTATTAAATGTGAGTTTAGTGAAATATGTTTAATTGAGGAAGAATTCTGTATTATCGGTGCAATGGCGACGCATAATTAATTAAATTAACTACATGCACTGCAGTTACAATAATAATGCGACGAGAAGGTTCTGTTTGATATATCACCAGGTTTGCATCCAATAATAACAACTGGGTTGTAGTTTAATACCCTTAAGCTCTTCCGTAACTCTAGAAAATCCTCATTCGATGTAGGATTGCATGCTCGACAAACTTAAGCATTAGGATGTTAATAAAACAGTAACGTTTAATATCAAAAGTTAAACAGCAACTAGGAACAAATTGCTCGTTGATTATACTAAAAATAACGACAATTATACTGTATTGTGTATTTCTTAAAATTAAAGAAAATAAAATAACAGAATTGAAAATAGGCACATATGACAACTAAACAACGATAAACGTTTTGTACAAAAATGGAAAAAGAAACATACAAATGTATTCCGTGTTTGAAGTTAAAACTAAGGTTTATTGAAATTTAAATTCAGCTTCTGATAATCTTTTCGTTTAAATTTTTAGATCAAATTTAAATTTTCTTAAAATTGAGAACTATTTTTAAAATTTTTTTTTTTTTAATAATAATAATATTTTTGAAACGATATACAAAGTAGTATTGACTCAAATGTTATATAGGGTTGGGCAAAATATGAAAACACCGCCATATACTCGATATTATTAGTTTTACCAAACAAATCTTTAAAGTAAAAGTTACATAATGATTCGTTACTAATGAGATATAATTTACGAAAAACGGTCTGCCAAGAATGGAACAACAATAAACAACTTATTTTTTCTCGATGCGTGAACTTCTTTTTTCATTGTCGGTACATTCTTCGTGAAGGGGCGGGCCGCTATAGGGGTCTTTCGGACCCATTTAAAGCCGAGAAAGGATGGGTTAGCGTTAGAGCAAGTAATTGATATAAGAGATGATTTTCGTGGATAGTACTGTTCCAGTATTTACCTTGTGAGCCAAAAAAAAACACGGAAAAATCTGAGCCAGGACAGCCTGTGTGGCCAGGAAATAGAATACAGGTGGACGCGCTTACCGCGGAGCCACTTTTCTCGGTTTTAAACGTAAATAAACACGCAAACACTTAATAAGTGCCTCCCCTACACCTAACGTAAGATGATTATTACCGATAAATTAAAATGTAAAATATCTCAAAATAGTAAAAAACTAAAAACCTAAAATAATTGCGACCAGTGCCTGAATTCTGGTGGGGGCGAGCGGTATTTCCGCCCCAGACGTATCGATTTAAAGGGCGTAATTTTATTGTATAATTTTTTATGGAAACAACCGATTTGCCGTTCGATAACTGCTGAAAATTAAAAACATTTTGCAGTGCCATAAGTTTGGATAGAGAAAAACCGGCACGTTTGTACTATTGGATAGTCACGTGTCTCCCCCTCCCTTTACTATGCAGACACGCGTTCGTTTACATAGTAAAGTAAACACAATAATTTTATGCAGGTGTTTTTCTAGAACTTATTGGTACATATTTTATATATTCTATATCGTTTACATATATAATATGTAGAAAAAAGTAGATATACTAGTTTTATTTAACATACACTTTCTACATATTCTTGACACTGTTCTACCTGTAATGTAGAAAATAATATTCTACGTGTAAAGTTACAACCCTGGTTTCCACACTACACACACTATATACACGGTGAGACATTTAAGTGTTAGCCCGTTACTATTTGCTAAACTATTGTAAATATCAAATTTTTTTCTTAATTCCACATGTTTAGGGCCTAATGAGCTACCTCGTGCCACACTGAAACATGTTCTGTACAGCCACGTGACTAGACAATCACGTTATCTATAGTTTTCTTATATGGCAATATAAATATTTTGCTAAGTAGCTAGATAAAGATCGTTACAATGAAATAAAATTTTCATTATCTTACATTACAAAAATTTCGATAAACATGTAAAAAACAGCTTCATGTAGACCGTGAATCTAAACAAAAGCACTTTAAAATGAAGCAAGATATTTTTTTTTTTCATAAAAATGAATTAGTTAATATGGTGCTGGTTATTGGAGAAATAGAACATGGTAATTATATTTAGTGAAATAACTCACCTTGTCTTGTTTTGTTTATTGTAAGTTAAAGTAAACAATTTTTGTACTGTTACGGTATGACAATTTCGTATCGTTAAAATGAGAAAAAATCTCTACATAACTGCATTAAAAAATTATATTGCCATTTAAGAAAATTATTGATTACTTAACTGCTCAGTCAAGTGATTTAATGTTTTCAGTGGGCCAGCGGGTGGTTTAGTGGTTAAAGTCCCAGGCTTTGAAACTAGACTCCCAATGGCAGTAGGTTCAAGTCCACTGCCCGTCGGAAATTTTCTGAATAAGTTAAATCCGGCGAGTCCATGGATGGTGTATGTGGTGTGTATGTTGGGTTGCATGTCTTTCAGGGGTGGGGCATGTTAGACCGGCGAATAGCACTTAGTGTGCTGGTGGGATGGGAATCATGGAGTCGTGCTCACGCACGGCTTTCTTTTAAAAAATGTTTTCAGTAGTATAAAAAATAGGAGAAGTGGCACATAAATAATTCACCCTGTATTTTAGGCACTTTCTTAGACTAAAGACAGGTTGATAAGAATTGCGGATGTATTTTGGTTGCTACGATGCAATTTTTTCGAAAATTTGGAAACTTTTCATACTTTGGCCTATTCTTTATAATCTTTATATAATAAACACAAATTTATTCTATGATAATAGTGTAAAGTGAAGGAGAATAAAACTATATATTAAATCCCTTACGGTCTCACTATAACAACTACACAGGCTTTTACATCTCGCCACAGTTTATCGGCCGTGTTTTGGCAATAAATTGTGTTTATCGGACGTGTTTTGAGTCACACATTCTTTGTTGCTTTATTCCCGCTTTCTTTTACGGAATTTCTTCTGGGTGTACGAAAGGAATTTGTTTGCGAATGTTTTTACTAAACGTTTTACAGGGTTTTTTTGTCTTCAAATTTTTTTGTGTGGCTGTTTTTCCGGGTTTTGTTTCTGGTTTCTTTTCAGGGGCTGTTTTTTTTGTTGTTTTTCTTTAATGGAAACTTTTATCCGGGAGCAACTCTCAATTCCGAGACCAACTCATTTGGGGTTATTAAAAAAATACAAGAAGCGTAGTCCACGAGTTTAGCCAATAGAAATTTTAATTACTATTGATTATGACAGCAGAAGACAACTAACCGTAAAATGATGTAGTTCTGGATCCTTTTAATATACATATATTAATTTCTTGGGTTTTTCTTGTGTTTTTCAGAGTCGAATTTCAAAAAATAAACAAGACAAAGGAAAGTCTTTCGTTTGGAGTTTTCTTCTATTATTAATTGACAACCTCACTTTGTGAATGTGGACTAAATATCCAACAATACAATAATAAATTCACATGTATTGTTCCATTTCAATTTATAATAAATCTTCATCGGACATTTAACACGAACCTAAACTTGTAAAACTGACAGGTTCAATTTTGGTATTTTTTTTTAAATTAAACTTTGTGAAATGCATAAGTCACCCATTTAAAAGACGTTTGTGTTAAAAAAATTATAACAGAAGCCTTTTAACAACACAATCTTACTTTACATCCGTAAATTTTATTTATAAATCGTCTTTTTTTTCAACAATATGACGAAGGTATATGTATGTACACATGTTCTTGTTGTAATTAACATGCATAGCAATTAAAACCAACATTACATTTTAATTATAAATTTGTGTTGGTTGTAATTGTACTGCGAATTAATTAATGCAACAATATGTGAAAAAATTCCAATTTCTTGAAACGCTTCTGTACATCTGTTAAAAAGGAATGATTTATAAAAAACACCACTTGGTTTACAGTAAAATTTTATCGCAAACAGGCTTAAGTAATTTTAAGACAAGTGTATTATAAATTTCACTAAAATTTATATAAAAAACGAGCAAATACCGTGGGCTATGCCCCGAGCGCCGCGCCGGTATCATCGCCGCAGCGGGTGGCGCGCCACTTGATTTCAACAGCTTGCGTGGAGTTGTTGTCTTAAACAAAACTGTTTTAGACGTGACTATTTAGCAAGGTGAGTGGAAAGAGTCTATGATAGGAGTTCGGAATGTGCATGCTAGCTACCCCACATTATATCATTATATCTCGTTTGCACGCTTCTTCGTCGGAGTTTGTTTTCGTAATAAAAGCCAGCAGCAGATCATGTTCCAATAATACAAACAAATAGTGTAAACCCAATTTTCTTATTTACATAGAAAACTGTACTCGACCGATACATAGCAGTACATATGAATATGCGCCTTATGTAATGGACCTGTAAAAGGTAAATCTTTTACATATAAGTTTTTTTCTAGGATCTTGTTAAATTTTGTTTAAAAAAAATAAGAAGTAGAGATGATTACCATGGAAGAGTCACATCATTTATTTTAGTTATAAAAAATGTTTCGAGATCATTTCTCTTCAAATAAGCGATATCCTAATTGTGAGAATCGGAAAACGGGCACCCGGTACAATTTTAATCAACCTTAATTTTCGTTTCGATTTAGTAAAAGAAAGTTTTTGAATATTCAAGTTTAACTTCAAAACATAACTTTTTTTTGAATGTTATATTGGGCTTAAGTTAAATATTTTTTTATAATTCAGAATTATAAGTTGTGGTTATTTTAATATAAAATCTTAAAAGTTTTGATATCTAACTTAAAAAATTATCCAATATGCTTTGTTTGATAACACATAACAAGCAAATTTGGACCTTATCGCGCAGTTTTTAACAAACAACGCTACTTTAAAAAAAATTAATTTGGTCAGTTATTAATTAGCTTAAGAAATATAATTAAAGTCATAGCTTTAATGTATGTTCAAATTCCAAACTTACTATTGAGGATACATCCACTATTTAGAAGAACTGCGATTTTCAGTACGAAAAAAATCTTGTTCCGCATCATCTCTCTCAGCATTCCGTTGAAATTCAGCTGCTGGTGATGATGCGGAAAAGCTAATTTAAGATTTGGATATACAATAGCACTGTATAGACTTTTCTCGGCATTTTTCAAACTCTGCACTTTGTTTAACGTTCATTTTCAATAATAAAACATTATTTTGGTCACACAAGCTTGTATTGGGTTGCTTATACAAAACAACAAAACAAACTCTATTTATGTCTTCTGTTATCGCTTGATTAATTGGTACTCGTAATTTCTATAATAAACAATTCGATACTTTAATATTACTACAACATTTCTTTTATATCATTTTAATTTCTTTCTTGAAGATTTTAAAATTACTGACTACGTTTGTCTGAAAATTGGTCAATTTGGTCAATTTTGAATATGCGAAAAATGTTTGAATTGTAGATAAAAAACCGTATGCGGCCTGTAAACAAGTTCTTAATTTGTTAAGTACATAAAATATTTATATTCAAGAGTATCGGTTAAAGAAAACAACGTCCTGCTTAGATATCTTAGCGCGTGACCATAAATTTTTACTTTCCTATATTTGCAGTAGAGGGAAGTATTCATTTTGTGAAATAAGAAATTTTGACGAAAATACGTTTCGAACTTGCAGGAACCAAAAAAAAGTTAAAACAAACAACGGTGATTTGAACTTGCAACAGAACGTGCAATACGATGTCCATACCGTAACTTCCGATTGCGTTTTAAATAAATAACTAGTCGACTTCAACGTTTTCAAAAATTCCTGGAGAGCGTCGCGTCGTGGGATAATTTGGGAGATTAGTAAAAAACAATTTTATAGTTCACTGCAAGCTCTATCGGATCACAATGCTTAAGAAAATCGCTTCTGCAGTTTTTGAGAAGTAATTTAATTTTTGTTTACAATTTTCATATTTCCAAAAATATTCTACATAACTTAATTATACTTATTCAAGGTTACTAAGTAATTTGAAAAAATGTATTGTTTGGATATTTTCTTTTTGAGTAATCGAGCATTAAAATCAATATCTTCAAAAATTCGTAGCGGCCTTAGTTTTGGCGAAAAAACATTTAATTTGTCATTAGATTTACTACAACGCTATGTTTTTTAAATTTCAAAAAAGTGTTTACAAAAGAATCTATTCCAAAAAACATGTCTAATTTTTGATTCCGGTTCCAGTTTCGGTTAAAGACCTTACAAAGAAGTATCTGCAAACTAAAACACTTCAACATACCGAATTCGATAAAAATCGGTAAGGGGTTATGCAGATATAGGGAAACTAACGCACCTACGCACCCATGCACCGAAGCACTCACGCACACACGCACACACGCACGCACCCATAGACGGACATTTTTCTAAAACCACTTATTTGGGTTACTGGGACTCAAAAACGTGTAAAAATGTGATATTCAAAATTTTACATCAAATCAGAACTTTCCATACTTCAGTAGAAATCGAGGTAGCAGTAGAAGTATGGGAAAGTAAAATTGATCGACAAAATACTGTTAAACAAAAACGACACCGAAAGCGGATTTTTTTTAACATTTATTTTGTAACCGATTTTTGAATATGAAATGGAATCAGTGGCAAATCTACTGCTTTTCTCATAAACGTTCTAGCTTCAAAATTTCGGGCGCGACAATTTTTGGAAAATTTAAAATTTACCGCTATATTACTATTATTATTTGTTCTAATGGAAAACAAAGTTATTATGTATCTATATGCATTTTTAATTGCATTAATATCAAAGTTTTGGAAACTTTAAACAAAAAAATTGCTCAAAACTACCCAAACGATTTTCTTTGTAGGCTCATAGAGCTATCGATGACTTACAGTTTAGTTGGCGTCTTTGCCCGCTAATATCTTTGTGACGCCTCCTATGAATTTCCGAAAATCGTAATGTATGCCCCATTATTCACAAACCAGGGAACAATAAAACTTTTATTTGTTAGACTAGTTGTAAACGAAAGATAACATTCAAACTAAATTTTTAGGAGAGTAGCAATACTCAGGGAAATATTTCTTTTCTTCCTTTCCAATTTTTGGCTGGCAAATTTTGTCCTTGGCCTCTGTTTTTTACATCCTAAAAATGACCTTGCCGAAATTTAAAAATTGAGTTTTATTCTTTCACCAGAACTACGAAAACGTTTTTAACTAGAGTTCTAACACGACCCTTGCTTTTTTCTATTATAAATTATAACACAACGCTGTATCCCAGTAGCAAGCGAATATATTCATGGCGCTTGCAAAGCAGCTACAAACCTCGTTGCTAGGCGCTGCTGCTAAAAGTAAAGCAAACTTTATTTATATGGCTAGGGTAAGAATATGTACGTTAGTCTAAATGAATTTTGCTATATTGGTATCTGTGATGCAAATGTGATGGCAAGTAAAAGTTTCCACAAAGTATTTTTGTAGTGCAGTAAAATAAAAAAATCCTTTTTTTTCGCTCACATTTGGTTTATTTCTACTAGCGTTAGCATTTTTTCTAATTTAATGCTTTTGAATTTTTTCGATAAATTTTCACTTTCACGCAAAAATTAGCGAATTTAAATTGCTATTCAAAAAATTTCCGTTTCAAAAGTTACTGTTTGAAAAATTGTTAACCGAAATATTGCATATTGAATTGTGTTTCGAAAAAATATTCCGTTTCAACAAATTGTTTTTGTATTTTCGAAAAATTGACTTTGAACATTTTTTTTGAAATATTTCCTTAAATCCCTTTAAAGCAAATAACAAAATTATTTCGAAAACACCTATTTTTATGAAAATCCATAAAAATAACTCAATCAAAACGTAAAAAAGTGAAATAGTAAATATTATTGTTTTCATTAATCTGATTAAAATTAAAAATTCATCAAAATTAAATTTCATGATCCAGGTAGCCTAGAAAAACCTGTCATATAGGCCACCCAATGATTCATTGTAATTATGTTCAAAACCATTGCAAACTCTTTTATAGCATAAAACTGTAATTTTAAATAATTTTTATTATTGAACTTTAACAAGATTAATTAAATCCGATTACTTGTGTTAATACTATTTACTATTCGTGGATTTTAGATTTTAATTTGGTGATATTTAAGAATTTTCACAATAATCATATCTTTGTGAAAATTTTTTAGGTAAGAATACGTCATTTGACAGAGAAGAAATTCTATTTTCATCGGTGCATTAAAAAATATACGTTTCTATTTGAAAAAAACGAAAAAATTTGAAAACTAAACTTCACAACGGAAATAAGTACTTTTTTAAACATTTTATGAAAATATGTTGTAATATTCTATAAAGCCGTATCTCTTCAAATAAAGTAGTTATAAAACTGGAGAATTGTCACTCAGACAGCCTATTAACATACCACAATTTTAGGTTTTATTATGGAATTTTAATATTAAGTTCGAAACTTCCTTCATATGGTAACTACTTTAATTTGTCAGTGTAAATTAAATTAGTAGTAGGAGAAAATTAAAACGTATGCTTAATTAAATAACACTTTTTTGTTCAGATAGTTCATGTTTAATATGAATCAAAGTTCGAGCAACGTCAAGCCTGTAATCTAGAGCACTTGTAATTTCTACTACTAATTAGCAAGACGTTGGTTGTTTCGAGTTTTCTTCATCAAGTCCGTAAAATAATCTAGGTGCAAGCAGCCAAGTTATTAAAGCGCACTAAATTAACGAGCAGTAATATTGGACTCAGGAAGAGGCTTCAGTTCAGTCGAGAAGCGACCTTTCATGTATAAAACGGATATTAAATAGCAACAACAAAATTAACAATTTATTAAAAATTTCAAGTGTAAATCCATGTGCAAAAAAACTCCCCAAGCACGATCGGCGTTGCAGGAATGTCTTCCGGAAGAAAAGTGCAGAAAGGGGTTCATACGGCGGAATGCGTCTATGAGATTCCTGTTGGTTTTGGGTACAGACGTGCATGCCGTTTAACGTTTAATTATGCAGCATAGATTAGTGGGTATTACATATAGTAAGCTGGTTGTGTTTGGTCAGGATTATTCGTATTATTCGATTGTTATTCCAGGCCTTTATACACACAGCATCCGGATACAAACATTAAAGCGATAATACTCGAGCCAAAAAAGAGGATAAAACCAACGTGGATGCGATTAGCGAAAATTGGATTCATTTTTAAAAACCATTATTAAGTGTCGACCTATGCAAAATCAAAAACTGCAAGGGAGCTGCATTGCAGCTCAATTTAACTTAACTCTTGGGGTGCGATTTTAAAATTTATTTATACGGGCGGGTGGCAAAAAAATCGCGCCCAATGCTGTAACAGCGTAAGTTAGTTTACTCGTCTGTTAAGGGCTCAGATAAGCGCCTAGATATAACTCATTATGTCCAGTTTATGACAGGGATGTGCCTAAACCTACGTGTTTTGGAAACAGGGTTGGGACAGTGTGGCGTGTTTTAGCTCTATTAGACCCTTATCAGCAGACTGAGCCACAATGTGAGGGTAAAATTTTGATGAATAGATCTTGCGTACCATATCGTACTTACTTTCAAAGCACCTAATTTATCATGAAACTCGCTAAAAGGCCTTAATTTGTCCAGGAAACCGTAGACGCTTTTTATTTAATTACTTGGAGTTATTTACCTTTTTGTCTTTGTGTCCGCTTAACTTTACGTTAACTTCATGCCTTTGTGGGAAGTTCCTACCATTATGGTCAAACTGCTAGTTGTTTATCTCTATTCTCTAATTAACGAAAGAAGGTTTCTATTGTCAGAAATTTTCAGAAATTAAACAAACTATAATTTACAATTTATTAATATTGTTAACTATAAAAACTACTATTTAATGTTGTGGATTAAAATATATAGGTATTAGATTTATTATATTTCTACATTAGCTTTAAAATCTAATGGGAAAGTTCTGTAGGTCAGTCCAAGTAATAGATACAGAATATTTTCAATAAAAAAATGACCATTTTTAGAAGCAAAACACAATGTCATTAAGAATTAAGTCATTTAAAATTATTATAACACACAAATGTAAATATGGCGTCAGTGTTCGGGTGCGGAACTGGCGTCTGGTCTCCCCTCAATAATTCGCACACGACTTTACCGAAAAAAAACGAACTCAAGCCGGTCCTGCCTTAAAATTAAACACAAACATATTTTTGTTTATACCCAAAGACAAACGATTTTATTAAAGAAACTTTATCAGTTTTTACGTTTCTATACTTTCAGTAGTAGCATTTGGAAATACTGATTTCATGAAAATTTTTAAATTCGAGACTTTGACGGAAATACATGTTTTGGACACCCAGAAACTCAATGTGGTTTTTTAAAAATGGCTGCAGAGTGTGTTTGCCCGCCCATGCGTGTGCTCATTTTAACTCGCTTTTGCTCAAACACTAATCAAAAGACTTTTTTTAAAATTTTGTAGGCTCGTAGAGATAGAGATAGAGATTTATTTTATGAATGAGGGGACAATAAAGCATTTCTATTTAATCACAGGCTTCGCTCGCCTCGTTTTTACTATTCCAAACTTCTACCAAAAATATGAAAAGTTGCGATTTCATGCAAAGTTTTGAATTTCGTATTTTAACGGAAATACACGCACACCACAAAGTGGTATTAAAACATATCTGCCTGTGTATGAGTGAGTGCGTAGGTGAGTGTGTGGGGGATGCGTGGGTTAGTGCGTGGGTGGGTGCGTGAGTGGGTGCTATTAACCGGAACTGAAACCGGAAACGGAAATTAGGTATGCTTTTTTTGGAATAGATTTTTCTATACATTTGTTTTTGAAATTTTGAACATACCGTTATAGTGCATCTAAAGGCAAATTAAATGCTTTTTTCCAAATGCTGTATCTTTAAAATGAAGGTCGCTACGAATTTTGAAAAATTAAATTTAAATTCTGATTATTCAAAAACAAAATACTCAATCAATACATTATCTTGATTTATTATATTATTTAATAGTCCTTAATAAGTATAATGTGATGTAAAAGTATTTTTTAAATATAATTGAAAAACTAACGCGTTTCTAAATTTTGGTAATTCTCGAAAATGTATTTTTCAAATACTGCCCACACCATTTTCTTAAAAGTGTGTAAGCCGATGGAGCTTGCAGTGAACTACAAATTTAATTTGTTACGTTTTCCTAGCGCCCTCCCGGACTTTTTTAATTATAAATTGAATAATTATTTATTCAAAAACTCAACCGCCAATCGATATAAACTTTAAACAGTTCCATAGAATATTTAAAGTAGTTTATCAAAATAAAAAAAGAATTTCAAACTATTTTAATAATTAAAGAAAAAAAACCCATACTTTTTAAAATCAGTAACACGTTTTGCGGATTTTAACTGCACCTATCACTTAGCTCTATTTAAAAAATATATTTTTCATACTTTGCATACTTTTGATAGCTCTTTAAATAAACTATTTATAATAATTTTTGATCTGAACTCGGGAGCGCAACATCTAGCGCCTAAACGTGAGTAGGTAGCGAATATTGAAAAAGCTCTGAGCCACGCAATTCGCGAATATAACCAAACATTAATTCAGACCGTCTACACTTGCTGCGCCTAACAGTAGCAGGTCATCATGCACACTGTAAAAAATAAAGTGTACGACAAAAATAATTATAAAAAAAATAACGACGGTGGCTAGGATTAAACTAAGGAATTTTGATATGATAGGCACAAACGCCTTTGCAATGCGTACACATGCTAACGTGCTATATATTTTTGTTGTAACAATGTTGTTCATTGATTATTCGGCGCATATGTTGCTCATATGTTGCACATATGTTGCTCATATTTCTTTTTCATTATATTTAGAACCAAACTCGGTTTTAACATGCATTAATTGAATGAAGCTATGCATTTATTAAATATCTAAATTAAAATAAATTAAAAGAATTCGAATGAATATCGAAATATTGATTAGTTCTTGATATTAAATTCGGAATACATTTCTATAAAGTCTAACGTCCAACTTATATTAAAATGACCTTTTTAACCTTAATTTCAATAGAGATAAACCGTCACTGAACCAACTATAAAATATGGCTAGAAGCCAATATCAGTGGAATAAGGAATAAATAGGAAAGAAGGTCTTATTTGCAGAAAATTGCTACGAAAATTACAAAGTAAAGAACAACTTTGCAGATTATGTAGTCAAAATATAAGATTTTAATAAGGGTAGTACTGGAAAAACATACTTTTTCATATTACTAACTTACATAAGATAAATGCCTTGAATTACATTAAAATTTTTATTATTTATTTTCTAAAAATTAAAAGTGTTTAGTTAGATACTTATTTAACAAAATTTATGAGTGACGGTATATTAAGTTTACTGAGAATACAATTAAGCGTATACAGGTTGGTTATAAATTTTGTGCCAGTGTTAATTTATTATTGGCGATGGAAAAAATGTTTACAAGTAAAATTAATAGAGCTTTCTATGACAAGCATTTTGAGACCACAAAACAAAATGAGCAGCTTTCGGTTTAAGCACGACAGACATAATCTTTATTTCTTTCTAATCCTGTGTTTTCGTGTACGAGTAATTCAATTGCACGATAAATGCTGACTGAAATCTATAGTTGTGGAACTACAGGCCTAAAGTTAGTAATAAAGAATATAATCAGGTTTAAACCAAGGTACGTAACCAGCGGTACCGATTCCAAATATTTTGCAAAAGATCTTAAAAGGCAGTTGTTAAGAAAATAATAAAAATTATGTGCTGCAATACCATCTTGCTGACACTAAAAATCAGCTCCAATATTTAGTGAAAAATCATCAAAAGTAGTCAAAATTGTTTATATCCAAATCAACTTACACTGCTATCAAATCACGTTTTAATTCCCATCTCCGCCATAATTTGAAATATATGATTCAAATTTATATATTAAGCTATTGATGACTAATATTTGTTTCTTGTTTTTGTTTAAAATTATCAAGCAGGGTCGTACATAACGAAGATGCTCAAAGTATCTCTAGCCGTATTTTTTGAGCATTTTTTTTATTTTAGGAATTTTGACCACAAAATCGTTTCTTGCTAGCAAAATACAAAAAATACTCTTGTTGAATGTATTGTTTTTAATTTGTGATTTTTTACCTAATAGAAAAGTTTCAAAAAGAAACATACTTGTATGTCAAAGTTCAATTCCAAGTTTAAACTAACCTAGGTATATAGTAAATCCTGATCCCTTCCACCTGTCTCACTTTATACTACAGCCAAAACCCCGTTTCTATAGGCGTCAATTATTATATATTACATGAGGCGCATATACCGCATATTCGCATGCACAGCTGTCTAGCCAGACTTCATTTGCAATACAATTTTCACGGTAAACGCATCGCATAGCATGTCTACGGAACACGGTGATTAAGCGCTTTTTTACATCCTACCTGCCTACTTGATAATACTAGGTTTAAAATCTCAAATGCTACGTACATAAACGTACGTACATAAACGCACTTCATGCCAGTACGATACATTGTAGTAACTAAATCTGTACTCGTATCAAACAAATAAGTATGCTGTGTAATAAAACTAATTCTTCAAATATGCTGGTATCAGTTTTTATTATTTAAGGTTTTATTTTTAATATTATGTTATCTTTTTATGACCGTGAACGACGGCAACTGTAAACTTTGGCTGACTTAAAAGTTAATTCATACTAACATGATTGGTTAGTTACATACTGACTTCAGTATTTATGTACGCCTTGTATATTTGAGAATAGCGCACAGTGGGGACGCTTCAGAGGGCCATACCCCATCTTTTAATTGTTTATTTTAACAGTGGTTGTACAACCACTGTTTTAAATTTAAATTCAAACATTTGTGGTTACCTGTCACCCTTTATAAGATGGTTATATGACACTTGTTTCTTTGGTTGGTTAGAACCACCTGTTATTGTAAGTAGTAGGTCAGATTTCAAATGGATTATTTGCTAATGGTACTTTACTTGTAGTTTGATGGCCTGAGGATGATTCCCCCTTTTGTTGGGATCGAAACATGTGCTATGATATATCTTTAATCATTTAAATAAACGTTATTTCATGTGGAGAAGACTTTGGTTTTTTTTATTATTATTTAATCTATGAACTCCACTTTGTGAAGGATGGATGTCAACAATTTAAAATAAATGTAGGTAACGGCAACAAAAAAAAACAATATTACAATTTTAAGAATAGAAGATAGTGGTTTAATAAGTATGACTATGAGAATATAATTGTTGTTTTGTATGACAATGCAGAAATTTATATCTTTTTATGTACTGAAATTTAATATTGATTACTTTCCTACTATTTTAAAAACTTACTCTGAATTGCCAGTAATAATCTAAATGTGTCAGGAAATTATAATTTATTCAAGAAAAGTAACTAAAAATAATCAAATGTTCACCATCTGAGCTATATTTGTCCTCATTAGCTATCCCAATAGTATACGTTGTACAGACTTATCATAATCAGTAAACTTTATTGATTTCAGGATTCATTAAGGTCAAATATTCATGGTAGTGGGTTGTTAACGTTTGGTTTCTTTTAAAATCTATACGATTTATACCCGAATTGATATCCAATTTTGTATGGGCGAAAAAGAAAAAATTGGCCACTTGAAATGTTTTATTAATAATGCATCAAAATTATGTTTAAGATTTAATTTCCTCGTAGAACTATTTCCTGATTTTTAATTAATAACTTGACAATTCTGTCAGATCTTTTGTACAAAAAAAAATTGCAAAAAGTTAAAGAACTAAAAGCTTCATAACCTTGTTATAAATTGTATTAATTAATCTACGTAGGAAACTCAACGAAGTAAAATTCTTATCTTTAAGAATTTTTAATAACTACATAGTATTAATTTATAAAATGATTGTAATCAAAGCTTAAAATTTTCCCGTTAATTCATATCCCTATGTGTTAATTGTTAAACCTTTAATAACTGGCATTTCTCTTGATAATACGGTCACAACAGCCCAAAGGAATTTTTAAAACATTAATTCATTTAGGTATTCAATTACGTTTGCGTGTTATTCCTTAATTACGCCAACTTGAAAAAAAATCGAAATCAAGAGTGACGTGTTTGGCCGACTTATCCCACATTTTACTTTGATATTTTCTAACGTTAAAGCTCTGTGTTGTTCTGAAAGATTTTTGTGTACCTAATCCCCTCTGCGAAGCAATTCAAGACTGAATCGGCTATTGTAGTTGAGAGAACTGTTCGCTTTATAAGCTGTTAATAACCAGAATAAACCGTTCGTTCTCTTTATTCCCTAACAGTGAATATTAAATGCCTCTGTCAACTTCCATTTCGAATTAAAGTTGAGAAATTCTCACTTTACCTTTTCTTAACTTCTGTCGTCACGCTTAGATTTTCGGGTGCGATTAAGGCCTGCTCTCCAACTTGAAACTGTGACGCAATATAATTGGGTGGTTTTCAGGAAAAAACTTCTAACGAGCTTTAGTTTGTGATAGCATGTATTTTTTTCTTGTGAAATAAATTCCTATTGACGTACAATAAAATACAAGCAATGTTTAATATTAGACCACCATTACGTTGATTAACTTAATTGCGTTGAAATAATTCATGAGAAATAACTAAAGTAGCTGTAATTAAGTTGAATATTAAAAAATTTAATAAAAAGTGAGTCGCTTGTTTAATTAAATGAAGGGTGGGTTATGTTGAATTATAAAGCTTGCTGGTTTTATGTAACAGAGGAAAAATACAAAGCTGTCCAAGAATATTTCAATATTAAAAACAACATTAAATAGTAACTCATTTTGGTTATTACTAATTAACAACGTTTAAATTTACTATATTTTAGTATAGAGAAGTATTGATTTCGTGGAATAGATCCATTTCGAGATTTGGACAGAAATATACGTTATGGATATCCAGGTAATCACTAAACTAGTTTTTAAACTTTCTGCCTGTGTACGCGTATGTGAGTAAGTGTGTGCACCTCATACATCTTGAACGGATGGGGCGATTTTGCCGAACCGAACGTTTGAGGACAGGGACGATTTGGCGCGAGCTGTTCGGAAGGAGAGATATAACAGGCGTTTCTTGTGTTTTTGCTAATTGTTTTTGTAACAATTCTGAATCTTGTGTTGAGCGTTAATAAAAATTAAGTAACTATGAAAACGTTAATTACATAAAAGCATAAAATTTGGCAATTACCTTAATAATTTTAAATTAATGATCACGTATTCATAATTCTTGAAATCTTAATTCTTAAGCATAAAAACGTGTCTGCGCTAGAACGTCCCTCCCTATGCCTCAATGTCCCTGTGCCCAAATGTTCCTGTACCAAAACGTCCTTGTGCCTAAACGTCCGCAACGAACGGCCGTGTCCTATCGGCCGCTCTCAAACACCCCTACGCTCAAACGTTTTTTTACATCCCTGCGCTCAAACGTTTTTTCACATCCCTGCGCTCAAACGGTTTTTCACATCCCTGCGCCCAAACGTCCAAATCAGGCGTTTTCGATAAGCGTTGGAATGCGTGGGTATAGATAAAATAAGTTAACACGTGTTTCTTAATAGCGTTTTTTTTTCAGAAACTTAAGTCTGATGGAAAACTTTAGCGCAAATCAAACACTTTCTTTCCGAACGTTTTCGCTTTAAAATGGCGGCTGCTATGATTTTTTAATATGTTATCTTTAAAGTCTTATTCCGTAAAAACGAGTTTCCAGATCGGCTTAAACTTTACTTACTTTAATGCCACTACGAAAACATTTCTGTTTAAGCTATTTTTCTCATGAGTGATAGTAGAGTAAGATTGACACCGTAATTTGTAGATGCATGAGTATTTAGGGAGGCTGGTTAACTTCCCCCTACCCAGTTTTCGACTGAAGAATTTTCTCTCTGAACCATGTGAAAGATTTGGAGTAGACCGAAGCATACAGTTCAACGTTATATGATTGAATTAACACAGATTACGGTACGGTTTGAACAAGACGGTCTCTGCTTCAGCACTTCACCTTCTCTGCTTATAACCAGAAATTAGAACAAATACAAGCCGCTTAAAAAACCTTACAGTATTATTTGTACAGGAAAGCTTTCTATGGTATACTTATAATTAACCAATTTTATTTTGTTTATCGTCTGTTGACGAAGTTATGGCTGTGTTCACAAATAAATAAGCTAGGATTTATTATCAGAAACTACACTTTATTCACCCAAATATTGGGAGCTCGAGTGACAATAACTGACGCTTGAATTTACCTACATAATTCACATATATATTAGTTTTAAAAAACAATAAACGGGTTCCATCAGTCTATATATATTAAATGCGGATTTCATGTACTTGCTAAAGAAGAATTTCTGATTTCCATCTCTACGTACGTAGGTCACTGCAGCAATATTGCTTCAAACTATCTGCACGATTTTTTAAAATTTTGTATACATATAGAGCTAGGAATAAGCTACAATTTGGTTGGTGATCCAATCCAATAATTTCTCTATGATTCTTTTAATGAATTTTTTATTTAATCAAAAATTTCTATTCCTTTATTGTATTAAATGAGGACAAAAACATTTCCTTTTAAGCTAAATAAATTACCCATAAGTAAAATATCTATTTAATTTTATTCTTCCCTACACCAATTTTTTGGCTGTTTGTATTTTTTAATCCCAATAAATATTTTTCAAAAGCATCGATGTTTCTCGTCTTATAGGAGATTTCCGGTGAGATCCTAGCACACGTTACTGAGCAAAACCTGTTTATTTTACATCTTTCTCTGTATCTTCTGAATGATATTCTACAAACCGAAGCATAGAGTGTACGGGCGTTTGATCTGCCGGTGCACTAAGCCCAAGGTAGTATTAAAACGAAACGACCTCAATTTCAACTCTTGTTTTGCATGCAGCACTGTCGACTTATACAGGGTCCGCCAAAAGTATGGAAACCCGGTATTTACAGCTAAACCACTACTTGCGTTAACAACATTTTCTACGTATTTATGAGGCCATAGAGCATATTTTTAGGTGTTTAAATACCATTTGTTTGTTTGTTTTTGTGCGTAATGGTGTTTTTTTTCTTTAATGAGAACATACTTGTTTTAGGTCTCATTTGATGGAGTTTTTTATTCTCTTTTCAGTGATATATCACTTTTCATATGGTTGCATAAAAAATTTGTGAGATAGTTAAACGACGAAAAAAGTATTTTTGCTTTTGTTTTATTAAACTGAGTTGAAATTGGCAAGAAAATCAGAAAGCAACAGCTTTGTAGCTTAAAATTATTTTATTAATGTTCTCATAAATTTCTTATGCTACGAATGTGATACATCATCGAAAAGAGAATAAAAAATCTATGAAACGAGACCAATAAACAAATAGGTTTTCAGTTAAAACAATTAATGTGACGTCATTAATCGCAAAAACAAAAGAATAATTTTATTTCAAAATATGCTCTATGACCTCGGAAATAGATTAAGCAGAAAAGTTTTTTAACACACGCAGTGTTCGTACGATATTGAGAAAAATGTTTTGATTCATCTTGTAGAATTTTACGTTATTTTTGTACTAAAATTTGGGACTGGCGGTATACATGCCCGAACCATATAACCTTATGGTATATACTGCAATGATATGCGTGTGCATGTACTTACTAGAAAACATATCCCTAAATGCCCGCAATTCATGCAATCACAATTATATTTCGTATGAGACTCTTATTTCCTTTCTCAGGGTCGTTATTTTTAAAATAAGAAATAGAATAAACACAAAACAATATCAACGTTACAAAGAAAGGTTTTATTTAATAAATCAATTTCTAAATGAAGTTTTCGAAAATCAAATAAATTTTACTAAATACTATCGTCTTTCTAATAGAGATCACTTATCTTAATGTCTCCTTACTGGGATATTCTTCACTCGAGCAAACGATGAATGTCGAGACTTCTACTTCACTAGTCTGCTGGTTCTTCAAGTAACCACAAACACTGGTCTTTAATTTGAATCCTGCTCTGGACTGCTTTTATATTATTTTGGACTTGGTTTTAACACCACCACAACTGGAGAAACTTTCTGGATCGCTTTATACTTGTAATTCTTCTGGATTTTTTTACATTTCGTTGATAAATCGTTGTATTTTCTTCTGTTATATTCGTAATCACTTTTATATTACCTTTTAAACTCTTTTTTTCTCTTTATTTTCCAGAGGATATAAAATTCTCTGTCTTTATTTACAAAGACGAGTCGTAACTAATTAAACAAAGTTTTTTATATCTTTTGTCTTCCTTCTTTGATTCCCAATTTTTGAACAAACAAATAAATCTCATGACCATGAGTATTCTTTTATACGTTTGTGACATTGACACTGACATCCATAATGACATTTATCGTTGCATATAACGAAGTCTAAAACTTCTTACAAATTAAACCTTTTGGACAATTCTAAACTAAATTATAATTAAAACTAACATAAATAAAAATCGTATCAATCTGATTGTGTTTTTCTCTTCTTTCAATAAAAACAAACCTCACAAATATGAAAATAATTTATAACAAGAAATTATAGCTAAAATACGCAACCCTGAGTTTAAAAGTTAGAAAATCAAAATCTTAAAGTTCTCACAAACCTCCAATCGCAATTTGAATTGCAGCAAACATCCCAAAAATTGCCTTCCAGGAACTACAACACCCCATTCAAAACATACACCTCCAAATATCATAGCAATACAGAGTGAGTCATTTAAATGTCACCCTAATTTTCTAAGCTATTTGGTATAACAATGTTTTTTTTAATGAAATTATTTATAATTAACTGTTGCAAGCTTTAAATTATGACCAATTACACTGGGTGTTTAATAATGCGTGTATAGCACATTACTTTTTTATTAAATGAAACATCCTATATAATAATGCATTTTTAGATAGATTAAAGTTTCGATTTAAAATTGTAAAGGTACTGCTATCTTAAAATTAGTGGTTTTTTAGTTGCTTAACTTTAAAAAAATGACATTTGTGGACTAAAACATGTAATAATCTGCTGCTATTAACATACCGGTAAACACTATATAATGTGTTAATAGTCTTTGTAAAATAGGAATGTGTGAACAACGTATTTGATATCTAAAAAACTAATTAATTAAATAATATTAGTCCATAAAAATTGGAAAAAATTCAAATAACTCGAAAATCACTAATTTTAAGATAGTAGTATTTTTACACTTTTAGATCAAGAATTAAATTTAGAATTTAAACTATAATATAATACAGATAATTCTATTTAGAATACTAAAGTAATATGCTGTACAGACATAATGAAACACCCGGTACAACTAGCAATAGTTTCAGGTTATACAGCAGTTAATGATCAACAACTTTTATAAAGAAGAAAATTTGATATTCTTAATAGTTTAATAAGTATTAGTGGGGAGACACTTAAATGAGTCACCCTGTCTAGTGGTCGACATTTAGACTACATCTTAAACCTATAATTATATGTTGTAGAATTTTATGAAAATAAAAAAGTGAGTAATTACTATTACAGTATGGGAAAGCTCAGGCTACTACTAATGTTTCCAACGTAGTTATTATTATACAGAAGTTTGTAGAAAATGCGCAAAAAACCAACTAAAATAACTATTTGTTTCTGAAACCGTTGATTTTAAATTAAACTCGGTTCTAATAATTTGTGGGTATATTTATAAAGCCGCAGAACAAATATACTGCAAATGGTAAACGTTCCAAAAATAAATATTTTTAATAGCAACGTGCCCTAAAGCATATATTTTATAAATTTAATAAAGCACTCGCGTTCGATGAACTTGCAACTCGAAATAACAGCTTCTAAATCAATTAAACTAGGAGCAGGTATCGAAGCTATTAAAATTATATTTTCCAAAAGTAGTAGTTATACTCGTATATAAAAATTTTTACATTTATTGTTTTATCTAAGTAAGAAAATCCATAAGCTTTTATGATGACAGAACTTATACTAAGATATTTCTTTTATTACCGATTCTTCTGAATTGCTTAATAAAAAATTTAATTTTCTTTAATTGCTTTTATGTTAGATTGCCGACGGTAAATTAAACAATGTTATAATTTCAAAGTGTACACAAAATTTAATCTTCCCATAAAATAAAATCTAAGAGTATTCTTAGATGTTTTCACAATATTACAAAATATTTTCTAAAGTAAAATCCACAAAGCGGACAAGTTAAATAAAAATAATTCAACCTTTTGTGGCAATTCGCACGTGTAGCAGCTTGCAGGAAAATCTAAGAAAATGTTTTAGAAAATTTGGAGCTGCGCATGGATTTTCACTTTTTTTTGTTGCTTTTAATTAGGCGCGGCAATAAAATTAATTAAATTTTTATGTCGGGTAGAGCTTCTACATTCTTAAGAAGAATGTTGATGTTATTTTTGGGCATATTAAAATCCAAGTTATATACAGAATTTATTCACACCTCAATCTTGTTATAAAAACAATCATTTTTTCCGTTACCAAATTCTTGTTAGGTGCTAATTACTAATAATGTCAGTGATGAGATTGATATAAAATTGAGATGAAAGTGAAGTTCTCATAATGTCGCAACGTACGCAAAAAATGCACTACCACTGTAAGTTACGAACTACCAAAAAAACATTTTAATAATATAAAATACGTCGGTATTCAATAAAATTTAATAGAGCATTCTCGTTTAATAAAATTCCAGTACCAAAGAATCGTTATGGGACCCAAGCGTGAATCGAGAGAGAAAATGTAAATAATGAATAAGCGGAAATTGTTGGATCGTAATTTACTCATTTTTTACTCGCTTGTTTTGAAAAGAAATGTTGAGCTGCTGCTAATATAATAAAACGTAAATAAAACTAACAAGATATTTTTTAATCGGAGAGAAGTTAGAGCAAGCGTAGGGAATTCTCGAAAATTGTGACTTTCTTCAAATATTTTAAGTGACCTGGAAAAGCACAGTCTTTATTGTTTCTTAGGAGGATCATTAAAAGCAATACATTTTTTACAATAACTTTAATTTCTACATGTTTACGAAAACTTACATTGCACACGTTTCTCATGATTATGAAATATATTCACAAGCTGATTTACTGGTTTTCTAGCACATATTGTGTTTTTTAAGGTACCCCTCAAGTTAAAATTTGAAGGAGTTAAGTCTGATGAACAAGGACGATATTTAAAAACTCAACTTGATGTTCTGAATTATGTTTCCTCGAAATAATAATAGAATCTTACCACTTTATCAGATCAGGATACCGATTTCCATCAACATTTTAAAATTATGTGCCAATTATCCAAGTGTGAATATATTTCATTGCAACGTTCGCTATAAAAACTGTATTTACCTGGACAAGAAGTTTTTTTTATTGTTCATTATTTTCCGATATTCTAGGTTGGTAACAAAAATGCAACAAGAATTATTATATTGAATTGTACTCTGCCTTTTTTATTGCTGATAAAAAGGAATCGTAGTTATTTTCCTCAGTTATAACAAGCAATCTCGGTGTTTGTACATTGCAGTTACTGTAACATCTAACAGTAAATAACATTGCCAGACAGAAAAATCTCAGCATTTGAGATTGCAATTAGTTTGTTATTACTCTACGTGACCTTATTTTTCTGTTTGAAACAAAATCAAGCCATTTATTGCAACTCTCAAGGTTGTCAGAATTTTCAGAAATTTTACACACAACAAAACTGTGAAAAGTTGGGCTTCGGGAAAAACTCATAAAACAACAAATAAAAAAAAAGCGGATTTAGACTAAAACAAAAGCTTCAATAACCACCGGAATGTTCATCAGTAATTGTATTACAGTTATTAAATAAATCTGCGTTACGCTTTCAATACAGTTTCAAATATTTGGACCGGTAATAGTGAACGGTGTTAACCAATTAAGAATCTTTTTAGCCTAATTTAGCCTCTTTTTAAATGTACTTTAAGTAATTTTTTTGAAAATATTCAAAATTTCGAACAAATTTTTTCACTTCATAGCTTTTAGCTTATCTAAAATCATAAATTAAATAACTATTTGTTAGTTTATGCTAAAATGTTTGTTTTCAGTAGTAACAGTGCGTCTTTATAGGGCTATTACGATAAAAAAATTAAATCCCGATCTGTTGACTTGTTTTTGAGTAAAAAAGCGTTAAAGTCTAAAGTAAAATCTTAGCGGTCGCCATTTTCAAGCTAGAAAGTTCGGAAAAAAAGTTTCCGCTTTTAGAATTAGAAATTTCAATATTAAGAAAAATGCTTTCAAAAAATCGTGTTTAAATTCCGCTTACGGTTTCGGATATTTTTTGAACATTATTTCCCCGAAGGATTTTTTATATGGCTTCACATTCCGAAGCTAATCAAAATCAGATCATCCGTTTGGGTGTTATGAAGTGCACATAACCACCCACCCACCCACCTACAGATAGATATTTTTTTAAACCACTTTTTTGGGGTACTGGTGGTCCAAAACATGTATGTCCGTCAAAATCTCGAATTTGAAAATTGGCATTAATTTAATACTTCCCTATACTGAAAGAATAGGATAGTAAAAATCAAATAATATGCAGACGAACGGCTAAATGATTTAGCCGTTATTAATAATATTAAACAAAAAATAGCCAAATCATTAGAGAGAGAACTTTGATATTTCTTACACATGAGTATACTTTTTATACATATCATGCTTATTTTTTCAAAAGTCGTAAAATTGCATACATCTACTATCAAAATTACATTTTGTATAAACGCATGCTTCCACTGTTTCAACTTTTACTTGCGTTTTTTCCCAGGTACATATATTTATATATTAAACCCGGATTTTTTCTATCTGTCCCAAAATTTAGTGGTGAGGGGCCCCTACTACTACAACCCGAGTCAATTACATAAGGCCGATATTCCTTTGTATAGCGAGCCGCTATATGCAAAATTGAATAAACAACATTTACTTTACTGGTTAGATTGCGAAGCGTTAAAGCGTTTCATGAATTATTCGAGAAGTGCGGGAAGGTTGGAAGATAGGAACATGAACAAGCTGGTGCGGTGCCGATGCCGGAATCGGGATTAGAACGTGGGTTATCTTTTGTTCGAATAATAAGAACTAGAGCTAGGATAGTTAGGCAAATGCGTTGTTTTTTTTTTATAAATAGAGATATTAAAAGCAGACCTATATAAATTTTAGAATGTATTGCGGTAATTTTGTTACAATAAACAACAAATACCCAGGCGCCTAAATATTGGCAGAAATTTAAAAGTGCAGTTTTGCAATATCTAAACAAATTTTAAAAATCTTTACGTATTCAGTTTATCACAAACTACTTACCAGAAGCTTTCTTCCTTAAGTTACTTTTAAGAGTACAGTACAACCATCTTGCAATTGGACGTTAGCGCTAAAATGCCTGCGGGATCTAATCCCATAGCAAGTGGACGCTGTCGGGAGAGCTTAATATATTGCCTAATATTCTAGTTATAATCAAACGGAAAGCGCAATGACTGGTATTTAATGTTGCATTTAATTTTTCTTTTATAATCAAACTTGATTGCGACATTCCAATTTTCTGCATTATTCAAATTTTCTTCAGTCGATTTTGCCATTTTAGCGCTTTTTTTGCTTTTCGAGATTTTCTTTTGCCTAAATATTGTAGCTTTATTAAGAGCAATAATATGTAAGCAATATTGCAGTTCCGCCCTGCTAAAATTAGTAGCATGGACAAGAGCGTAAGTAGTATAAAACATTTTACGTGAAAAGTTACTTTATGTACAAAATATAACACTACACAATTATGACCGCACAGATCTGTCACCACTGACGATAACCTTACATAAATAATGTTACCTATAAACAACAGACAATTCTTCCATTTCACCAGTAGCCCACAACTCTGCCTTTGCTTATAGGGGCCAATACGGTTCACGAAGAAAATGTCCCTGAAAGAATTCCCAGAACAAATTAGCTGCGAACAACGTCGGTGGAAAAAATACCCTCCGACAAAAAAGTAGGAAAAATTAACACTGAAAAAGCAACCAGGAAAAATATTATCCCGGAAAAACAAACGCCAAAAAACCATTCCAAATTTTCGTTAAAGCTGCTTCCTGGAAATGGGGATAAAAGCTAAGTTTAACTAACCTTTGTTCCGCTTTTCTTAAAGGCATTCTTTTTGGAGTTTTTTACGACAGTTGTTCTGTCTTTAAATTGGTTTCTAGGGCTGTTTCTTCCAGTTTTTGTTTAAGTTTTTACACGAGTTTTTCTTTCCGGGGGCAGCTCTTATTCTTGATATGCGGACGCCGTGTATGAAGTTACCAAAAAAAAAAGCGGAGGCGTAGCCCACGGCTACTGCTAGCTGTTTAATATTCAACTTACACATCAAATTATGCAAATCCAAAAATCACCTTCTAGTATTTGCTTTTATTTTTACACCAATCAGGGAGAATTGTACTGACAATTTTCCCAAGTGAATTTGTAGCGAGATTTTATTTTCTTCTTTGGCAGTATACAAATTGACAACTACACAAATATTTTAAATCTAAAGTTTTTTATAATTGAAAAACGTCAGAAATTTAGCAAATAGTTATTGATATTATAATTTACTTTCGGCTTAGACCGCGTCGTCATTTGGGAACTATACATAATCAGGTAAGGACCGACCTGTAGCTTGTCTGCCTTTACAAGCATTTGCTCTAACAGTTTGAGCAATATTCGTTCGTAGGCCCTGCCTGCCTAAGCAGGGCCGTGTGCTTAGATTATTTAAACCTTGGGGCGGACAAGGATTTGATCTTAATGTATTTTGTTTGCCAGGACAATAATATTTAATCGGCTTATGCCTGTTAGCTGTTTGTGAATCCATACAAACTAACGTTTTGCAAGACATTGCAGCTTGCATCTTCAGAGTGAATAAAACACTGAGGCACAAACAGCTAACAGGCATAAGCCGGTTAAGTATTATTGTCCTGGCAAGCAAAATACATTAAGATCAAATCCTTGTCCGCCCCAAGATTTAAATAATCTAAGCACACGGCCCTGTTTAGGCAGGCAGGGCCTACGAACAAATATTGCTCAGACTTCTAGAGCAAATGCTTGTAAAGCAATTTGCAATAATAAATTAATTACCGAAATAGCCTGCAAAACCAACAAATTTATGTCACCTTGTACAACAAATGCCCTACCCTTTTCCAAACACTCTTTCAACCAACGTGTGAATACATTACTTGACGTAATATTTGTACATAAGAATCGCACAAATTTCGTCTATGCTATTTGTTTAAAGATCAATAACATTTCGTAGCTTTCTCACATATATACGACATTTGAGATCAAATCCGAAGACCGAAGGATCACATCAAGTCCCACCGCGAGAGACAAGATGCAAAACAACAACTCATGCTAGAGCTGCAGTATGGCTGATTGCGCCATCTTGCTGGAACAAACATTGGTTTTTCAACTGTGCAATGTATGAATGAGCATAAATGCGAAGCATTTCCGTGTATTACTGATTACGTGACTTAAAAAAACGGATCTTAAAACAAATAAGATGACATTTTTGAGAATAAAGCTACACATCTGAGATCTCTTTCAAGAACTTTGTACGAACGTTCCTTCACTGAATTATAGGCTAAGGAAATTACCTTTGGAAGAACATCTCCGGCGTAATTTAAAATAATTGCCTAAAATTTAGTACAAGCATTCCATTGTAGATTTACGAAGTAATTTTTATAAGCGCAAATATGGCAAATGTTTTGGCGTAAACTGTTATTTTTAAGAATAAAACACGCAAATTAGTTACTCTTGGTTTGAGCGTGTGCAACTAACCGTTCTCAAAATATTTTTTATTGTGTTATATTTTTAAAGCAACGCCAAAGAGTGCAAAATTAGTAACGCATAAGGTAATGAAATTAAAACAAAAAGCAATATCTGTGATAATTTTGGTAAAATAAATTTAATTTGAAGAAATTTAAAATTGCTATTTATGTTTTTGGGCAAGTTTGAACAAATATACCGATTTGGATTAATATATGGAAAACATCGATGCCCGACGGTGCGTCAGCCTAATGGCGATGCATTACCCTAACGCTACGTTTACGACTCATTGCTTAGATTTCTATCTCGCGGTCACTTGAGTTTGCTCCCCAACGAAGTCGTCAGACTTAAATCTATTGTATTTATATTTCTATGTATATTATGAAAATCTTGGTGTCAGTGTATGCAAATAACTATTCTCAAAATATTTTTATTGTCATATATTTCTAAAGCAAAACCAAAGAGTTGAAATTATTAAGTTTCAAAACAAAAGCAATATCAAATAAATTTAAACTGAAGAAAGATGTTTAAAATTGTATTTTTGTTTCTGTGCAAGTTTAAACAAATATATTTGTTCGGATTAAGACGTGGAAAACACTTGCGCATGTCGGAGCAATTGCGGGCGTCTCAATTTTCTCCATAACAACATCACCTGACCTAAATCCTTAATTTTTTACTTCAAAAATCTATTGTACGCTATAAAGTTTTTAAACATGAAGAGTTGTGTCAACCCGTGCAAACAGAATGACAATATATACAGCATGTCTAAAATTTTTAAGCAAGCGTGCGAATTGGGACAAAAACGTTTGTAGGTATGAATTAAGAAAAATGAAATAAATTTAACCAGTTAACAAACAAATTTTGTTTAAAACAATAATTTTTTTATATTATATTGCACAAAATATTTAAAAATTTGTTTTTAATAATAAATACTTTTTATTTGCTCCAAGTTTTTCTAAATTGCATATTTCTATACAGAATGTATTTGATTTCTGTAATTTACGTAATTAAGTCATTAATAATTGTTATTACAGTTATGCATTTAAAATTCATTTTCTTCTGCATTACTAATGTTGCGTTATTAAACAGTGCTTTAGAGAAATAAAACAAAACGTTAATTATTTCTAAAACGGTAAGGCGCAAACCATTAGTCAAATGTGTGAGTTTAACATCCCCGCTATTAATTAACCAATTTTGACGAGAAAAAGCACAAATGTAAGCTTACAATGTAAAAATATGCATACAAAATGTAAAACAAGTATTGTAGATATCTGCTCGAACACCCTGTATATAAAAACCTTATTTTTTTTTAAATTACTGATTGCAAAAAATATGTTTTCAACTTTATCAAGCCAAGTTTTGTTCAAATTTCAGAATAATACTCTTTAAATTAATTAAACTCCGAGAATTTACAAAATTTTAATTATCATTTGTACTTTCGCAACGTTTATAAATCTTTCTGATAACAAACATTGTAGACAATTTTTTTGCTCATCATAAATAAAGTACATATCTCGTCTGGCCTTGAATAATACTAATGCCAAGGAAAAAGCCTCGTAAATTTATAATTTACGACCGAAAACCAATGATTTCGATTCCTGAATTAACTTCCAAGGTTAAGGAAATTTTTCGCATTAAGAACCGTTAAGTATATTTGTACGAGATTTAAATCACTGCTTGCATGCAAGAAACGTGAAATTTTTTATACAAGCGCTTTTTACACATTAGTGACCATTTTGTTCTGAACTTACAGTTAAAGCATTTTTACTATCAGGCACATAGAAAATTGAAATAAGTTTAACGTAATATGTTTTGTTGGATAAAAAGCAAAAATAAAATATTTGCCATGACATATCACGAAATCCTGAAAGCTAGATAGGCTACATTTATGAAAAGCGTTTAAAATTGCAACTTTTGTTGGAGTCAAACTTCAGGGTAGATTTTTATATGCCTGCGGAATGTGGAAATAATAATTAATATGTGGGATGTAACAAATTTGTATTTCTATGTTTTTGAATCTGAAAATAACTACGTGGGTTTGAACGAAGCAATAAAAAGAAAATGAAAATTCCTTAGTTATTATTCATTGCCAAGTTATTATGCAAAATGTCAAATTGTATATCTCCAGCTTTTTAAATTGAAATTCTCGCTGGAATATGAAAATTATCTTTTAAACTAAAATTTAATTAGTGAAAATAACTGTTAAATGGTGCGCTTTAAATTAAAGCATTTTTTAATTACTCTGTGTTGCATTTGCTTTTAGCATAATCAACCGTAATCTTAGCCAAGGCGTTTTTAAATGAAAAATGTGTTTAGCGATAATGCAAACAAATTGCCTGAATAAAAATACGTCCATGCATGTAAAATCGCTATTAACGGCCGAACAAACTGTTGTTTTTCTACGAGGGTTTTATAGAGGCAAAAAAGGACCGCCAAAAGAAGCAAAAAAAATATTGTGATGATACAGCAAGCATGAAGATGAACCATTCGTTTGGGAAATCCGGAGCATTCGCTCGGTATTACTGGGACTTAATCTGCTCAACGCGATAAATTTGCAGTTTCCGAGATTAAAACTGGATTTAAAACGATGTGGATACCGACAAGTGCAAAATAGGGCAGAAGTTGCGCCGGAACACAAAACTATAATATAACATCACGTACCGTTGTAGAACAACGTGGCAAGAAGCACGCAGCATGTTGTGGGGCGCATCTTCGTGGTTAGTCAGCACATGTCGCCCGGAACCACGTCCACGTGCCAAAACCTAGTCATTAAACAGTCTTCAGCTGTATCCGCTAAAACTACTTTTAATGATGTCTCCTCTTTATTATTCATCCATGACGACGAGAGGATCTGCGTGACAAGTGTGGCTAAGTTAGGATCATTATCGAGTTTCGCGTGTGTTCTCAGCGTCGAGGTTTCAGGCGTCGTTGGCGTCCTTCCCGTAGATCGGCCGCACGCAAACTGCCGGAGTCCGGCGGACGCGCTGTCGCCGGAGTTATGTCGACTCAGCTCTGCTCCGGTGTGCGCCGCGGCGCTCTCCGGAGACCGGCCCGCGCCAGGATTGGCGGAGAAAGCGCACTTTGCCCAATGGGAACTGTGGACAACGCGCAGATTATCTATTTTTTTTAATCCTTTTTGTCAGTCTAAATGATGTTTATTAAATAACAGTTAAGGAGTTAGGAATTCACTTAAGATACGTAATTATGCACCACCGGTAATTTACTAGAGAGCGATTGCATATTCTCCTGGCGTACTTCTGCAGTCGCAAATTGGTTTTGCACCGGAATTAAAAATTCTTAAAATCCAGAGCTAATTAAAGGGTTAGTTGCAGCGGGAATCTTTAATTAGATCCACAACTAAGTCTTTGCGATAAAGTTTTTCCGAACTAATGAATTTTATTTTGTTCCTAATTTAGAGTTCCTAAAATACACGTTAGACAACCCTTTTAATAAATGTATATAAAATAGTTTTTATAACTGTTTAGTTTGAATTATAATACTTTCCGAGTGCCTGTTTAAAATTATTTTTTTTTAATATGTTGTGGTTTATTTATTAACCAAAGTAAATGCGTTAATTTACAGAAACAAAATCCAAAATAAATCTAGACATATATGTTACGGTTGTAAAAAATTAAAGAACACCGCAACATAATATGTCTTCTAAAGTAGCGGATTTTTTAAATAAATTTTTATCGTAACAAGCTCGTAAAACAAATTCAAAACTCGTCTATATACCACTACCATATTGTAAGTAAACTTCAAATGCTTCTGCTTTTGATGGGCGTAGTTTTCATTATTATCCCTAAACATTCGCATACGAAAAAATATTTCGAAGAAAGATTGGAAAGGCGTCTAAAATAAATAATAATAATATATAAGGTGCTCTGAAAAGTAGTCATAAGTGATACCATAAATTCTGGGTGTAAAAATATGTCTACTCAACTAAACTTACCAACTTGTACAAAAAAGTGCTTCGCTTCAGAGTTATGGTCTCCTAAAGTACGTAGAAGTTGGCGAAGCAATTTTTATTAATAAATTTAAAACGGTTTGAACTATATTTTTGCAATTTAGCTTGATTTTTCACAACACACGATCAATTTAGAAAACCCGCTTAATATCAGTGGCGTAGGTACATGAAAAAGCATCAAGTTTTTTTGTTTTTTTGCAATTTCCTTCTAAAATAAAAAATTATAAATTTACATAGATACATAAGCCGAACCAAAATACATCAGAATTGCATTCTTAATTTTTTTACACAGGGTGTTAATGAATTATTGTAGGGACAAACTTCTAAGGCTTGGAAAACACAACAAAGCAAACAACTTTTGTTAATAAATGTGTGGTCAACAGTGTTTGCTTTAGAAAATAGAGCCCTTTAAAGATTATTTAAGAAGTACCTGAAAATAGGCAAATTGCATTTTCAATTATTTTGCACAAGTGACGCGGAATTTTGAAAAAAAAAAACGATCTAGACATGCATGCATTCAAATAACGTCAATATTGACACAATTCGATATTTTTGTGATATTTTTTAACTTTTCTTACATTCGTTTCTTTCTGTGTCTTTTATAATTCGTTTTTTTTTTTCGTTCTGTGATCTTTTTGATAATTATTTTCATTTTCGTTCTGTGTTTCGTATTTTTGTGTTATGGCAAATTATACTTTTGCCGAACAGCATGACATGATGTTCCTGTATGGAGCTGCTTGGGATAACGCACGCGAAGCTGCTCGCCTGTACCAAGAACATTTTCCGAATAGGAATCATCCATCGCACAAGGCCTTTAGTGTAGGTTCACGTCGGCTGCGGGAGAAAGGTACATTCGTTGTCAACAGACACAACTGTGGAGCTACCAGAACAAGGCGAACGGTGGATTTTCAGGAAGAAATTTTGGAGAGAGTGGCTGAAAATCCTTCTACTAGTTCAAGAGCTATCGCTCATGAAATGGGAGTGAACCATGTTTCAGTATGGGAGGTACTACATGAGCAGCAGCTACATCCGTACCATCCACAGAAGGTACAAACCATGGTTCAAGCAGATTTTCCCAGAAGGGTGGAATTTTGCCAGGAATTTCTGCGACGGTGTAATGAGGATCCAGAATTTCAAGTAAACGTTCTGTTTAGTGATGAGGCATCTTTTACGAAAGAAGGAATATTCAACAGTAGAAACAACCACATTTGAGACGATGAAAATCCCGATGCTGTGGTTCAAAAAGGATGCCAGCAGATTTTCAGTGAACATTTGGGCCGGGATTGTTGGCGATAGACTCATTGGACCATACCTGCTATTCCAAAGGTTAACAGGAGCAATTTATTTAAATTTCTTGCGCCATGGCCTGCCTGAACTTCTGGAAGATGTTCCACCTCAAATGTGGCTGCAGCACGATGGTGCATCTGCTCATTTTTCGGCGGAAGTCAGGGAATTTTTAAATCACACTTTTCTCAACAGATGGATAGGTCGAGGAGGGCATGTGGCGTGGTCTCCATGTTCTCCTGATTTGACCCCACTTGATTTCTTTTTGCGGGGTGGTCATGTTACAACGTTAGTGTATGCTACCTCAGTTAAAACTGTAGAAGAACTTACGACGCGGCGCGTATTCTTGCTGCATGTGAAAAAGTTCAACAGACTCCTGGTATATTTGAAGCGGTGAGCAGGAATTAACTTCGTAAATGTGCTTCGTGTGTAGAAGCTGGGGGCGACATTTTGAACTTTTTCTATAATTTTGTTAATCTTAGAATTACCTAGTTATTGTAAATTTTTCAAATAGTTGATTTTTGCTTTGTAATTTTGGTTTTTTGTATTGCTTAGTTTTGAAACATTTTGTTAATTAATGTATTTTACATTTAATTTGAATTTGAAAAGTGGGAAAGATGGTTTTATTTATCCTGTATTAATTTCCGCCGTTATAGAAACAAATAGTAGGTAGTAAATTGCGTTGCCTACATTTGGGCGCTTCTTAAAGAATCTTTGAGAAGCTCTATCATTGAAAGGAAACACTTTTGACCGCACATTTATTAACAAAAGTTGTTTGCTTTGTTGTGTTTTGCAAGCCCTAGAAGTTTGTTCCTACAATTCATTAACACCCTGTATAGGTAGGTGCCAGCCTTGACCCAGATATTTCACCTTAAATTGTTTCGCGTGTGTAAATGGCTCTGAAAGACAAATTAAAGTATTAAAAAAATTAAGCGTACTATGACTGTTAAATTTGATTTAATTAATAATTAACTCGATATTTTTCAAATGTTAAAACTATCAGTTAATTAAAATCAAAAAATCAAAAACTTGGCGTAAGCGAAGGTACGTGATACAAGCTAAAGTTTTTCATTTGCGGTCACGGAAAAGTTTGGTAATTAAAATCATATTAGCAAAACCAGCGTACTATGTCCCTCTTCGTTTGAGTGTTTATTGGGGTTGATAACAAATAACCAAATTAAATGTGTAGCGTTGCAAGCTGCGCATCCAAGTTCTAGTGTCTACATGTTCTATATCTATATATTAAATCCGAATTCTGTTCCCCTGCCTTAAAGTTTAGTGACCGTGCATTTAGTAATATGCTTCACATCTCTACACAGGTTATTTATTATTCTATATACTAAATCCGGATCCTATTCGCCCGTCACAACTTTTAGTGACCGCGCGTTCAGTAACATGCCTTACGTCTTAACACAGGTTATTTATTATTCTATATTCTATACACATTTATTAAATCCGGATCTTTTCTCCTTCTCTCAAGTGGTGATGGCCGCACATTTAGTAATATGCCCTATATCTCGACACAGGTTATTTATTATGTTTGCGAGCTACGATACCAGCGGAATATTTTAATTATATTATTATATCGCTTTTAATAAACTTGTTACCACTACTTATAAGTAAAGGTGGGGTGTAGTCCACGGGCTCAGGAAGTTTTATAAATTAAGCAGCGAAATCGTCATCTTCCTGTAGTTACAGAAACTCTAATTCTCTGATTGTTTTTATTTCTGTTAACAGTTCATAATTGCCACACATAAACCTTATCTTCGTCTTTTAATATGTAAGCAAAGACCCTCCCAGTATTACGTTTTAAAACAGACAGACGAAATTGTTACACAAGCAGCTTCTAATTTATAAACTTTAAATTTATAATTTAAAAACATTCATTGAATTATAATAGCCGTTCGCACCTCGTGAGCCAGATGATTTTAACTACAACATTCTAAGTGATTCTGCCGACATGTTGATTATGATTGTTAGCAATTCTGGCATAATAACGTATTTTCGGAACTATTTGAATTACCTCTTCTGTTAATTGTGTGCACTTTAATTTATTTAAAATTAATTATTGGAATTGTACTTGTCCATTCCGACAAAAGAGCGGCGGTAGCTCAGTGGTAAGAGCGCGGGCTACCAATGCAGCAGATCCGGGTTCAATCCCCGCCCGGTCGTTTTCTCTCGCAAGGCAACGGGAAACCAGCGAGGTGGATTTATCCCCAGGAAAACCTCTCTGGAGAAGAAATGCATGCACTTCCTGTGGTTCGGAGCCGACGTTAAACTGTAGTGCTTCTATGTCTGTCTGTGCAAATTATCTATTGCCGCGCACCAAACACAGACAGGAGAGAGGTAGCCAACACCCCAAATGCGATATGGCACTACAACAAGAAGATTTTCCCTAGAAAAGTCGGTTCCAATCCTTTGATGCTGATTTTCGGTGGTAATTATTTGAAAATAGCATAACTCGTGGTCTAGGCCCCCGATGCGTTTTTTATACTTTCTCGTCCGGCGCTTGCCGCCTGGAATGTTTACTCCGCTGAGTCAGTCTGAATAAGTCTGAACAGGGCTAAATCTTGCATCTCGGAAAGTTTTATCACTATAAAGATAGGGCGGGCTCTTGCATGTAGGCTCATTTATAGTGATCATTTTTGTTTTCCTGTCACTTCTGTTTATATAATTTAGTTATTTATGGTTTATTTTAATTCTAGCGATTCGGCAATGTGTATTTGTCGCACTGTTAACAAGCAAAATAGATACCAGTCGAGTTCGACTATTTATTGACTTACAAATTAAGACTCAACTAGGTTCCGCTTATTTTTTAAAAGTTTTTACTCTAAAACTTACTGCAAATTATAAATTCCTTTATAAAAACTCCACTTTTAGTGACGCATTCTTTAGCACATCTTACACGTATAGAGAGCTTACATATTTGTTTGCGTTATGTTTGCGTCTTTGTGAGTTTCTATATTTACAGAGCGAATTTAACTTTGGAATTATATGCAAACAACATTTTTTAGTGCGTAAACACGTCTAAGATATACAAAACGTCATTCGGCAATAACTGAATTGTCTTCTATTTAGGAATGTGCAACTACGTCATGTGGAGATGTACGACACGTCGGCACGTCATATTTCACTCATAAACGATGTTATACAAGAACATCTACCTTATTACCAAAGATTTCATGAAATAGCCAAAACATTACAGTAATGATATGCCATGAAAAATATAGCTTCTGCTTTTGGGGGTCATTTTCGGTTTATGGTGAAAACGTTCCTGAAAAGAGCCCACAGAAAACGCTGGAAAAACCATTGATGGAGAAAACACCAGCCGAATTCGTCTGAAAAGGCTACGGTGAAAACAATCTCGGTAAAATTATTTCCCAGAAAAAACAATTACTAAAAAACATCCCATAGACAAAAGCACGTGTATTTTCATGTTGGTAGATCGAGGTATAATAAAAAAATAATAAAAAGAAAGAGCTTTCTCTGAAAAAGATAGTGATTTTTCCTCGCTGATCGATTTATCTGAATACGGGTGAACTTTTGGAATTATATGCAAATGCCTAACAAAATTTGCTTCTGGATTTTTATTAGTTCTAAAAGCATTTTGAAAATTTCTGTTAGGACAATCTCCTGGAAATGAAGAAAAGCGATAAGTTTAACTAACATCTTCCTCACTGTTTTCTAAAGGATTTTTTTCTGAGTTTTTGAAAGGAGTTTATTTGAGGAATGTTGGTCTTGATGATTTTACGGATTTTTTAAATAATTTTATGGAGCTGTTTTTCGGGCTGTTTTTGCTATTGCCAAAGGGTGTTTTAGGGTTTTTTGTTTTTTTTTTACCAGATTATCTTTCCGCGAGCAACTCTCAAACCAGAGACAAACTCAGCAGAGGAAACATTTAAAGTTACAAAAGAAAAACGGGGGCGTGGCCCACGGGTTCTGCTAATTTATATATTAAATTAAATTAAAAAAATAAAAAAATATTTATCTTTATAACACAACAAGTTTATGTAGCTGTTATTTGTGTTGCTATATTTTGGTTATTTACGGCTTACTAAATCTATTCATCGCGCTGACAACAAACCAATACGCACCAGACGAATTCCACTATTTTTTGTCCTACAAATTGGGAGCTTGACGAGGTTACGCTTATTAATTAAAAGCTGTTTACTACAAATTCTAAATGCCTCTGTAGAAAGCTTTTAGTGACTACGCATTCAGTAAGATGTTTTACATCTCGAGACAGTTCAGTTATTTATTATGTTTGCGGATTCCGATGTTTAAGTTTCAATCAAGTAGGCTAGTGAAGCTTTGATATCAAAGAAATGTATTAATAAAATCATTACATCTCTGATTTATACAAATAATAGCGAATTTAGTTTTGGAATTATATGCAAATGTCTAACAATATTTTCTAGTGCGTAATTATTAGTTCCGGAAACGGTTTGAAAATCTGTGTTAAGGCACTTACTTTGAAATGTGAACAACGGATAAGTTTTACTAATTTTTTTCCATTATTTTACATAATTTTTCTGGGGCTATGATAGTATTTTTTTCGAAGAAAATTTTCCAATTTTTTTACTGGTGAGAAATGCAAAACATCTGAAGATTTCTAGTAATTTTGCCATACTCTACCTATCTCCATAATTTAAAAAAAATAAAAATTCTACTTGCTATAACGCAATTTATTTTACAAATGAAACATATTTGTAAGTATAGATAATTGTTGACAAAACATTATAACTACTACATCAAAATGTGACAAATTTTTATAATTGCGAATCAACTCTGTAATATTGAATTAGCTATTGATTTTAGATACGCAGTATTATGTTTTAAATAAAAGCAAATTTAATGGACTTTTAATTATAAAATAATAGTATACAGGGTTGCCCGCTTAATAAAATCAAGAAATTATGCATTTAGTGACTAGCGACCGCTTTGCATAATATGTTAATATGTGGAGTTATGTTTTAAATAAACAAGTAATTTTAGAAACTAAATAATTCTCAAAATTAAAACTAATTAGCTTCATTATTTATGCGAGAGCAAAGCAACAAATTTATACAAATTTTTATATAAACAATTAAATAGCAAAGAAATTATTGGATTTACAACTCTACAACCTTAAGCCTTATATCATTTTAATTTGCAATTGACGAGACACTTATAAATGTTAAAATCTACGAGATATCCTGACACTCACACCTTTTCCTTATCACCTTTTTCAATGTTTTTATTACTAAAAGCATGACTATAAGCATACTACGGTATAGTTCTCGGGCCGTGTTGCAGTGATTATAACAAATTAAAATCGAAACGAAAAATTAACAAACAGCGCAGAAATAGCTTCTTAAGTTGCAGGGGCTAATTACATATGTTTTGACCGGTTAGTATATTAAGGATATTTACGTGATTGTGAAAAATGTCTCTACTAATATACTTGTAATATAGAACAGATAAATTATTGTGATAAGAAATTTACCGAACCGTGCCGGTTTAACTTCCACTAATTTGTTTAAAACTTGTATGTAGGTATTTTACTGTGCCGAATTTGTCTGTACTTAGAACTTGAGCTGCTATGAATTTAAACAGAAATTTCGGACTGTGCCAAATTCGATTTCCACTAATTTAACCTAGGTAGAGATTTGTTAAACATATTTTGATTTTTTGAAATTTTTTAATAAGTGAAAACATCGTCGCTTACAACTAATTTTCTTTCCTTCTATATCCATCTTTTACTGTCTATTTTATATACAATTTTTCTTTACTACCTAATGCGATGTGATTTCTTGGGCATTATATTTTACTTTTGTTTTATCGCATAATAAATAAGCACTCTTCTGGTAGTTAGTGCACAAACTTATTTAAAAGATATTATGTCTAGCAGACTGGTTTTGATTTAGATGTTATTTCAACGTTTTTTCTGAAGTTTCCTCCTGGAATACGAAATTTCTGCAAGGATCTAAATGTGGGTCAGGCGTTCAAACAAAAAACGGGTGCTTAACCGTTTCCAGAGTGGAGGATATCGGTTAATTTTTGTGAATCACAAATATACCCCGAGGACAAGGGTTTATGATAGATGGCGGCAAGAAAATCGATTGTGTAGAGAGGGTGTATTATTTATCGAAGGCTTGTGATAAGGGTGCGTAAGAGACATAATGAGCAGCACTATAATATTATCGGCTCATCCGGCCTCCAGCGGCCGATAAGCCGCAGTAGCGCGAGATTTCACAGCAAAGCCGTCGACAATTCCATTAATTTAACGCGCTCGGCGATGAAACTCCCGCAGACGAGCTATTATTGCGGAGAAAAGGCAATTAAACGAATACTTTTCTTAATTAGTTTCCAGTTTTACACGCCGTTTTAAATATTAATATCGACTTTGTAAAGTTTAACACTTGACACGATGTTAATGTGACACATTGGGCCTTGCGGGACCCCCTCCTGTTTGTTTGCAACATCGGTCTTTACGTGTCACTCATTGGAAGTTTCCGACAAGCATATTCCATTACCTCAAGCCCCACCGGCACAATCCTACATAACAAACTAACTATAAACACTGCATTTCATTACTACTGCAACATTTTGACTATTATTATACGTCTGGCTCGCTAATTAATAGAGACGCTATATTTTAATTGACGTTTTTTGAAATTTTAAAACGAACTTTTTTCACATATACTATACAATTTGTTGTATTTGTTTATGTTTGTCGAAACTTCATTTTTATTTTCCTATACTTCTGCTGAAATAAGGAATGGTATGATTTCAAGCATTTTCAATTACAGATTTTAACGGAAATATATGTTTAGGAGTCCAAGGAACTCAAAAAAGTGGTTTTTAATAAATTTCTTACTGTGGGTAGGTGCATGCGTGGCTAGGTGGGTGGGTGCGTTTGTTCTCTTATATCTCTTTAAACTCCCGAATGCTGTATCTTTAAAACTATGGCCGCTACAAATTTTTCAAAATTTTGACTTTAATTCCCGATTACAAAAAAAACAAAATATCTAATCAATACAAATTGAACTGCCCACGTCATTTTTTTAACTTTCTAAGCCGATAGAGCTTGCAGTGAACTGCAAGTTTATTTTATACTAGTCTCCCAAATTTTAATCTGACGGCCTCCAAGAATTTGTAACAAATTTCAAATGGATTAATTATTTATTTGAAACTGAAACGCCAATCGTTATAAACAGTTTAACAGCCTATTAGAAGTAGTTTATTAGGATTTGCAAGAATTTTAAACTATTTAAAAATTAAGAAAAGAAACGATACTTTTTAATATCAACTATGCGTTTTCCGGAAGTTACGTGATTTTAGCTGCCCCTATCAATTAGCTCTTGTTGAAAAATATGTTTTTTTTGCATATTTTTGATAACTAACAGATTTAGAAAAAGTTTTTTCGGACATCCAAAGCCCAATATCTAGTTGTAGCTTGTCTTTCGTGCGGTTGTCGCCGGTCACTATGTTAACGTTGCATATCTTAGGGTTTGCTGTCAGCGGTCTTAGTGTTGTGTTATGGCCAAAGCACGGATTTTATAAAATGCATATTTGGTAGTTTTCATCATGCCAATAAAATGCTTCTGTTTTGTATCTGTATTTAATAAAATGCTATTAAATGACATCAATTTTAATATGCATATTTTGAATGTTTTGGGGCTTTGGAGCTTATTTTTAGAATAAATACATATTTAGATTTAAAAAAAGCTTTGCTTTAGAAACCCACGATGTGTTAAATGTACCCAAAATCACACAACATCCCAGTGCCCCAGAAAAGTACGCAGTAAGGACGTGAAATGTATCAATTTCGGGGAAAACCACCCCGCTAATTACAAAGGCTGTAGAGTATATAAGGAACTACAGAAAATTAAATTTCCGGCGCTAAGAAACAAGAAACTACCCGCACCAACGCCATCGATATACAACAACAACAGCATTACGGCAGCCTGAATACGCTTACTCACATATAGCAGGCAACAGCAATCAATTAACTCAAGCCAAAACCAACAAAGTCAAGTCCTAGTTGCCCCTCCGCAACAGCCAAATATTAATCTACAAACTATGCTAACGAAAATGATGGAGAAAAGGAATGCACTCCTAAATCTCCTCACTACTGTCGTAGCAAAACTATCTTAATGGCCCTAAACAATCTGAAAATTGCAGTCTGGAATACCAATGCAATGGCCTGACTAACCACAGCCTAGAGATTAGAAACTTCTTATGTGCCCAAAACATCGACATAATGCTGATCTCCGAATCACATCTTACAAGCAGAAGCTACATAAAAATCTTAAATTACACAATTTCTAACCGCCATTATAGTTAAAAGTAACATTAAACACCACGAATTGGGCAAATTCAGTGAAAACCACATGCAAGCTACTAGAGTTGCGATAGAAGACTGGAAGGTACAGCTAGTCATCTCTGCTGTCTACTGCCAACCCAAACCGACAATCAAAACAGACCAGTTTGCGCAATTTTACCAAACGCTTGGGCACCGCTTCATTGCAGGCGGAGACTACAACGCAAAACATCTGCAGTGGGGGTCGAGATTAACGACAGCAAGAGGACGTCAACTCTGACAAGCAATTAGAAACAACAACTTGCAACATCTAGCTACTGGAGAACCCACGTAATGGCCCACAGATAGGAGGAAGGTTTCTGATGCCATAGACTTCTGTGTAACCAAAGGCATATAGAGTAACTATCTGGAAATAAAGTCCTGCTTTGAACTGTCTTCCGACCACTCACCGCTACTAGTAAATGTCAATACGCAGGTCATTAACAAAACCACTCCGCCAGCCCTTCACAACAAAACAACGAACTGGGAAATATTCAGGTACGAGCTAAATGAAAAGCTACAACTTAAACTACCGCTAAAGACATCGAACGACATGGACCGTGCAATTGAACACTTTAACCGCTCTATCCAACGGGCAGCATAGAGCGCAAGTTCTGACAGTAATCCAAAAACAAATATAAAACAGTACCCCATCTACATCAAAGATATGATTGCAGAAAAACGCAGCCTAAGAAAACGGTGGCAAACCACCATGGCCCCGGCGGATAAACGCAAATTAAATCAAGCGATCAAACAGGTCAAAATCTTACTAGGCAACAACAGAAACCGAGAAATCCAAGAACACTTCGCTGGACTTTCAGCAACAGAAGCTAATGATTACTCTTTGTGGAAAGCGACGAAGAAAATGAAGCAGCCGCAAAAACCCATACCTCCCATTAGGAAACCTGACGACACGTAGGCAAGGGACAACAACTAAAAAGCGTATGCATTTGCTGACCATCTGGCCAAGGTGTTCGAGCCGTTTCTATCACAGCTCACAGCTGAGGAAGAGTCGCAGATTCACCAAATACTAGAAGCGCCGCTTCAATTGGACCTACCTATAAAAAACTTCAAGGTGAATGAAGTCATAAAAATGATCTTGAAACATACACACACCAAAAAGATTCCCAAATATGACCTAATCACCGGTAAAATATTGCAAGAATTACCTACACGTGGCTTCTATTTTATCACCATGATCTGCAATTCTCAAATTGGGCTATGTTCCAGCACAGTGGAAGGTGGCACAAATTATATTGATACCCAAACCTGGGAAGCCAGCTCAAGAAACAAGTTCGTATCGTCCAATCAGCCTCTTACCGATAGTATCGAAAATATTTGAAAAACTTTTCCTGCAAAGATTACTACCTATGCTCGAAGCTAAGAAAATGATTCCTGAACATCAGTTCGGATTCAGACAAAAACACGCGACGATTGAACAGGTGCATTGAGTAGCTAAGAAAATCAGACACGATCTTGAAACAGGTAGATACTGCTCATCGGCGTTCTTGGATGTTTTCCAAGCCTTTGACAAGGTTTGGCATGAAGGTTTGCTGTATAAAATCAAAACTCAGTTGACACATAACTACTACCAAGTGCTGCAATCCTATTTAACAGGAAGGTATACTTCATGGTGAAATATCAAGATGTGCAAACAACTCTAATGCCGATCAAGTCAGGAGTACCACAAGGCAGCGTCCTTGGGCCAGTACTGTACTTACTGTATACAGCAGATCTGCCAAAACCTAGCTCAACTTTGATTGCCACTTTTGCTGATGACGCAGCAATCTTAGCATCACATAAGGATCCCAGAATAGCCTATCAAAATCTGAAGAAGCATTTAAATTCAAAAGTGGCTCAGATGCCGGCGCATAAAAGCGAACGAATCAAAGTCAGTACATATCACCTTCACCTTAAAAAATAATAATTGCCCTACAGTTCAGCTAAATAACTGCGTTTTTTCACAAAAGGACGCTGTGAAATATCTGGGAATCCACCTAGACCGCCGTCTTACATGGCAGACGCATATATTAACCAAACGCAAACAACTTCGTCTCCAATTTACTAAAATGTACTGGCTAATGAGTCCTAAATCTCGGATGTCACTGGAAAACAAAGTGTTATTATACAAAGCAATTCTGAAACCGGTGTGGACCTATGGGGTAAGACTCTGGAGCTCTGCAAGTGAATCCAATATCGCTATACTTCAAAGATTCCAATCAAAAGTGTTACGTTCCATTGTTGATGCGCCATGGTTTGTTCCAAATGCAGTGATACACCGCGACCTCCACATTGAAACAGTAAAAAGTGAAATTACAAACTTTAGTGCTAAATATAAAGTTCGGCTACAAGTTCGCTAACGCGCTTGCTAGAGCTTTGCTTAATGTTCCCAGAGTTAAAAGACTAAAACGACTCGATCCACTGGACCTCCCAAATAGGGAATGAAATGTGTACTTAAATTCCATGTATCATATATTGACATATTTGTGTTAAGCATCTAAAGGGGAAAGCCAGTGGGCTAGCTCCTACTATGGCATCTCTCATTGTTATACATTTTACTGATTGTTCACCTCAGAACAGATTGTAAAGTTCATGGAAGCTATTAAAACAAATATTTAGATAAATTTCTTTATATTCGCAAAAAACGTTAATTTTTAAAATTTAAAGGAGGAGAAAATGAGAAGTGCATTGGGATTTTCAACAAGCGCGTGCTGTTACTAGCTATTTTTGAGCGGATGTTTTGCATTATACCAAGTATAACGTTATTTCTCAGTTTTGGAATTTTTACATTCATTTCTAAGAATTATGCAATTGCGGTACTAACAGATATTAGTTATATTCTGTTTTTTGTGCTTACCACTTCGTAAAAAATAGCAAACTAGTGGCTCGCCTTGTGTATGTTTCTGTTTATACAGAAAAAAGCCAAAAAACAGCAGCTTGCCTTTATTATGGATAAAAGGTTATCCGGAATTGGTGCTACAGGAAAACAAAATATTTAGCAAAGTCTGCAGTAAGACGGTAAACAATCTTCGACTTTTACAATGTTCAAATTTATTGAATATGCATGTAGACCTGGAGTAACAAAGAATTTTTAGCATTTTAAATTTCATGCGATAGAAAATTTAAATTAAATCAACGTATTAAAATTGCTTTACATCGTGGCAAATGTCAAAAATCTCGAAACCTACAAGTTCTGATCCGCGAGTCTACTGCTGGAATTTCTAAATTAAATGAAAAATAAGAATCTAATTTCGATTTATGCAATGCTTTAAGTAAGTGCTAACATACTACTAACAAAATTAAACTAACAATTTTAAGTTATTTTTAAAAAATATACTCGTAAACACGGTCCGGATAAAAGCGCTCTTAGGTAAAATTATATCAATGAATCTTATATGTATAACAACACGTAAACCTCGCGAAATTATAGAAACCAACTACTTATATTTATTTTTCTGTTGTTGAAACTACGGATAAATGTGGACGTTATGTTGCAAATATAATTATAGCAACACCAACTGTTTACTTTTAATCTTGCTTTTGATAATGACATGTAAACACGTTGAAATACTTATAAATCTAAAATAAAAAAACCCGTTGAAGTTAAAAATTGTTTTATTTACAATAAATTAATTATAAGGGTTTTAAATGTCAACATATCTAGTACATCTTATCTTATTAGCATGATAAAACTAGATAAAACTAACAGTATCACTATTTCTAGATTTGTAAATGAAGGTCTCACAAACATGTTTCAGCCGGAAACATTTCCTACAGAAAAAATAATAATATTAATGCTATCTAATGCTTCATCATCCATACATATATAAAAGCACAAAGGGTTTTTTCTCCCCTTCCTCCAGCGGCTACCGCTTCACCAATTTGGACCATTTTTTTTTAAATGAAAGGTCTTTATCCACAGATGGAACATGAAACATTTTTATATTATTATTCTACGTCGATTTTTTAATAATAAATATTTTAATTTATAATATATATGACGGTCGGCTAGACGCGCGTCACTTGGGGCGCCCTCTACAGTAACGTCGCGTGTCATTTTTGGAACTAATGCATCACGTGACTTGACATTTCGCCGGTTCTATCAACGCTGTCTGTCAGTGCATTGTGTGCTGGGGTAACACTAGTATATGATAAAAGAGCAGGAGAAATTAGGAATCAGTTTCCCATTGTAAACGATTTATTATTTATTGTGAAAAAAATATTTGTAAAAACGCCCCTGAAAATGTAATTAATTAAATACAAAATTCCAAATTATTTACTGTCTCCTAAACCAATGTGTACCAGAATATGGGGTACGTAGTTGGATGCTGCTCATTATTATTCAAATAATTTCGAAAACATTAAAATGTTTATTTTAAATTTTGAAGATTCTTCAAGTTGTATCATAGATTTAAAAACTATAATAAACAAATCTCAACCTGCAAAACAATTAGCATTTATTAAAGTCAATTATGGTTTTGTATAAGTGCAGCATTCAATCAATTACAAAAGAAAGAAGTTTTGCTATCCGATTCAGTAGATCTTATAAAAACGTGTGAAAAATCAATTCGTCAAGTTAAATGCAATATTGGAAAAACTAACAGACGTAATAAATAAAAACGAAGGTTTTAAAACTCTATAGAAGGTGAATAGGACCCTATCTGGCAATTTTGATGATACTGACATGCAACTAGACCTGGACATTATTACTAATTTAGATTGTTATACTACACTAATGCTAGTTTTTAAAAATTGCTTTTTTTAAATAATATGTTAAGTGTAATATTATGTTGTAAGGTTTTCTAGATGCGCTTTACGTTTAATAAAAAAATTTTCAAATCTTTTGTTTACTGATTTCACTTGCAAGTTTTGTACATTGTGCATAAAACGGTGCATACTTTGCATATAATAGTGCATATTTTTTTTGGTGGGCGCTTTAGTAGGGGGTGATGTTGGTACGGCATCTATTGCAAAAGCTATCGCAAATTCTAATCCCCGCAAAGGCGTTCTTTTTTTGTATTCCTCTTTCTTGTTTTTTTAATTTTTGCTAAAAAAATATTGTTCAGTCATTTACCTGCTCCGGAATATTTAAAACGTAAAAAATATAGGAAAGTACCAGCGACCTGTTTCATCCATTTTTAGTACTAGTTCGACTCCGTGATGGATTGGACCCCATTTGTCTTCAGTATATAGCAAAGCGAGCGACGCCGACGGTCAGTTAGACAGAGCGCACACAGTTTTCTTTAAGTTGCAGCTATTCCGTTCTTCACATGAAACGGAACACAAAGAATGCAATGTAAAATAAGGACAAAGCATTTAAACGACCATCTCCCTAAAGCAAAAAGATGAGGAGTACAAAAGGTGGCGCTTCAGAATGTGTTGTTCCGTTTTACTACCCAAAGTATCGAGTGCGATCGGCTTCGGTCGTCAAAACGTCCACGCCTCCGCTATCCGCCATCTCTTTTCCTCTAATGTAGAACTGTTGCGTATGCTATCTTTCACACGGCATTCTCTAAGTTTCGTACAGTAATATGTTTTTCACGCTACCGGCAATGTAAGTAGGCCTTACATCCATAGCTACAGGGATCGTAAATGGCTGATAACATTCGTGTACTAGTTGCCCTTGACGACGGAACTTAATAGTGTCACTTACATTCCTAGGAAAATAATATTGATTTTAACTGTTCGTTGATATGGTAACAAGCACAGATCACTTAGAATAATGGGGCTTTTAAAAAATAATTCCGATGACAGCTGTCAAAACGAACTTTTAAAAATATGATTAAATTTCTACCTGTAGGCCTACTTACATTGCCGATAGCGTGAAAAATTTAATAAGTAACACGGAACGTATCGACTAATAACATCCTCGGCAGGCGACAAGCTTCAGCTCCGCCTCAGCTCGTATTCGCCTACCTCGGATGTTAGTACGTCCTTACATTCCTTGATACTTAAATAACTATTACGTGAGCAACTGAACGTCGACCAACAAAAAGTTGGCAGTGCACGACCTGCCTTAGCGACCAACTTGGTTTTTGGAATATGGACATAATACAAACATAAAAAACATCACAAACGACTTAAAAAAACAATAAAGTATACAAAACAAAAACTAACAATTTACCGAGTGAATTATGAATTCAAATATATTTCAGTACATTTGACTATCTAATCTAATCTAACATGGAATTTCGACACAATTACATTTTCAAATGCACTGATCTGGGTATCCCCAACTCTGTTGAGTACGTTAGCTGAATTAATCTGGATCTGTAGTATGGACTAATACCTATATATTAAATCCGGATCCGTTCCACCTGCCTAAACTTTTGTGACGACAGATCCTTGCTACTAGGAGCTACATCTTTACCCATCCATCGTATAAGACGCCTATTCGTATGTACTGATATCTATCGGATCATTACAGTTTTCGATGCAAAGAAGAAAATTAACTTTGTGCCGTTTGGATTAGTGAAGGTTGGAACGCAATTCAATGCGTAAACATAGCGTATAAGATCTCGACGTTCAATTTTACGAATTTACGTTCCTTTTTGTTGAGTTGTGTTGTATAGAACGCTAATATGTAATAATAGTGAAAAATGTAAAGATCAAAAGCTGTTTATTAATCAATCTAAAGTATTCATAATGTAAAACGTTTAAATTCGAAATTCAAACATCAAGGCTTCGTAATGAATGTCCTCGTGGTTGTTATTTTTACGATCGATTTTATTTATTGATAATTCAGTGCAGCTTACGCTAAATTAAGATGATGCCATTTAAACACGTACTCGACTATAACGATACGATGGCAAAATAAATCGCTGACATATTTAACTTATATAAAACAAAGATCTGCATTTCTTCTATAACATCTGACTTTTTGCCTATGCATTCCAGAATTTTTAGAATATTATTTTTAAAACGAAGTTTACTAAAAAAACGTTGGGTTTAAGTCCACGGGTTTTGGTAGTTTAGGATATTATAGTTGAATATCCGAATGATTATAGATACAGATCCAGACATCAACAAAATGGTAGAAAAAAACGGCTTCTTTCGTTTCGACTCGTTCAAGGAATGGTAGACTTAAAACATGATTGAAATGACAATTTTAAGAAAAAAGGAAGAAGAGCGTTACACGAGGACATCCAAAAGAGCAATAAAAGCTGTATGCTATACAACGTGAATAACCGAAACCATTAGCTAATTATAAAACGAAAAAACGGAACTTGTGATAATAATGGTTATTTGTAAAAATTTTTTCGTGGAGCCCTGTATCGTTCTTCTTTAAACAGATTTTCAAAATTGGACTTCGTGTTTACGTGCAAACAAACTTTCAGCTGCCAATTGTTTTATGTTATTAAAGAGTGTGAGAAAAAAAATCGTGTGGCGTCACACATCCATCCACACACACTCACACCCACAGCCACCCCTGACAGACAAACATTTTTAAAAACAACTTTTTTGGGTTTCGTGGGCCCCGAAACGTGTATTTCTGGTAAAATCTAAATTTCGAAAATTTTCCTGAAATCGATACCGAAAATATGGGAAATTAAAAAATAGAAAGTTTCAAAATGTGCAGGTACCTAACCAAAAAATTTACTTTCAATTGGAGTGGACACTGTCAAATATTTCATTAAAATATTGCAAAAGACTTTCTCGCCCAACCAAACTAAAATCCTCCAGCAAATAGGTTAAACCCGCCTTAACAGAAGTTGGCCAAAGATTGATCACTAAGTTCTAACAAAAGTCTCAGTGAGAATAACATAAATCATAGAGGGTCCGTGTTTCTCCAATATTATACATTAATACGTATATACTATTATCTAAACCATATACAGAGCCTTCGTTAATTACTGATACCCACGTGACCTTTAGTCCGCAGTGACTTAGGGAGTTTTAGATTTAGATGTTGAAGTCGGTTCACGATTGGTACTCGTGGTAAGTAAAAATTCCCTGTAAGTGTCACTGTCAACACTCAAAGTGAGGTTATGTATGTAAACAAGCAAGCCTTGATAAGTTAATAAACGGCTTGGAAATGTTTGGATAAAAGGCTTTTCAACAGTGTAAATTGGGTTGCCTATATTTTGTGGTCACGTGGGTATCAGTAATTTATGAAGGCTCTGTATTACGTATTGTATTATAAAATTATTCAGTGGTTATTTTTAAATTAAACAAAAACAAGGAATAATCATAAAATGTTTTAGCTTGAGACTCTCTTGACTGAGCGTAATCTTTGGTTCCTTACCTAAAATAGTGTTACTTACTTAAAAACCTGTAATAGTACTGCTATATAAAATCACTTAGTAAATAAAAATTTTAAAAACAGAAATCAATCAGCACAAAGGCAAGCCTGTATAGCGTTTTAAAGTCCGACATGGCTTTATTTTAGTTTAAATTTGACACGCTCTGGTTTAATCTGGCTCCGACCTCATTTTAAACGACATTTTTCTGAACTGTGAACTGCACTTTGCAGATTTATCTCCAAGCAGATGATATGCGCATGCAAATTGTGATAGCTGTAGGTAAAAGCCGTCTTTTTAAGGCTAATGGGGATTTAATTAAAGCAATAAAAATTCTTCTGTGTAATGAAAACTTACCTCTTTGGTCGAATATTAAGTGCAGCACTCAATTTCAAGTTGTACAAGGTAGCGAAAGTGTGATGAATGTGTACACGTAGGCTTTAACTAAATTGATTCTGTTTCCGATCTAACCCCTTGCTTTGTTAACACGGCTTTCCAAATTCAGCTTGGTCAGTGGATGAGAATCGATTATATAATTTAGTAGATCAATTTTAATTTCAGAAAATAATACAGTATATAAATGATTTGAATTTGTATACATCGAAACCGGTCGGCTATCTATATCGGCGGAAATTAACTCGCCTCCCCAATTCACATTTTGATTAAGTGGCTATGGCAGAGGGTGCTTGTTTTGAGCCAGGTATGGGTGTGTAGTTCCGACGGGCTATATCTCATGCGATTGCGTATCCATTTGTTAAAGTGCTTAGTCCAAGGTTTTTAATCACTAAAAGCGCCTCCACCTAATTGATTTTCGATTTCCTCTGATCTTCAATATTTCGAGCAAGTTTAAACCGAGCCCCTTTCAGGGGGGAAAAAGTGAAGGTCCTAAAATATCGTTGTCATGGTGAACTACTTGATTCATCGCTCCATGTAATTAACGAGTTGTTCCCGTGTCGTCTAATATCGCCCGCCACCCACTTCGATATCGGTGGTACACTATATTAGACTTTCGATTTTTCATTAGGGGTGGTACGTATCGTAGTAAGTGAGGCACTCGAGAAATGAGAACTGCTACTTCAGCGTATTCTAATGCGGCATAGGATAAGGGTAAACAAACGATCTACATATCTTTATACCCCATTGGTTAAAGTGATTACAAATTTTCCACGGCCAGCAAGCCGTTAGCTAGCATGGACCAAGGAAAACGCTGATTTGCTCATTTGAGGACAATGAACGCGTTTGGAGAGATTGTCGCAAAATTAAGTATTTTATGTGAACGCGTGCTATAAAAGAAAACAGACAAAAATACATACAAGCTTCTAGCAAGTGTGTAATCTAAAAGTTCAAGTCTTGATAAATTTTTGTAAATTTTTTATAAACACTAAAAAAATGGACACCTATTAGAATTACTAAAAGTAATTGGTTATGCGAATCACTTTCAAGTATCGGTTTAGGATTGTAGTGAGTTGTGACCAGGTTTAAAGGAATATTTTTGAAATTCTGATATTTCACTTAAGACGTAAATAGGAGCTGGCAAAAAGGTAGATAAAAAAGTAATAAATAAACTTTCATATAAAGTATTGTTATGCGAAAGCAAAATTTGCGCCATCAGAACCATTATTCTATACTTTTGCAGAACCGTGTATAATAAACTTATAACAATGCAGTTTGTTGTTCTTTTAATTGTTTTTAATTGTTAAGAAAAAACAAATGAATTTCAAAGCACACTTCTGCGTTTGTGGGAGGCTGTGGTTGAAATTCAGGGCCTGCTAATATGAAGAAGTTTTTCGCGTTTTTCACGAAAATTAAGTTAAATAAGGGTATACAAGTTTTGCATCGATGAAAATAGAAACAAAATCTCTATTAAAAAACACAAAAAATTAAATTGATATTTAAAAATGTTGCGGCACGCCGCTTATAGCATTGGTTAAAATTTTGTTCAAGTAGGTATGCATAAAGATGGGCCAACCTATATCAAAAAACTTTTATTAACTTTTTTTTTCGACCTTGATCCGCGTCAGAATTAAATAAGAGCGTAGTAAGTCTTGCACCACGCTGTATAACAGACGCGTAAAGTTGTGACTTCTAGTAGCGAGAACCGGCGGTGTTGCAAAAATTGAGACAGAAGAAAGGAACCTGAATTTAGTACTTGTGAAGTTTGTTGACAGTACTAGCATTTTGTTATTTTAATTGTTTTTGATTGTTAAAAGACAACAAATGGATTTTAAAGCACTTTGCTGCATTTGTGGTAGGCTGTTGTTTGAAATTAAGGCCTACTAATATAAAGAAGTTTTTAGCGTTTTTCTATAAACTTTTGTTATGTAAGGGTACACAAATTTTGCATCGTTAAAAAGAAAACAAAAATCCTCTATCAAACGAGCACAAAAGCATACGTTGCTGTTTAAAAAATTACGATTGCGTCACGGCGCTTACAGCATTGGTTAAAATCCCTATCTTGACTTGCTTCAGAATTTAATAAGGACGCTATAAGTGTTAGACCACCCTGTATAATGGACGCATAAAGTTGTTACTTCTAGTAGCGGAAACCGGCAGCGTTACAAAACTTGAGACAGGAGGAAGGGACCCGAACGTAATATATAGATTGCACTTGTCAACCTCTACCCTCAAGGGTGACTAATAAAAACGTCTGTCTTGTTTAATTGTTGAGTCAGCTTCGATTATTTCACTGTTTTTAATATATCATTAAGTATTGAGTATGAATAAAATGCTGTATATAAATCGTGAAATTTGCATTCCTAAAGATATGTACAAAATTCATTTAGAAAACGAAATTTTGATGAAAATTTAAACTATGGTTGTATATATTTGGTTAAACGTGAAACATATTGCACGATTTCGCAAGGTTTCTACAACTGCGATATTTACTAAAAGTTAATGTTGTAAAGTACCTGGTCTCGCGAGAAATGAGTTTACCAAAAAGAAATAAATAAGCAGGGCTTTATAAACTTCAACATGCATGTGCTTATTACGATAGAAAATGGGACTTATTAAAAATCGTTTTTATAATATTCTTTAAGTTATAAAATCATTGGAAGGCAAACATTTGTTGCTATTAGAATCAATTAACATTTAAACAATTAAAATTTGTCGGAAAATTTGACATCATGTTGTCGTAATATATTGAACAAGTATAGCAACCCAATCCTGGTTACTCACAACTATTAGAAATTGCAAATATACTAAAGTTGACAAATAACTCGGTCAGTTGTTCACCAGCCAACTTTTACAGTTTAGCTTCATTAACGAGTTGCGACGTTAAAAGGCAATTTTCAAGGTTTAAAGGTATTTTGTCGAAAAGAGAACTAATTTTTCAGATGAGAATTTAGAAAAAGTTGTATACTGCAATTTTTAAGTTTTTTTTTCAACGGTGGTTTTCCCTCCTTTCTGAATGTTGATAGTCTAAAATTTTCTTGTGTAAAATTTTCTCGTTGTATTAATGAATTTACACTTTTTATATTCATTAATTCGTGGTTGCTATTTTACATTTCCGTTAAAAAAATATTTTAGCAGTTTCATGAAAGTGTTTCGTGAAGTACTTTTAAAAGTCATGACCATTCATAGTTTACGTTTATAAGCCCTCTTTTATTTTATTTTACTACTACACAAGCATCAATTCCAGCTGACCAAATAAATAATAACTTATCTACACATGCTACATAAGATTAAACATATACCAATGCGTTACTATTATAAGCTCGTAGATAATTCGTTTAAACCTTTACTTATGCGCCAACTATACCTTTATAGGAATTATGTCAGCAATTACTATTAATTGATTGTTCCATAATTTAAATATTGACAAAATAAAGACTAGAAATCCGGACACAAAATATTATAAAGGATATTGTAATAAAACAAACTTTGGAAAACGCTTCATTTTTTAAATAGTGTGATTTTAAAGTTTGTTTACTCAAAAAGAAATTCCTAGATTGGCATAGAAATTGGAACCGTAATAGCCGTAAGAAGACAGAATATTATTATATGTATAAATTTTCGATAACATGATCACAACTCAAATTATAAATTTTAACGTTTTTGAAACTATTTTTCAGAAACTGGCTTTACGATTTATTTTAAAATTTTTGGTGAGCCTATTATAGACTTAGAGGTAAGCCAGAATTTGATTTTATGAATTTACTAGTCAGAAAATTTACGATTACTTAATAATCAATAGCCCAAGCTAGCTGTTTATACAAAAATCAATTTTTTTATTTATATTTAGCTAGAAGGAGGGATCTTTCCGTTTCTAGCTACACCTGTATTCTTAATATAGTAACTGCTGAACCTAGAATATTGTCATCAAATAATTTCAAAAATACATAATGTAAATATTTTTGGTAGTGTATTGGTCATATTAAAACATACATTGTAAACAATTTAATTTTGTTTGTATTTTTAATTCAATAATTAACTGTTAAAAAAAAAGGGAACCGACTTCAAATAAAAACACAAAAGTGACATAAGTTTACTAAAAAGCAAAAAGTAAATGTTTCTTATACAACAGTTTAATACTTATTTGTTGTTCCGTTTAATGTAATTAAGAAATTGTTGTTTATTATATAATTATTAATTGTTTTATAATTTTTAAGTCGGTGCCAAGTAAAACAAAAATTCGAATCTAATTTGTTATTGCAGCAAGGTATATAATTTTTATGTTTTACTTGGCACCGACTGCAAAATTATAAAACAATTAATAAGTATATAATAAACAACAATTTCTTAATTACATTAAACGGAAAAAAATAAGTATTAAACTGTTGTATAAAAAACATTTATTTTTTGCTTTTTAGTTAACTTATGTCACTTTTGTGTTTTTATTTGAAGTCAGTTTTCTTTTTTCTTAAAAGTTAATTATTTTACAATTCTAAGTGATAGGTAGACCTAGTTAAGGATGCTTCTCGAATGAGGAAATGACGGCTAGTTGAAACGGAAGATGAAATACGGAAACACTAAAAAGTCGGTTAAAAAAAATGGATTTTGAGGAGTATCTTCGAAGTTCAAGCTCAAATACCAATGAAATTATAATGAGACCACCTTGGAACTATACTGAACCCAACACAAAAAAATCATTAAAATCGGTTCATAAACGAAAAAGTTATGCCCGAACATATATAAAAAAAAATAAAAAAAAAAAATATATACAGACGAATTGAGAACCTCCTCCTTTTTTTGAAGTCGGTTAAAAATTCTACCCAAACTGAAAAGCTTGCAATATCGGTATTAAATAAGTTTTAAATTTATTAAGGAATTAATTGCAGTTTTTGGCTTTACTTTTAGAAAAATTGTTGATAAATTGCCGCACAATATAAACTACAAAAACAAACCATAGTTATTTCCTTTTATCAATCTGACTAAAATTTACGACGCTAAACACAAAATTCGTGTGCTTGGATACACCACATCTTCATGGCTAAAGCATCATAAAACAAAAATTACTTTCAGCTCGTTGGCGTCGTTCCAGTATTCCAGCTAACAACTTTAGTATACAGATGAAACCAGTTTATCCCTGAAATTTACTTATCATCCTCAAAAGCAGTACACTGAAAGAAAAAATTGAGTTGAAGTATAATTTCTGCGGGTCGTCTTATTGTGCGGTATATAAATCGGGTTACAGTTCTGATACTGTTAAGTACATTTCCTGGTGTTATTTTCTGAAAGGAGATTCCTAATAGGCTTTGACCGAGGTTGGGTACGGTTCTCTCCTCCGCGACAGCTAATCCCCGTGGGAGATATTAGTGCGTCTTGTTGTTGAAACCAAAACAAGCCCGGTTTCATTGCCGGATTTCTAGATTGAGTCAACGTTATAAGAATCGATTTCTCATCCCGTAGGGACGCTCTTGATATCGGTACCCAAGGCAATCCACATCACGGTAACTAGAAATATTAGCCCGAGGACAAAGATTACTTCGATGCTCAATTTCTATTACCCTTGAGCATGACCCCTTATTTTTATCAATATTTTTTTTAGGAAGTTAATTGTAATGTAAAAAACAAAATTACTGCGATCAAACAAGCAAGTTAATAAAAAGTAAAATTAAGCAGACAAAAATAAAACGAAATAGTTATTTAAAGGTTAATGATGAGGCTCAAAAAAGCGTAGTAATCTATCTTTCGACAAATAGGTATGTACATATTATATGTATATTGAAATACCCTTTTAGGAATTAACAAATACTTAACGTTTAGATTTCATCTTAATGTTCATTTATTATTTAAACAATTGAAATTGCAGAAACAGTCAATTATTGCTTAATTAAATCAGCCAAACATTGCACGGGCATGTTGTGTTGTTAAAGTGGTCCAGAATGACAACCCTGAGACACACCTTACAGTTATCAACAACGTTGACCTAAGCGTCTTAGCTGTAAGGTATTAAAATGAGATTAAAAAATTGAAATTTAAACAATTGCTTTAAAGTGATTATTGTATTCAGAACAATCTAAATGTTCTAAGTTTTCCACCAATCACTCAGAATTACAGCGATAACTTTAAGTAATGCAAATAATTTTCAATAGTAATTGCTTTTGGCTGCTGTTATGATTCTACATATAAAATGTAAAAAGCTTAAAAGCTTGCAATATTCCTGCCAAATACTACAATTAAGCAATATTTTTTAGATAAGTTTTACGCTAAAGGTCACTCGTACGTACCTATTGCTTAAGAAAATCAACACTCGTGTTTTGCACTCTTGTAGATTTTTGTCACAATAAATACGATCTTGTGTAGCGAACAAATTGGCAAAAAAAACATGACCATATTAGTGGCATTATACAGGGTGTCCCAGAAAAGACGGTCATAATCCATAAAGTGGATTATTGACCTAAACATAAGAATGAAAAGTCATCATTCTGAGGAGGGTCGCATCAGATATTAATAAATACTAGCAGAATCTGTGGGCTACTCCCCCCCCACACACACAATGTTTTTTGGGTAACTTCATACCCGGCGCTTGCCACTTCGAATGTTTCCTACGCTGCGTCGTTCTGAATAAGAGTTGCTTCCGAAAATTAAATCCGCGAAAAGAACCGAAAACAAGCTGAAAATAAGAACCTTGGAAGAAAAGCTGAACAAAAATCCTAGAAAACAGCCTTGTAAAAAAATGTGAAGCAAAAATAACCCCGTAAAATCTTCGGGAAAAAGTCCCCCGGAAAGAAATCCTACCGTAACGAAAAATTCTTTAAAAAATGCCTTAACAGAGATTTTCACAATGTTTTTGAAACTAGTAAAATACGCACTAAAAAATGTTCTTCGGCATTTGCATATAATTCGCCATATCACTCGAAGAGGTAATGATATAATGTATTAATTAATACATTACATACAGCTTCATGGCCCCAATAACTCTACCTAATTTAAACGTAAATATCGCAACCCACAAGCATAATAAATATCTAAGCTGTTTTGATATGTAAGACAAATGTTGCTGAACGCTTCGTCACTAAGAATTTGTAGTAAACAGTTTTGCAGTAAACACCTTTTAATTATAAGCGGAACCTAGTCGAGTTTCCAATTTAAATCAATAAATTGCAGAATTCGTCTGGTATGTTCATTTTGTTGTAGACGAAAAAAATGATCATACACATTTTTGACCCGCTTGAATCAAATTAAGCCACAATAAACATATTGTATCAACCGAAGTGACACCACTCAATAAACTGAGCCAATATGCAAAAAGCCCGCCTTTACGTTATAGTAATAAATAAATAAAATAAAAAAACACAACACAACCGAATGAAAGACAACGTAAATATTCGTAATGCAGTTGCATTGGGGCCGAAGATTAAGAGGGCTAAGGTCGAAGAATGTTTTTTATAATAAAAGCAAATGTAATAGAGATAGGCAAAAGTTTTCAATAGAGAAAGGATATATGAACCAGTGAAGACCTGCCCGCGCACCGGTATTTGCAGCTTCGCGGCCTCCATGCAGTGTTTTCTCCTCAGAGTTTGTTTTCGCAATGACAGGACAGCACTTGGGAGATAATGTTTCAATAAAGCATAAACCCAAATTGGTTTATCTGCATTGAAAATTGTATATGTCTTATATAAAGCACGCGTAAATATGTGGGTTTTAGTAGCAGAAGCCTCTCACCACTAAAAGTTGAGACAGGTGGACGGCATTTCAGATTTAATATACAAATTGCTCATCAGTAGACAGGAGCATAAGATTATTCGTTTGTTTTTGTTTTTTTAATGTTTTAACTTTTAGATGGGCTATAACCTCCTTTTCTACACTTGTTGGTACGATTTTGTTACCGAACTCTGAACTGGCGTTTATTAATTCTAATTTCTCATTTTTAGCAAACATTCAAACACATCTTTTGAGTTCCCCAGACTTCTACTAAAGCATGAAAAGTTATGAATTCACGGAAATGTTCGAACTTGGGATTTTAACGGAAATACATGTTTTGGGGTCCAAGGAACCCAAAAAATGGGGTTTAAAAAATGTTTGTCTGTGGATGGATGGGTGCGCTTGTTTCAGTATACACATATCTCCAAAACCCCTTGCCGATTCTAATTAAATTTTGTATTTGGAAGTTTTTAAATTGCAGGTAGTTCTGTATAAGGGATTTAATCGGATCTGGAACCAGAAACGAAAATTAGATATGTTTTTTTGCTACAGATTTTTTCTGAATCCTTTTTTTAATCTCCGAAAGATTAATGATAATAACTGTGGATTTTGCGTGGATTGTAGCTTTGCTGCTTCATCCTTTGCCGTACATTATATAGATGTCTTTAAGGACATCTATCACCGTTATTGTTATTGTTGGAACGGCTTAACTGCTTTGAATGCTTGCATTTACAAATCGGAACTAGACCTGACTGAGGAGTCTTAATAAGGATGAAACGCTCTTAGGTTGTTCCTATTTGTAAATGTTAGCATCGTTCTGCTTAGGATTAATAATTATTTGTAGCCATATTGGAAACCAGGAAAAATTTATATTTTTCCAATTTTACCGATGCGTTTTCTAGAAGTTACGTGATTTTAACTACGCTTATCAATTATTCAAAAAACAAATTTGCATATTTTTGATAACTCTTTAAATAACGCTTTTAATGGTGGTTTTTTGATACAAAGTCGTCAGCGCAATATTTAGCTAGCGCCTTTACGTAGCCGTGGCCTTATTGGGTTTGAAACGGGCGACTTGTACTGCGTGTAAATGACTAGATGTAAATTCTAATTACTTATTGTCCCAGGAGTATGTAAAACGTAAAAAGTATGGGAAAGTACCAGCGAGTTGTTTTGCCCGTTCTTTTCTTATAACGTATCTGTAACAAACATTTTTGCTTCTGATTGACGTATATTGTATAGGCGCTCTAAGTCTATGAGGGGATGGTAAATTAATCTATTTGACACAAGTGAGGCTTCAAAAGTATTTTGATTTTAAAGTATTGCAACATTATAATATAAAAAATTCAATAATGCAATAAACAAAATTTATAGTATAGGAAAGTTCAGACAAATACCTATTTCAAAATGTGAAAGTAAAAATTTAAGACTTTAAGATTTTAAGTTATACCGTAGGTTCAGGTTACTGAAAAATGTTTTGAAACAGTTTACAAAAATACAAACTACAATTTTTTTAGCAATTTCTTCCGAAGATATTCCAACTTAAAATTAGAAGAAAAAAAGCATTTTCAATATAAAAAAAAAATAATTAGCATAAATTATATGTTTTTAGAATTTGATGTTGCATAGTCGTTTTATCCGCAACGATACCAGGAACGAATTAAATAATAATTGAATTAAATTACGAAAACTTGTTGCATGTTATTATTGCTGTGCTTAAAAATTCATTATATTTTATATACATTGAAATCGATTTTTAAGGAAAATAAACACGAGTTATATGCGGGAAGTTTAAGTAATTTACTCTGTTTATTTATCAGATTCACTAGTGGCATATGAGTGGATTAATTAAAGCATAATAATTGGCAAACTAACCGTATTTTTAAAATTATTAAATAACTAAACCAAATGGGTAGATTGCTCAAATTTATCGCGATAAAATTGTGTTAATTTGAAATAATAGGGTAAAATTTTTCCATTAGCTGCTGCAATGGAAAATAAGTTCGAACGTCGTCCGTAAATAATAAATAAAGACTTTTCATAACTCCAGAAGAGGAAATAATAATACATAGATATTGTTGAAGTATCATGATTTATCCACTAATTTCCATATCAAAGGTTTCGTTCTCTTTAAGCTTAAGAAATATTGGTTGCGATATTATTTATTAACGGTTAAAAATCGTAGACTCTTATATACAACAGTTCGTTCCACTGTTTTCATTTTATATGCTTCCCGTATCGTAAACTATCCCTGATTTCTTGGCTCATTTTGAGAAGCGTCGCGACGGTGAACGGCGTCGCCCGCTGTGAAGATTCTGGGTAAAATGAACTCTGTATTTCATTGCTCAACATGCTATAAATGTCTTTTCAACTACGTGATGAAACCAGAAGAATAGAATTAGAAGCTCTTCGTACCTTCTGCCTACTATTACCCTTAATTCTCTGTAATATAAAATTTGGATTATTAGATTCTCCCCCAAAAAACACTTTTTTTAAAAACAGTTCCGTAATGAAGTGTTTCTTTAAGTTACGAGTTAAGACTGTGAACGATTACAAAAAGAAGACTCAATTCGTCACAGTACAAGAGGAAAGCGCATTCATTAAAAGGTAATAAAATGGAAGATTCCCGGGGGAGAGAATAAAGCACAACATGAAAGTAGCTAAGATTTACCTTTAATCAACCTTTCCCGAGAAAATCTCTCGGAAATTTTTAAGATGATTCTTAAAATATTAAAAATATTTTCAGAGGGCTTATAATTAAAAACCAGATGAAGAAGCGTGTGTAAACACACTCGTAGGCGAAATGGAAAAATTCACTGAGGCAAAAAAGCTTTTAATGTGTTTATATTGATTTTTGCTCCCTATAAGTGCTTAATAATTGTTGCGATGTTGAAAGAAGTATGAATCCGACTCTAATCGCGAACTCTTGACCTATAAAATCACTTTATTTCGAGGAAACACTTATCTGTTATTACATTTCTTCCGGAGATACTTCAAAGGACATAGGAGGATTGTTACAAATTCCTACACTCTTAAGAACTGTAATTATCGAAGAAGGCAGGAAAAGTGGGAAGGATTTTTACGGCTCTTGTGCAGCAGTGTAAAAGTCTAACTCGTACCGATTTAACAACGCGAAACCGTCGAACTAAACACGTTTTATGTTAATAAGTATCCGCGAAAATGCAATAAGAAACGGGAACTTTGCGAAGTTTTCGCCCTCACACCAAAAACTTAACATCTGTATAAAACGATGCCATCTTAGTCGGATGTTCGTGATTTCCATTTAAATAGCGTGTTGGCTACACGTCCGTTTCTTGCGGACACTCGAAGGAAATAGCCATTCGAATTTGTTGCCAGACAAAGAGTTCGCCGCCTCTGAGTTCCAGAAGAAGAATAATAGTTTATTGATTCACAAAAAACCTATTTACTTCAGCTTTATCGCCTTTAACACTTCTGAAATACGCTGTATATTTAAAGCGACCTTTTTGCTGCAAAAAGTCTTCGGTCAATATTTTTCCATACCCGTTGTTTTATATTTTATAACTCTTGAAATATATAGTTTAATATTTTCTACAATATTTATAGCAAAAAATGAGTCCCAGTATAAAATATCAGTATGTATTGAGCATAATTAGACACAGAGGAGTCAAACTAGATGCTTTAATTAGTTTATATGTATTAGTTATTCCTACAATGGGAAGAGCAAAGTACATACTTTCCATTTCTTACTTTTTCTCATTATGTTACCTTATTCTTAAAAGCGTACGCCAGTGGTTCAAGGATATTCATAAATAAAAAAGCACATATTCAAAGTCATGTCTTTAATATGTAAAGTAAAATTTTATCAGAAACGCTTAATTTTCCCTATCAAGTCAAGAACCTAGTTTTAAATGCAAATAAAATGTGTAAATGCATGGCGACATAAAAGTCAAAGTGGAATGTAAAATCAACGCCTTGAAATAAGAATATTCGATCAAAAGAAGAGAACCCGTATTTGCATTTCGTATTTCATTAAATATTTAAGGGACTTTGCATAATTACCTAAATTTATGATCTAAAGTGTCTACACGATATGCAAAAAATTCCTGAAATTTAGAAATGCAAATAGGAATTATTTCGAAAGGCAAGGTCAAACACGTTTTTGATTAACTTCACTCAGTAGCGTAGGAATAATGTTTAAAGTACATAATTACTATAAGCAAATAATTTGCTTGCATACCGGTATTGTAAAGTACAAGGGTGCTGTTGTTCATTAACAACGAGCTCAGTTATTTACTTACTTAATGATTGTATGAAAAGAGGATAACTGGGTAACTACAGATCTAGAAAAGGCTACTACATTTGCACATCTAGCGACGGTATTTCAACCGCTGCCATCCCAAAACACGTTAGCAGAAGAAGCAGACATAAGAGAGGTCCTCGAGGTAACGCACCAGGTGACATTGTTACCCAAATTGTTTACAGTAGGGGAAGTACAGAACATGATAAAATCAAACTTAAGTCCCCAAAAAGCACCTGGCTATGAACTTATCACGGGACGGCACATTAAAGAACTACCAAGAGGAGGAATAGTTCTGTTAACACAAATATTCAATGCTGTGCTTCGCATAGGTTAGTTGCCACCGCAATGGAAAACAGCAGAAATAATACTCATCTACAGACCAGACAAACCCCCAAACGATATAACCTCGTACAGACCAATAAGTCTGCTACCTGTTCTGAGTAAATTATTGGAAAAATTGCTCCTAAAAATATTGATGGAAACAATAGAAGAACAAAACCTAATTCCTGAACACCAGTTTGGATTTAGAAAAAAACACGGCACTATTGAACAAGTCCACAGAGTGGCTGAGATTATAAACCAGACATTTGAAGAGAAAAGTTACTGCGCAGCAGCTTTTCTAGATGTGAGCCAAGCCTTTGATCGGGTTTGGCACGATGGACTCTTGTACAAGCTTAAAGCAGTACTTCCGCACACACTGTACATCATCTTGGAATCATATTTGCAGGAAATGTATTTCCGAAACAAATATGGATTAGAAATTACGGAACTCTGTCCGATAAAGGCAGGAGTGCCCCAAGGAAGCGTGCTTGGGCCTACTCTATACCTACTTTTCGCAACAGACCTGCCAACTGATCACCAAACACGCACAGCAACCTATGCCGACGATAAAGCCATTACGGCAATACACATGGATCCCAATATAGCCGCAAGAATTCTATAACACCACCTAGACCAAATTCAACAATGGGCGAGAAAATGGAGAATCAAGATAAGTGAAAATAAGTCGGTATATGTCACTTTCGCCAAGTGTAGAGGCCAAACGCCGCAAGTCTCTTTTAACGGCCATAACTTGCCACAAGCAGACCACGTAAAATACCTGGGCATGCATCTCGACAAGGGATTGACCTGAAAAACCCACATACTAAACAAAAGGAAGCAACTTGGTCACAAATTTACCAAACATTACTGGTTGTTAGGACATAAATCAAAACTATCCCTCAAGAACAAACTGCTGAAGTGAGTAAGTGCAGTGCAAAGTACTTAAATAAGGTTGAAGTGAATACAAACTCATTAGCTCTAAGTTTGTTAGACAACAGTGAGGAATTACAAAGGCTGAAAAGACAGAAAACCCTAGACTTACCGTACCGTTTTACATAGTAAAATATTTCAATTTATAGTTTATCAGCTTAACAATTTGATTAACGTTAGGATTTCTTTTTATCTTCCTAGCTATGCGGGGTATAGCTAGAGGCAGGTATTGTATTCATCCAATTTTCAGAAGTTGAGATTTTGACGGAAATGCACGTTTTAGGCCTGATCGTGACGGTCCGTACCATCTTGCGTGTATGGAAAGATCAGTTTAAAAATGTCTGCAAGGGGGTAGATACGAGATGTCGCTATTGAAAAACCGAACTGATGCGAAAAAATTGTTTATTGGGAAAATTTAACAACTTAACTTTTATACCTTCAATATACTCATCTCCCCTATTTGTGCACCGCTGCATACGATTCTTCCATCGTTCGAAGCAGTGCTGCAGCTGATCAGCTGACAGCCTCTTCAGTACGGACTTAAAATGGGTTTCCTTCAACGCGCTTTTTAATTTCCTCTTCTTCTTACGGTGCCGTCTCCCTACGGAGGTTGGCAATCATCCTTGCTATTCTTACTTTTGATGCGGCTGCTCTGAATAAATCTAATGATGTGCAGTGAAACCATTTTCTCAGATTATGTAACCATGAAATTCTCCTTCTTCCCACTGACCTTTGGCCTTCGATTTTACCCTGTATTATGATTTGTAATATGTCGTACTTGTTTCCTCGCATTATGTGGCCAAAGTATTCTAGTTTTCTTTTTTGTAACTTGAAAACAACTTTTTTTTCCTTTCCAGTCCTTTGTAGGACTTGGTCATTAGTTATTCTGTCTCTCCATGATATCGTTTAGAAGTCTACGGAAAATCCATAATTTGAGTGCCTCAATTTTCTTTATATTGTATTTCTTTAAGGTCCATGCCTCTGGCCCATATAGAATATTAATAATAATAGCAGTGAGCCATGCGGACTCTCACATTTAGATTTAGACTTCTGTTAGTAAGTAACGATTTCATTCTTATGAATGCTGCTCTTGCTCTTTAATTTGGGAACAATAAAAAGTCATAAGGAGCCAGATCCTGAGAATACGGCGGATGCTCGAACACTGGGATGAATTTACCGGCCTAAAACTGCTTGACGCAAACAGCGTTATAAGCTGGCGCGTTCTCATGGTGCAGAATCTACGAGTCGTTTTTCCACAAATCCGGTCGTTTCTTGCTCATTCGTTTTTTCAGCTTGATGAGGACTTCGATGCAGAACTGCTAATTAACCGTCTGACCTTGCGTTACCCACTCAAACATAATCACGCTCTTGAAGTTGAAGAAACTGATCAGCATCGCCGTCAGTATTGACTGGCTCATTCGCGCTTTTTTCCAGTACATTGATTGTATCTTTGTTTCTGGATCATACTAGAAAATCCTCGTTTTGTCACATTTTCTAGCAAATCTGGTTGCTCTTTGATGCATTCTAAGACTTCAGAGAAAATGTATTTGCGGTTGTTTTTTTGTTCCTGCGTGAGGTTTTTCGAGACTATCTTCGCGCAGATCTTTCTCATGTTCAAACGGCCACGCAAGATTTGCCGTACCGTTTCTTGGTCAATGTTGACCATGTTATTTAGATGTTTAGACATCGATTCTTCCGTACGATTTGATGGACTTTCTTAACGTTTTCGTCAGTGTTTGACGTACTCGGCCGTCTTGGATGTTCGTCGTCTTCCGCTTCTTCCCGACCGTTGCTGAAGCTTTTGTGCCACTCGAACGCTTGAGTACGTGGCATTCAATCATCTCCATGGTCTTCCGTTAACAAAAGAAAAGTTTCAGTTTAACGAGAAATTTCATGTCAACGCGTTGCTCGATTTTTTTTAAACTCGGCATGATACGTGGTAGACGACTGCTGAAGGCAAACTAGCAGACCTATCAGGTTGAATTCGGTTTCGTTCGACGGGGGAGGATTTAAGGAAAACACTTACTCCCCTCTTTCCGCTACGACACCTACCGTGCGTACAGTGAGTACAGTACCGTTATTAAATTATCACACCTTGTATAGCGCCATTTGGTTGATTAGATTATTAAGCTGCAAAAAAGACCGCAGGAAAGATCTATGTGGGTATATTCTATTATTATAAACAGATTTTAACATCTTTCAGGGTAATGCGTGCATGTTTATTTCACAGTCCAGGTTCTGTATAACAAGTCATGAACAAGTAGATCAACATTTAACGGCTCTGCCGTCAAGAGATACGGACGAATGGTGCGCAATGAATCATTGCTTTGCATATGAAACAGTCTATTTATAACAATAGTACAGCAAGTGCCATTTAACCTTGCAAAAAAAATGACGATAAGTTTAAAAGGCGAGAAGCCGTTACACTCTCAAGCAAAAGCAACGGTTTTTTATTACATTTCTAGTTTCTTTGCTGTATTTTTTATACGTAGCCTAAATTATCGTTAATCCCTCCTCAAAGCAAACTGTTTCTAATCTTATGGCGCACGGCCTTTTAATTTGTCAAAAAATCCACAATTTCTCGTAAACCATAAATAAATTGACTTTCACTTTTTAGTAGAGTGTACCACACTGTCCAACAGCCAATTAGAGCTACTTTAAGTTACGACTACCGACGAAACAAAGCGTAAGTAGCCGAATCAAAGCCCACTAAAGTTTGCAAGGTTAGGTGGCACATGCTGTACTAGTTTATCAGAAATGGTGATCTGGAATGAGCATCAGTCGCATGTGAAAGTTACGTTAGATTTCGAGAAACCACGAAAAACACTGTTTTCGTCATGTGTCCTGTGTGTGTATGTGCGTGTGCGTGCGTGCATCGATTGCACGTAATGTGTTACAAATGCGTTTTCTTTTACAAATGATCTAAAAAATAAATTATTCCGGCATTTTTGCTTAATGTTAAATTTAGAAAAAATTACAGTTTCAAATGTAGACATTGAAATCTTTAAAATGATGCCAAACTTCATTTGATTAGAGTGAAAGTTTAAGATTTTGTGGTTTCTTACTTTAAACCCCCCGGCGTCCATTCCTGAACGATGACACACTATACTCGAGTCGTTCAGAAAATTAAGCTATAGTGGTTGTCATGACTTTGTCATAATTTTAATACATGCTCTTTGAAATTTCTAAAAATCTTCATGTTGTAAATCAAATTAATACGGCCCTGATCTTTAAAATTAAAGCTAAAATAGCAAACTCTCATACGTTTTGAAAGTAGACGCATAGGCTATATAACAAAAGCACAATTGTATTTTCTTAAATTAAAATTAATATTTATACTTTTTTTAAATTAAAATTTTTTAACTTACGATTGAAGTCGTTTTATTTTAACAGATTTAAATCTTTACTATTAAATGCCAGTGTTGCAATTTAAACTTTACAGGACCGATGTATACTAGCGGATTACGAGAACAAAGCAAGATTGGTAACACAAAAAGAGAAAACCAAAATCATTTTATTCAAAGGTTAGCACGATTTAAATCACAATGTAAAATCAAGGTGATTTTATCTTATTTTAATCAACGATTTAATGATTTTCTAATAAAATACACAACTTTAATGAAAGTTTCATTTTTTTTGAAGATTTCTATTTTGCAACGTACTTTCAACACTTTCTTAATTTTCTAGAATAGATATTTTAAATATAACTCAAATTATATGAAATTTTTTTTTAATTTTGTTTTTTTTACAGAAATTTTTACAATGTAAGGGAACTTATAAATATGGGAAAAACTTATGTCTTAAGTAATGTAAGATTCTCATTTTTTATTGCCAATCAACAAAAGAAGAAAACATAATTTATTTTATTTTTCCAACAATGGATGGTTTTTTGATTTCTTTTTAATTGTGATTCTTGCCAACCCTATTTGACTCCATCATCTGCAAAATTTAAATCTATGTGTTTTCCAAAATAACGCACTTAGCTTACTGGTTTAAAAATACTGATTTAAATAAAGATTTGTTTTTAAAAATCTTACTTACTTCTTACTTTCTCTTCTCCCATTTTACCTCACGGTGTCGGGGAATTGAGCCACTTCCTATATTCCTTTCTAGTTCTAGCTAGTGTCTTAAATTGTTGTATCGTTTTTCCTTTTTTCCTGGCTGTCTCTTCAATGTTGCCCTCCCAAGTTATACGGGGACGTCCCCTAGGTCTTCTCCCTTCGTTTTTCATCTCCAGGATCTGTTTTGGGTATCTCTCGTTATTCATACGAATCAGGCGTCCATACTACTGGAGTTGTTTTTTTTTCTACTTCTTGCACTATGGGGTCAAGTTCTAGTTTTTCTCTGATACTTCTATTTCTTACTATGTCCTTTCTTGTTTTCCCTACCACGCGTCTTAGATACTTCATTTCAGTCGCCGTTATTTTTGAGCGATGCTTATGCACTATTGCCCATGATTCAGCTGCATATAACAAAGTTGGAGTGTATATGGTTTTATATAGGTGCATTTTTGTTTTTGTGGTTAGTTCTTTTCTTTCCTATTAGTGTGTGGTTGATTTAATAATATATTGCAATGATATGCGTGTGCATGTACTTACTAGAAAACAATTCCCTAAATGCCCGCAATTCACGCAATCACAAATTAAATTTCGTATGAAACTCTTATTAACTTTCTCAGGGTCGTATGTAAGATAAGTTATTAATAAATAAATAAGAAATAAAATAAACACAAAACAATATCAACGTTACAAAGAAAAGGTTTTATTTAATAAATCAATTTTTGAATGAAGTTTTCGAAAAATCAAGTAAATTCTGCTAACTACTATCGTTCTTTAAAAAGAGAACACTTATCTTAACGTCTCCTTATTGGGATATCTTTCACTCGAGCAAACGATGTATGTCCAACTTCTACTTCACTAGTTTGCTGGTTCCTCAAATAACCACAAACACTTGCCTTTGGTTTGAATCTTGCTCTGGTGTGTTTTTTATTATTTTAGACTTGGTTTTACCTCCATCACAACTGGAAAAAACTTTCTGGATTGTTTTTTACTTGTTATTCTTCTGGAACTTTTCACAATTCGTAGATAATTAGTTGTATTTTCTTCCTTTATATTCACAATCACTTTTACGTTACTTTTAAACTCGTTTTTCCTCTTTTCATCCAGAGGATATAAATTTTTCTGTCTTTGTTTACAAAGACGAGTCGTAACTAAATAAAACAAATTTCCATTTCTTTTGTCTTCCTTCTTTGATTTCCATTTTTTGAACAAACAAGTAAATCTCATGACCATGAGTATTCTTTTATACGTTTGTGACATTGACACTGACATCCATAATGACATTTATCGATGCACACACAAGTAAGTCTAAAACTTCTTATAAATTATACCTTTTGAACAATTATGAACTAAATTATAATTAAAATTAACATAAATAAAAATCGTATCAATCTGATTGTGTTTTTCTTTTCTTTCAGTAAAAACAAACCTCACAAATATGTAAAATATAAATTATTAGAATTTATAACAAGAAATTACAGCAATAATACGCAACCATGAGTTTAAAAGTTAGAGTATCAAAACCTTAAAATTCTCACAAACCTCCAATCTCAAATTGAATTGTAGCAAGCATCCCAAAAATTGCTTTCCAGAAACCACAATACCCCAGCCAAAACATACACCTCCAAATATCATAGCAATATTTCATTGGCTTTGCTGATCCTGTTTCTTATTTCATGATCTGTGCGACCGTCTTTGCTGATTAGTGTACCGAGGTATTCGTATGTGTCTACCTTTTCCAGAACTCTTCCGTCTATTCTTATTTCTATGTTTTCTTCGTCCTCCTTTTTTGTTATGTGCATGATTTTACTTTTCTCTGTATTTATAACCATTCCCTTCTGTTGTAGCTGGTTTTTCCATATTTCTATGTTTCTCTTTATTTTTTTTTAAATCACTTGAATTTAATAGCGATTTAAATCAAATAATTTTTTTCATTATATCTTAGAAATATTACAATATTTATAAATCAATTTTTTTAAGTAAACAGTATCGTAAAAAATATTTTGTATAAACCTTCGGTGATCGCTTGCAGTCACATTCATCACAGCAGGGTTTATTAACGCTTCATTACTGTCAACCTAACGAAACAGGTATTTTTGACTAATCATAAAGAATATAAAGTTGGTCTCTGTTTATAATTGTGTTATTTAATTTCTTTTTCACAATAACTGAAACAAAGGGTTGCTGTTTCGCAAAAATCGGTTAGCTCATTAGGCATTACCTGGAAGCCTAGCATGGACACTATTGCTTTTTTTTTTCATAAATAGACAGTGTTATTTTCTTCTTTTCTAAAAACAAATTGACTATTTCACTTTTTTATAAATTCATTATTTCACTTTTATCAACGGAAAAATGCTGTGAAAGAGATGATTTTTTTTCCTTGAAGCCCCCCCACCCTTCTTAAGGCAAGGAAAAGCCTCCTCACAGTTACGCTTCCATTTTTATATTATTACATTATACCATCCTAAAAAGCTATGATTATGAAACGTTTAATGTTAATCTTCTAACTAATTTTTGAGTAAATATCTTTCTGAAACTAAGGGTCCAAAAATAGTATATTATAGACCAAGGTAGAGAAGACATTTTTCTCAGCCGAGCAGAATTAATTCCCGAGATGCGAAGCATCGAGGGAAATAAGTTGCGAGGCTGATAAGTCTTCTCTACCGTGGTTTATATGTTATTTTTTCTACTACTAGCACCCTTATTCCTTTTATAATTAATTGATTTTACATTAATAAAAAAATAAAATTACAAATGCAAATATACACAAAAATAAAGTAGCCTTGCTTGAAAACAAGAGAATAGTTAATTTCAATTGACATTTATGTAAAATATATATTTTATAATAGTGGTTCAATAAAATGTCCAATTTTGATGATTTGAGTGAAAACTGCACTCCTCCTGAAATTAGGGAAGGTGCAGAAAGTGTTGGTGAACAGTTATTACCAGTAAAATCAAAAGATTTTTACATGAAAGTTTATGGTGAATTTAAAGATTGGTAGCAATTGTTTTCATTATTTACCAGTAGTTAATAATGAAATATTAGTAACCACTAGGAAAGAAATTCATCTTCTTGATACCTAGTCTAGGGCTGAGTATACCAAATTTTATTATAGTCGGCCCGGTAGTATCTACTTTAAATGCGTTTTTTTGGTTGCTAGAAATCGAAAAGGTATATTTATTTCCATTTTTTTACAATCACGACACATTTATATAAAAAGTTTTTCCTTGGTCCGCGCCTGATTTTCTTAATTTTGTTCACTTCTAAAAACGATCTTTCAACTTTTGGCGAGTATATAAAATTTGGTTTCCACAAATAAATCACTCCTCTTTCGAATGATAAGAATGCGATGAGAATATCTAAGGATTAATGTCTCCACGTGATTTCCTAAAAAGAACCCTCGAGCTTTATCAGATTTATTACGCAGCAAAGCGGGCCACAATTTAAGCTACGTTTTTAATTTGCAGAATGGCGAGGACAGAATTTGGCGTACAAACTGCCACCACCATCGTTCGAAAGGGGAACGTTATTACCTTCACGTACACGAACAAAGTAAGTTAAGTAGAGCAGATCGCGGTGTGCGTTTTTAGGCTCCCTTCCGATGCATCTTTTGATAATCTAAAGCACGCTGCTCTTTTAATTTCCTCCCGACTTATTAGATTCTTCTCACTTCCCGTTAGACTAGTAATCTCTCCAGAGACCATGAAAAATTTCATGCAAAGGCACGAAAGTATCTTTCATCTTCCAAAAACTTCTACTTTATACCGTAAGTTTGACTATGAGTCGGAAAAGTTTCCTAGATTATTATCACTTTTAATCAAAACTTGTGTGCGACTTCCAGACAATGTCCGACTTATATAAATCCAATCAAAGGAACGGGATCAGATTTGACTAGAATTTTTATTTTATTATCTTATGATTATAACTGAATAATCCGAACGTAATTACATTCCCTCTAATAAAAACTTCTAATTAATATTTCAAATTACTAAAGGAATTATGTGAAAGAAAAAAGTTCGTTAATTATAAAGTAAAAAAAATTCACAAAGTACCCAATCCTCTTGAAACATATTGTACGTTAAAAAAATTTAAATAAAAAAAACACAAAAAAAAAATAATTCGAAGTTTTTAGACAAAATAGAGACAAAATAAGGGAGATAGTCAAGTATAATCGATGCGCTTTGGAAGTCCCATTTCATGACAAACTCTCGAAGCCAATTAAACATAAATGATAGATCAGCTGTCACCAGATATTAACGGATTGGTTTTGATATGGCAATTCGCTTTCTAGCACATAAATTAATTAGAGACTCGTCCATTGACGACACAAAACAGGGCAGTGTTGATCGCCACTAATTAACTAAACCAAAAGCACGCGACAGTTTGGTAATTCCTTTTTTGATATATATGTACACTAAAAATAATTCACGTTGTATAATTTTATGTGATTAATATATTAAAATCCAGTTGACTGGTTTAACGTAGGAAAATATTTATAGTTAATTTTAAATCGCGGGTGATATTTTCTTGCAATTTACTACGGCATGATAGTAAACTTTTTCAGAAATTATGTTAATACGTTTTTGAGCTCAGAACTGGAAAACCATTAAAATTACTATTTGATCTCATAATAATTTCTGAGGAAGAATCCCTCCGAAACGTTTTATGAATCTCTAGGGAGAAGCTGAAGCTGATTTCTAAAAGAAAACATTTTATAATTTAATTATGGAATTGCTAGAATCAGTATTTTGAAAACCTTTTTTGTTATTGTTATTATAATTTTTATGTAGAAGATTTCGTTCCTATTTTGGTACTTTGAAATATCCAAATTACTGAGTTAGTACCAAACAAAAATGGTTATTTAAATGAGGAAAACTTTATCTATTCGATAAACTATATGTTTTCTCTTAAAAACGCTACATCAAATCGATTTGGGTATGAAATTTCTAAGGGACCGTCACACCGAAAACCATTTTCCTACAAACTATGTCTTAGTAGTAGTAGTAGTTCTTTATTGTTAAAAAAACACTCTGTGTGTTGTTACAAAATAGAAATAACATATATAATAAATTAAAAATAAACATAAATATAGACATAACACAGCACATGTGCGATTTAAATACAAATCTACGTCGTTGAACACTTAACATAACACATGCAAAAAAGAAAATCATAAAAATAGAACTCTGACCGTCTTAGATGTACGAGACAGGCATCAGCTTGATTTGTACTCATTAATGCTGTAGAAGGAATATTGTACTAACCACTTTCTAAGTTTTCTTTTAAATACTTTTGGTTGTGTTAAAAATTTAATGTTATCCGGTAGCTTATTATACAAAGTTTTTCCTAGACATACCGGTGAATTGTTAGGAAGGTAAAGTTCGTTAACTTGTCTTGTTTGGTAATTGTGGATTTGATTATAGTTCTAAAATTGTTTTTATGTTTGTGAATCATCCAACAAGTTTCAAATATGTATATTGATGGAAGGGTAAGTATATAAAGTTTTTTGAAAGTTTCTCTACAATGATCATATTTATTTAAGTTTGCAATTATTCTGATCCCTTTTTTCTGAATTCTAAATATTATATCAAAATTTTCATTTTTTGTATTACCCCGAAATGCAATTCCGTACCTAATTAAGGCTTCAAAATACGCAAAATAAACCGTACGCGCAGTTTTATAGTCTACAGATTTTGCAACAATTTTTAATGCGTAACAAGCCGATGTAAGTTTGGCTGCAAGATTATTTATAAAAGGCGTCCACGTTAAATTGTTATCAATTAAAATACCTAGAAATTTTGAACTTTGAACGTTACAAATTGAGCTTTTGGCCATATTAATGGTAGGTACTAAAATATGATTTTGTCGGGGGTGAAAACTATAAAATTTGTTTTTTTAACGTTTAAGGATAGTAAATTTGAATCAAACCAAAGCTTTAATTTCTTCAAGTCGGTCTCAATATGATTTATTAATGTTTGCATATTAGGATGAGTAAAGAGAATATTTGTATCATCGGCAAATAAGGTAATTTTTCCGTAATTAGTGCAAAATTTTATATCATTGATATAGAGCAAGAATAGTGTGGGTCCTAATATTGACCCTTGCGGAACTCCACTATTAACGGGTAAACTACTAGATTGCAAAGTTGGCTCATTTTCACTACGTAATAAACAAACTGATGACGGCCTTGGAAGTACGATTTAATCCAATTATTCCCTGCGCCTCTTATTCCATAACACTCCAATTTCTGTAAAAGAACATTGTGATTTACGCAGTCAAATGCTTTGGAAATATCACAAAAAATTCCAATTGCGTTGTTTTTCTGGTTCAGGGATTCATAAACCGGAATTAGAAAATTTAAAATCGCGTCTTGGGTTGATTTCTCTTTGCAGAAACCATATTGCTTATTACTTATAATTTGATATTTTTGTAAAAATGACTCTAACCTCAGCTTAAAAACAGTTTCAAAGATTTTTGCAAGTACAGGGGACAATGATATAGGCCTGTAGTTGTTCACGTCGATTTTTTCACCGGTTTTGTAAATTGGTACAACAATTGATAGTTTTAATGAGTCCGGAAAGATGCCTTTAGTAAACGATTCATTTATAAGGTTCGAAAGAATTTTATTCATAAAATCTTTTAAAGACCTTGATGGGAATTTCATCATAGCCTGTCGAGGATTTATTGGGTAAATTTTTAATTATAGCTGCTATTTCATTTTCATCTGTGGGATAGCAGAAAAAAGTACTTGTATTATCGGTAAAATATTTTTTAAGTTCTGTAACGGGATTTAAAGTTTGATTAATATTTACAGTCAATTTGGAGGCAACGCTTACGAAATGTCTATTTAGTGTATCGGCTACTTGGACGGCATTGTTTATAATTTTACCATCAGCATTTTAATTAATACTATCTATTTTTTTACTATTTTGTCTACCTGTACTAGTTTTTATAACATCCCAAGTTGCTTTGATTTTATTATTGGAATTTAGTATTTTCTCTTTCAGAAATTTCCTTTTGGCCAAAGCTACCGTCCGCTTAAATGTCTTTGAATATTTTTTATAGTAGTCGTGAATAAGGGGGTTTATGGTAAAATTCCGTATGTAATTTAAAGTTCTTTTATTTTTAGACGATATTTTAATGCCTTTGGCTATCCAACCTTTTCCCTCCCTAAATTTAATCTTTTTTTCTGTAAAACTTAAGTTGTGGGTGTCGTACAATATCCTATAGAATGTATTAAATTTATTATCATAATGATCAACATTCATCTCGTGCATAAAAGACCAGTCAGTAGCAAGTAAAGTATTTTTAAAAATAATAAAATTTTGTGAGAGGTAAGTACGTCGTTTTACATATTTGTGTGATATATTTTTTGTTTTTTTTTTAACTTGTAACTCAAGGTAATCGCATTGTGATCAGATATGGCTAAGTTTACTATTTTACAAGCTATATTTTCCATATTTGTACACATATAGTCAATTACTGTAGAACTTTTATTTGTAGGTCTTTGTAAAACCATTTACACACATAGACAAGTTGTAACTGAGTAGTATGTGTTTCAGACTTTTTACGGCCCGAGTGTCTTTTACATAATTAATGTTAAAGTCACCATAGAGTATAATATTTTTATTAGAGTTAATATTGCTTAATAAGTCGTCTAATTTATTTATAAATTTACTAATGTCACGTTTTTGTGATCTATATATACTGCTATGATATTTAGAGGTGTTTGATTTGACTGGGGTATTGTGGTTAATGGAGAACAATTTTTGGATTGTTTGTTGCAGTTCAATTTGCATTTGGAGATTTATGAAGACTTGTAAGATTTTAATGTTCTGACTTATAAACTCAGGGTCGCGTATTTTTGCTAGAATTCCTGTTATAAATTCTAATAATTGTTATTTTTCGTATGGTACTGAAAGAAAAGAAAAACACAACAGATTGATACGAAGACTATTTATGTTATTTGTAATTATAATTTAAATTAGAATTGTTAAAAAGGTTTAGTTTATAAGAAGTTTTAGAGTTACTTGATTTGTGCGTCGATAAATGTCAGTTAGGATGTCAGTGTCAAAATGACAAACGAATTCAAAAGGATATTGATGGACATGAGATTTAGTTGTTTGTAATAAAAATGAAAATCAAAGGAGGAAGAAAAAAGATATAAAAAAAAGAAATTTGTTTTAATTAGTTACGGCTCGTCTGTGTAAATAAAAAACATAGAATTGAGATCCTCTGAAAGAAGAAAAGAGGAAAAACGAGTCTAAAAGCTAGATAACAGTAATTACGTGTATAAAAAGGAAAATACAAGAAGTAATAACGAATTAAAGAAAAATCCAGAAGAATTATAAATAAAAGGTGATCGAGGAAATTTGTACGTTTGTGATGGTATTAAAACCAAATTGGTAATAATATAAAACAGTTAAAGAAGAAGATTCAGATTAAGAGAGAGTATTTGTTGTTGCTCGAGAAGCCAGCAGAGCGTTTTGCTAGAGCGAGGAATAAGAAGACGTTAAGATAAGTGTTTATTTGTTAAAAAAGGACGATAGTAGTTAGTAAAATTTATTCATTTTCGGAAACCACATTTAGAAATTCAGTTATTTAATAAAATTATTATTTTGTAAAGTTGATATCGTTGTGTGCTTATTTCTATTTAAAAATTAATTTAAACAATTTACTTTACAAGCAAAATAACGACCCTGAGAAAGTTAAAAGAGTCTCATAGCAAGTTTAAATTTAATTGCGTGAATTGCAGACAGTTTAGGGATTGTTTTCTAGTAGTTGCAAGACCAAGCATATCATTGCAATACATATTATGACGAAATTTAATTCTTTTATTGTAACTGCTGAACTTTCAAAATGATGATCTTCTGATAATTTTCTGCTATAGGATATTTTATTTACTGTATATTTTGGTTTAACGAATATTGCAGAACCGCCGTGTTTAAAATATTTTCTACTGTAAAAATCTTCTAATATGTAATCGGTTAGCAAATTCAGGTTTTCATGTGGTTCACACCAGTGCTCAGTTAAACACAAAAAATCGAAACTATATCTTAAGCTTGCTAAATTTACTTCCAATTCGTTAATTTTATTTCGTAGTGACTGAACATTTAGTGAAAACAAATTTAATAAATGCTTCATTGTCGGTCAAGTTTGCAATAACAGTATTTCCATCTGAACAGGTGTTACTACTACTACTATCAATATTACTGACATTCAAACCTGAATTATTTTCATCCGATGATTCGTCGTTTACATTTTCACTTTGAGTATTGGTATCTTGCACTAACTGGGAAAAATTTATTGTCGTCTTTGATGGTGTGGAGTTATGCATTGAAGTGTTTAAGGGACTCATTGGCAAGGACTCTTGATTGTTGTCTATTTTAGTTGTTTCTACGGTAATTAAATTTGCGCTATTTTCACTGTAGTTTTTAAAATTTTTGATTTTATTTATCAACGCAGTTACTAGCTCTTTTTTACCTCGTTTATTGTAATGCAGTCCGTGGGAGGTGTATGAGTTGCGAGAACTGTGTTTGTTTATATCTAACAGCTGAACCGAGTTATATGGAGATTTTTTATACGCGTTAGTCAAATAGAATATTTTATTGTTAATTTTGAAGATGATGTTATTGTACGATTTTTCTTTTATATTAGGGTGTCTGTCTAGGAATGCAGTTTTAAGGTACTTTCTAACTATTTCACAACTTTGTTGTTACTCCAAAACCTTCTAGAAAACATTACATAGGACACATTTCTAAGATATCTAGGCAACAACTTTTCTCAGGTTTTTAGCTTCTTATACTTTCAGTATAGAAAAGTATTAATTTCATGAATTTATTTCCAAAAAATCAAATATCGATTTTCTTCACAAAGAACCTTGATTTAGTAACATCTAGGCTTCCGAGTCGTGTTCCAGAACCCAAAGTGACCACAGCCCTGAAGATGTCCCGTGCAACCGAGGACGAAACGTCGGCAGTTTATGCACCGATGACGCGGCTCCAACCCGGAAGCCTAGATGTTATTAACAACGGCCGCGGAAGCCTCCAACTTACATTAACCTTGATTTAGTATCAGATGACGTTAAAAACTTTTAATAGTTATAATGTACAGTTCACCGATTATTAGATTTATATGAAAACAAGCAGCGGGAATTTGAATTGGCGATAGCCTGTTCAATTAGTTTCCGTACCGTAACTCTATCCATAGACGCAGCGACCAACTACACTAAGGCAATGTAAACGCTCGGCGTGCCATTCGGCGAATTACAAATTCCGCTTCGAATGTCTGCCAAAAATGGCTATAATAGCTTTATTGGAGAGTTATCAAAAATATGCAAAAAAACCAAAAATATATTTTTTAACTAGAGCTAATTGATAGGCGTAATTAAAATCACGTAATAGCCGGAACGCGTTATTGATGTTAAAAAGGTATCGTTTTTATCTTAATTTTTAAAATAAACGAAATTTTTTGGAAATCTTAATTAGGTACTTTAAATAGTCTATTGAACTGATAAAAGTTTATAACGATCGGCGTTTGCGTTTATGAATAAATAATAATTAATCATTTTCAAAAATATCTGGAAGGCGCCAGAGTAAAATTTGGGAGATTAGTTAAATGAAATTTGTAGTTCAACGCAAGCTCTATCGGCTCAGAAAGTTTCAACAAAATCATGTAGGCAGCTTTTGAAACACTATACTACCTACAAAGGGCTCTCAAACAAGTGGTAGTTGATCCCGATCAGACAACAAATTTTTTGAATCAATGGGCGTTAATGTCGAGATTTTTAAAAACATGTAGCGGCTGCCATTTTAAAGCTAGAGAATTCGGTAAAAAAGTTTTCGATTTGCCTTAAGTTCTTCTCTTAGATTCCGTGCTTAAATTTGCAAAATTAACTTTTGGAAAAAAACGTTACTAAAAAAACATTTCTTTTAAAATAAACGAAATTTTTTGGAAATCTTAATTAGGTACTTTAAATAGTCTATTGAACTGATAAAAGTTTATAACGATCGGCGTTTGCGTTTATGAATAAATAATAATTAATCATTTTCAAAAATATCTGGAAGGCGCCAGAGTAAAATTTGGGAGATTAGTTAAATGAAATTTGTAGTTCAACGCAAGCTCTATCGGCTCAGAAAGTTTCAACAAAATCATGTAGGCAGCTTTTGAAACACTATACTACCTACAAAGGGCTCTCAAACAAGTGGTAGTTGATCCCGATCAGACAACAAATTTTTTGAATCAATGGGCGTTAATGTCGAGATTTTTAAAAACATGTAGCGGCTGCCATTTTAAAGCTAGAGAATTCGGTAAAAAAGTTTTCGATTTGCCTTAAGTTCTTCTCTTAGATTCCGTGCTTAAATTTGCAAAATTAACTTTTGGAAAAAAACGTTACTAAAAAAACATTTCTTACTTCCAAAACCGGTTTCAGATTTTTTAAAAAGCTTAACTATAACTGCAATTTTCCATATACCTCTTGATTTCAAATTTCATCAAAATCGGTCCAGTACTTTCGCCTGTAGAGACGTCACCCACCCACACACCCACACCCAGTGGTCTTTAAAAACCACTTCTTTAGGTTTTTGAGCCCCAAAACGTGTATTTCCGTTATAATTTAGATTTCGAGAATTTTCATGAAATCAATACTTCTCTATACCAAAGGTATGGGAAAGTAGAAAAGCTGCACTGTGGACTTTGAGCGGACTTTCCCATACTAGATATTAATACTTACTGTATATATGCAAAAGTGTAAATTTTATAATTATACCGTTGTACATTTTACCGACTGTTAGATTTCCGAGAATGCAAGTTATATGTACGCAATCCTCAATTTCATCCATCCAAATTCATAGAAAGCGGAGCAGTGAAATTATAGCTTTCACAAAAAAAATCAAATTGTAGTCAAACAGCCTACAAAGTTGAAAAAAAAATCGTGTGGGCACTTTTTAAATAATATTGTTTTGAAGATTTTCCAAATTTTGTAGAAGCGCCATTGTGATCTCTTTCAGATTTTCGAAATTATTTTGTTTTATCGTATACCACCCACAAAGGGCTTTCAAAAAAAGGCGTAGCTGATGCCGGTTAGACGACTGCTTTGTGAGTAAATGGGCGTTAAATTTTAGATTTTCAAAAAGTTGTAGCGGTCCGCCATTTTAAAGCTAGAGAGTTGGGTAAAAACGTTTACGATTTGCCTTAAGCTCTTTACTCATTTACACACACCGTATGTTAGATTTCTAAGAAAACAATTTATATAGGCAACTACTATGATGAGATACGGTATAAGAATAGTAAGAACGGAATCGCTCGCCTTACAGCGAATATCAGACTAAAAATCTATATAAATGGTTTATTTAAAGAGTTATCAAAAATATGCAAAAAATGAAAATATTTTTCTATTAGAGCCAATTGATAGGCGTAGTAAAAACCACGCAATTGTCGGAAAACGCGTTGTTGCTATTAAAAAGTATCGTTTTATTTGTTCTTAATTATTAAAATACCTTTACACGACAATTAGATTCACACAGCAGCACTGTTCCCGACGTGAATAATATTTCAAGAAAAGTACTTTAATTTACTCTTTTTACTTTCCAATAACATAACCATATGTGAAAATATTACAACCTATAAATCTATTAGCGGATTATACATTCTGGGGATTTATCGATCAAAAAAGGTCAAAAATGTGCTACTTTCCAGTAAAACCGTTTAAACGCAACATAAACGAAACTGGAATTAACAGATTGGTAGTGCCCGTCAAAAGAAATATTTTAAAACGAGATCGTTCGGCATAAAAAAATTGATGAATAGTATTTACACCGAACAATTCACTATTTGGGAAAATATAAGAAAATGTTATTCTACAATCTCCATTTCTTAAAACGGCTAAATGACAAATTTTTGTGAGCCCGTTTTTCAAACTTGCAGTAAAATTTTTGTATAATTATAAACTATGAATTCGAGTTTAATAAAAAGGTAAAAGTAAAGAAATTTTATTCTAAAACTCCCAAACTAACCAAATCGCGTAAGCAAAACATTTAGTCACCCCTCTCAAATTAATTTTTAAGTAGAACTTTTCCAGATAAATAGAAAGTGTGAAACTTACTTAAGATACGGAAGTAAGTGGTGTGACAAGCATAAACCCTTCGGCAAATGAGGTCAATTACTCAAACAAAAAGACCAAAGAGGAGTTGGGGCAAGGTGCTTACACCAAATGCTACTAGGACGGTGCAAAGCGAGTTTAAATAACAATGAAATTTGCATTTTCCGCTGACACCTTTTGAGATCAGTAATAATTACATTCTTTATTATCAGTTAACTCAAAGTTAGTGAATAGACGGTTTGTAGTCCACGCTACTATTTGAACCAGCAACAGATTATTAAGTGTCGACCTGAAGTCACTGAAATGACTTCGACACGAACGATCAAACAAGTTTTCAAAAAAATCCGCAAGCATAAGCGGAATCTAAAAACGGATTCAGATAAAAGATATTAAGCCAAATCCAACGCTTTTTTCCCAACTTTGTAGATTCAAAACTGAAATTTTGGCTGCTACGATTTTTACTACCCTATACGTTCAGTATAGGGAAGTATTGATTTCATGAAAATGGTTGAATTCGAGATTTTGACGGAAAACACGTTTTGGACTTCCAGGAACGCAAATAACTGTGTTTTAAAAAATGTTTGTATGTGGGTAGGTGGTTATGTATGTTTGTGGGTATGTGTTTGGTGCAACATAACTACCGAACGGGTGGTCGATGAGTTTTGAAATCTGGGGGTATATCAAAAACTCGCCGACAAAATAAGATTTTAAATAAAAGTCGAAATCGGAAGAGAAAGATTGACGTGCTTGTTTGCTAGCATTTTTTTGTAAATTAAATTTTATAAATTTGAAAACGAAATCTGATTGAATACTTTAGGACATATCTAAAGATTTTATCCGAACTTTCTAGCTGTAAAATGGCGGCCGTTACGAATTTTTGTACATTTTAAATTGAGCGTCTTATTACTCAAAAACAGGTTGACAGGCCGCGTTCAAGTATTTTATCGTAATAGCTCTATATAAATTAGAAACACAATATTACTGTGCACAAAAATATCCAAAATTTCGGACATATTCAAAAATTACTCAAAAACTGACAACACGATGTTTTTTTAATTTTGTAGGTCTATGGAGCTATGGATTAGCTACAATTAAATTTGTGCCCTAGTCCACCAATTATTTTGTGACACATGCCATGACTTTTTAAAAATCGAAAATGTCAACAGCCTTTATTTAATAAAAAACAAAGACGAAAAGATATTTCTGTTTTGACTAAATTGGTCATGAGTGATTGTAGAATCATGTTCTCAGCTTAATTTTTACATACGACAATATTAGGGGAAGGGGTAATTTTTCCCATCTCACCCAATTTTTTGTAGACGTATTCTTTATTTCGTTTTTGAGTTTCTTTATTCTCAAGTAATCTCTTTTAAATAAACAAATATTGATATTTTCTACAAAAAATCTATAACAAAGTCAGCGTACTATTAGTTGACTTTACAATATCACTTGCTCTCTCTATGCGACTCCCATGCATTGGTCGAAGTCTTTCAGCGCGTGACAGAAGTACACACACAGCTACCTGTCAACTTCACGATTCTCTCTTTGTAGTCAGTAATTGAATAAATGAAAGGATTCTCAATAAGTTTATACTATTATTTTTAGATGGAAGATTTGGTATCTTGTGGTATGTTCTTATATTATTACTATTATGCTACTATGCTCTCGGTACAGTGGTTAGAATAGAAGGATTTTATTGTAGCGAATGTTGGGGCGTAACACATTAATAATAAAATACTTTTAAATATATGATAATAATAAGTAACAATATCTAAAGTATAGAAAAGTCCATCCGAAGTGCTTCGTTAATTTTTTTAGAGTGGCTAACGTGACTACCTTGTTTCTGTCTATAACAGTTTCTCCAAAAGCTTTCAACGGTAAATTTTTACAAAATTTTGAATTACATCGGTTACAATTAAATTAAAAAAAATGTTATCTAAAATCGTCTATAGTTTTATAAAGTTTTCGTAAATTAAAAACCAGTTTCTTATATTTATTAGCCATTCTATTCTAAGACATTTATTTCTATTTTCAATTTTTAATAGCCGATACTTCCATTATAAGTTATAATGAATATTCGTTAATATTTTCGATTTCAAGATTTTAACAAACAAGCACGTTGTAGGGTGCGCAAAATAAAAAAAAATATTTTTACTTGTCCATACCTCCGGTTTTGAAAGATATTAATTTCATGAACATTTTCGAAATCGACATTTTAACGGGAATAAACGTTTTGGGTCTCAACCCAACCTAAATAAATTAAAACCATGTCTGTCGGTGGGTGGGTGCTGGTAACGCTTCTGGAGGCAAACGTACTGGACCGATTTTAATGAAATTTGAAATAAAAAGGTATGTCAAAAATTGTAGTTCTAGTTAAGCTTTCCAAAAAATCTGAAACCGCAAGCGGAAGTTAGACATGTTTCCTCGGTAGCATTTTTTCCAAATTCTTATAAAATTTTAAATTTTGAGCACAGGATCTGGGAGACGAACTCAACTCAAATCAAAAACTTTTTTACCGAACTCTCTATCTTCAAGATGGCTGTTGCAACAGTTTGTTGAACATCTCGGCTTTAACGGCCATTTACTCAAAAAGTAGTTATCTAATCAGGACCAACTGCAACTTGTTTGAGAGCCTCTTGTGCGTAGTATAAGATGCAACAACATTAATTTTGAAAATCTGAAAACGATCGCAATGGCGCTTCTCCGAAATTCTGAAAATGTGAAAAGAATATTTTTTTTAAACTGCCCACACTATTTTTTTAAACTTTCTAGGCTGCTAGAACCGAAAATTGATTACAATTTGATTTTTAGCTGAAATGTATAATTTTACTGTGGGGCTGTATATGAATATGTATTTGAATTTGAAAATCGATTATAGGTACCCCTTTATTTATCAAACTAAATCCAATATAAAGTTTTTCTTAAGCAAAACTGTTCATCATGACTAGTAGAACCAAATTTGATGTTAGTTTTCAGATAATTTTATACTTGATGGAGAGACTGTAGAAAATTAAATATTCAAATATTTGAAATTACCAAAATATTATTTCTCAAAAACTGGGCATTCGCGGATTTGCTTCTTACATTCAAGATATTGTTGCAATATTCATCTGATGTTTTTGTTTTATTTTACAATCTAGACGGTGTAATTACATTGTCTAAATTGTAAAAAACAGAAATGTGTGCCAAGCATGCAAGTACTAAGTGAAACTTCTTTGCGTGTTCTCACTCAAAATGTTTTTCCAAGAAAACGGAAACGCTGTAAAAATCGCTATAAAAACCTGCCACCAAATGCACACTGGATCATGCAAACATATGCAGGTATAGTAATTCAGCGTAGTGTGCAGGTAATACTAGTACCGATGAAAAGTTAATACCATCTAAACCATGGCTATACAATATCTATTTTTTACTTTAAAATATTTCTAAAAGTTTATTCTTAATTTTGTTTGCTGCTGCATGTATATGTTAAAATCTACAAATAAAAATGTTTGTAGCTTTGTAAAAATTCACTACTACAACGCAAGCAAAAAGTCATATTCGTAATTGTTTTGAGCAAAAAATTATGGTTTTTTCGGAAAAAAAATGAGATCACAGACAGCGTTAATGCATCTGCTTTTAAACAAATAAAAGTCAAGTCGATTATAAAGGAAGCGACTTTTCCGTCAAATTTACATGGAAATTTGAATGTTAAATGTTTCAAATGTCAATATTTAAATTGAAAATGATAAATTCTTTGGGTTTGTAAAAAAGAAACACAATTCGAAAGTATTTCAATCTTACACAAATATATTAAATCATATCTCTTGCATGCTATGCTGTTCATTTGCTTCCTATATAAGCAAAGCCACAAAATACACTCGTTTAGATTTGTGTGGCTGTGATAGCTCAACTGAAGATTGATCGCTCCAGTTTGCATCTAGGCGACTTCATTTCTATCCTATCACTTCCGTTTCAGGACTTCTCTTCCACATTCGCGTAGTTACTCCTGCTGGCAAAGAAGTTTCATTTAAAAAACGGTAAAATTAATATTTGGTTATTTCTAACTACACTTGTATACTATATGCAACAGAATTGAGTAGCAATATACAGTGTGTACAGTACGTATCTTTATAAATTGTATAGTATATATGTACAGTGACTTTTTTGTAACACACTGTAGCATTTGCATGTTATATTATATTACATTGAGATAACAATGTTGCTATTCTACGCAATTTTCACCAAAGTATGAAATATGTTTACTAAAAACAAATATTTTCACTGCAAATTGACGAAACGCCAAAAAAACTTGTCAAAATATAAAAATGTTTTGTTTAAGTATGTGAAAGTCAATAAAAATGCTTCACTTATTTTTTTGTAGCTTCAGTAAGAGCTTTGCTAGCTAATATTTATACTTTCTGTAAAACTTTCAGGAGAAATATCATTACTTGTACTCTTTCCTTGCTACTGCTTGTAATTATTAACTGGTATAGAAATAAATTTAGAGAAATACGTACTGAGTTATTTTCAGCTATCATACAACGTCAATTCTATTTTCCCCAAACTGGTTACCGTTAATGTGTTTGTTCCGTTCCAATAGCAAGCAAGCATTAATTAAAATTCTGATCGATTGCGGCTAGGTGCCATTAGCTTGCATAAACTAGAAGTTCTCCCCTATACAAACTCTAAAATTCGCGTTAAAATCTTGTTTGTTAACACGAAAGTTTCCTGAAAAGGAAAAAATGGGGGCTCGATATAGACGTCACCACATTCCTGGGCGCAAAAGACGCGGAGGTAACGACAGCCGTCACTCGCGTATTGAATAGTGAACAACCCTAACCGAAGGAACAAAATGAACGTCAAAAAGAAAGCGTGTTGTGTAAAGAATGGAGGCAAGCCAAGTGTGCCCGGAATATTCCGGGACTTTATCAGTGTCTCCTTTGCTCTCCGTGTGGGGTTGATCATACATGTCTCCTGTCCGTGTTTGTCTGCCAAATGCTCGGTTCGTTAGACAAGTCAAGGCGGGGAGGTTCAAACTTTCTTATTTTATCTCGATATATTACAGGAAACCTACGTTCAGCTCCAATAAAAATCACGAAGCACTAAAAGTTGTTCGCGACGGTGAGCACCGGGAAAGGTAAGTTATGGTCGATGGGAATAACCTACGAGTGGCTTGTCTCGTTCGTATTTATTTCGCGCATGCATATGCATGACTGCAAATAGTTTTCCCTCTTCATTTGCATGAAAAGCAGCAGTGATAGTCGAGCAAGCATATCACGATATAAAGTCGAGGATGATTGGAACGGGCGCAAGTAGGTGACTCAATTAGATCACCCTCATCGTGTGTTAACGCCCCGCTCGAGGTCTTCGCCGCGGTTATTTTATGGGCTCGTAAAATACTCTTGGTCGATGTATTTAGAGGCCGGAAGACGCTCAAAGATATCCGTTATCCGTCCAGGGCAGCGGAAGCGCAAACCCGGACCTCTCACGCGTCTCCTTCAATGATTTCCACTCCTGTGAGAGGACCTACGGATAAAATCTGCATTCACAAATTGCTCTCTGTTCCTCTGACTTGCACGCTCTTGATCCGAAGATCACTCTGACGCAGCAAAGCTTTGAAGTTTAAACCGTATTTTCATAACGGCACTCTGGATAGACGGGACTTGTTCGCGCGGAATGTCAGGGTTGTTTAGGGTGCGATATCTTACACATCTCTTTGAGCGTCATTAAAATGTATGAGCCGCCAGGAAGGATTGATAGCCGAAACGGCGCACGGTCGGTGTGCCTGCAAGAGCGCTAATTATTTATATATTCCCGTTAATGGATAAAAATCGCAAAATGTCTGCGGAAAGTCGCGCATAAAATACAAAACACAATTAGGTCGAACATTAGGGTGCCGCTATATCATTTTAATAGCACTGTACATAATCCGCAAATGTATAAAACAGGTATTATAATATCGCGGGGTGATGAGTTTTTCTTTAATCTTGCAGGGAAAATAGGAAAAGCTTAAAATACTTAAACAAGAACACTAAATTCAAGTTGTGTTCTTCTGGAAAATTAAATTCCGCCCCTATATGAAAGACCGGAAGTTTGTAGACTTCCTGTTTTAGCAGCACTCTCCTCGCAAATCATATCAGAAATGGGGCATAAACGCTATCAGCCCCGTTGAAGTGGCTATAGTTATTAATGACTGCGACATAAAAATATAAAGTTGCGCACTAAAATACACTATAACACAGAATTAAATTTTAACTGTAACCAAGGTTGTTACATTCACGTACCGTTGTTGTAATATTCTGTTTATATTTCTCATTTAATTAACAAGCATTTTAGAATCGTTTAACAAATGTACGATGAACGAACCTTAAATTTGAAATCACTCCAATTACACACTTTAAGTAACCTCTTAAGATCGCTTTAAAGGTTTATCGAAATTAGAGACAAGGATTCCTTGGGTAGCAGCATAGATTTTTTTTTATAAATTGATATTATCAACAGAATCCGTATTTTATTAATATAAATTATATTTAAGCATTGTTTTGAAATATAATTTATAAAAAATATAATCCCTGATATATTCGAGGTTAGACAAGACAAATACAATGTTTACTAAAATAACTGTGGATTTCAAGAGCTCAGAACTATCCGAGTTGCACAAAATATGCATGTGCAGGACGTTATTGTTGATATTGTTATGATGCTATTGTTAGCTTTCTTGTTATAAGAGCTACAAATTCGATTAAAATATGGTATTATATAAAATAGCGTTGTTGTGCATTTTAAAAGAGCTATTTTCTGTAAATTTTTTAAATACATTTTTTTCTACATCTCAAATTTATTCTTTATTTTAATATTTCTTTTAAACTTTATTCAGTTTTTCATTCTTTTTTCTAAATTTTTTCCTTGCCTTTTTTAACTGATTTTTAATTTATATAAGTGTGTCGACTCCTTTAGGTATTCTTTGCTTTTACGTCATTAAAATTATTGAATAAACACAGCTACAATTTGCTTTAATAAATGCTAATTGGCCTGCCAATTGGAATTTAGTAAAACTTGTTTGGCTTCTATAAGCGATAAAAAAAAGTCTGTTTTATTTTCTTGAGTTATCACAAATTATTAGAATATACGAAAGTAGTTCACGAAAAAACCTGAATTTGGGCAGTGAATAGTGAGTTTAGTAATTCGTCCAATTATTTGTTATGCACATTAGCGAAACTATTTTACTCCAAACAAAAAACAATACATAACTTTTGTCCTAGAAATCTATCACTTGTTATTCAACAATGCCGATGGAAACTGAAATTTTACGACTCCGCTCGCAGTTTCAGAAAACAAGAACTCGCAGGTATTTGAAAGAGCTAACTGTGAGACTGTTTAAAACAATCTAGAAAGAGATGGGCAAACTTCAACAAAATTTATAACTGTCATTTTAGACTCAGTTATTTGGCGTTATGCACTGATCAAAGCTTGAACACGTTTAATGACGGACGCAAATTATTTATGCACAGTAATGAACATACTGTACTCAAAACAGACAACAATACATAACCGTTGTCATGGAAACCGATGACTCGTTTCTTAACAACACCGAAAGAAACTGAAATTATACGCAGATTCAGCTCACAGGTTGAAGAAAGTACACTCACGGACTCGTAAGTACTTAAATGGGCTAACCGGTTTAAAAATGGCCGTAAGACTGTTCATAACAATAGACGTAAACGCACTGTACTCAAAACAGACAGCAATATCTAACCGTTGTTATAGAAGCCGATTACTCGTTATTTAACAACGCCGAAAGAAACTATAATTATACGTAGACTTAGCTCGTAGTTTCAAGAAAGTACACTCGAGATCTCGCAAATATTTAAATGGGGTAACTGGTTTTAAAATGACGGTGAGACTGTTCATAAAAATACAGGAAGAATAGGTCGAACTGCAACAAGAGTTATAAATGCTGTTATTTTAGAGGCAGTTATTGGGTAATTTGCATTAATCAAAACCTCAACACGTTTAATGACAGCAGTAATGCCTCAGTGGTTTATTTTTAAAACCGTTACTTTGTTCAAATACTTGCGGCTTCTTGGGTGTGTTTTTGATACTGTGAGCTGAGTCTGCGTAAATTTTAACCTGTTTGATGTTTTCATTAACGAGAAATCTTAACCAGAATTTGAATTGTAATACGCTGTTTCACGGTTCAGTTGACTTTTACATCGGCCATGTTGAATAACAAGTAAACGGTTGCCATGACAATGGTTACATATTGTTTCGTGTTTAGAGTGGAGTACGTTTAGAAATGTCCATACCAAATCATTCCATGAGTAACTAAATTCACCACATCACACATCACTGCGTATAATTTGGTTTTAGAGGGAGCTACGCTACAAAATGACAGCGCTTAACTATATATTCTCCTAGTTAGTACTAACTTTAGAGGTATATAACCATGTACTTGATAGCTTTTTTTTTTAATAAAAGGTGAACACTTAAAAGCCCATTTACCAAGCTTTCTTGCTATTTACGTACTAAATCTGCTTCTCTTTCGCCTGTATTATCTGTTAGTAGTGGTGGCGGCACTCGCTGCTGGAACCCACATTTATACGCGTCTATTATATAAGGCGCATGTTCTGTCCTAGAGCAGACCGGTACAATTTATAATACAGAAAAGGAAATTTGGATGTAATCTATTTGGTTGTATTATTAGATCAAATCTGCTGATATCTAGCATTACAGACACAAACTCGACGAGGAAACATCGTATCGGAGCGGCAGGGCTGCAATTACCGGTGGGCATGTCTTTTATCTATTGGTTTTTTGTCCGTTTTATTTAAAATAGATTGGATTGTTCTAGTCATGACCCTGTATAAATGCAGGAGAGTTAACCCATTTAAGTAATTTGCAACCGGCGTAATGTGGAAATAGATATTTTGTTCTCTCCAGTAGATGCAGGTAGTATCGCTAATGTATGCAGTATTGTTGTAATACTTGATAACAATAATGTATAATAACTAATTTCTCCAAAACCTCCCCCTGGTGCGCATGATGAAACAACCAACCCACTTTATTCTATATAACGGACTCATGCAAAAGTAGGCATACATTTTACAATTAAATACATTATGGTCTTATTTTTTAGCATTTATGTACATTATGCTCTAATTTTCTTAAGGATGCAATATATACAGATAAATCAGAAAAACGGTGCAATATATGCGCTCTTATTGTTTTAGGACACAACCGAGTTTGCGGAAAACATGTTTACAATCGCAACTTCTTGCATATTTGAGAACATAAAATACTGCTATATGCATTAAGAACATGTTTAACATCTCGGCACAGCGTATTTATGATTTCTTAAAAGAAGTTTATAAAAAAAAACGTGGGGTGTAGTCCACGGGGTCCGCTAATTCTTAACTAATTTATTCACGATAGGGAGTTGAATTCTGATTTTCTCAGCAACTTTGTTTAATGTATGAGCTAAACATGGAGTGTGTCAAGAGAGTAATCAATTTATTAAGGTTTCCATCAATTATTATTCGATGTATTTCATAGTTGGCAAAATAATTCAATTTGTATTATTAAAGCATTCATAACCTGTAAGCACTAATTCAGTAAGTCACTGAATCTCTCAAGAAGCAAAAACTGCGCGGCAACGTTTTACTATGCTCAATCTGATAAAATGTCTTTTTTTAGTTTTGTTAAAGCTGAATCCTTTTAAAGTCCAAATCGAGATCTAAATCCTGTGTCGTTGATGATGGTAGTAAATCGGTTTATCGGAGAGGCTGTAAGATGCAGGCCAAGATGAGTGACAGAACGATGCTATTACCGTATAACGAGATCGTATAGGCATCTGTAGCTCAAATAAAGCCGAAATCGCCAATATTTCAGGCGAGCTATTAAGAAGCAGTAAAGTTGTGTGCGTCGAAGTCGATAAACAAGGGCAGTCAAGAGTGCGGTTCCAGCTCATTGCGTAGATAATGGGTTTGGATAAGTGTTGCTTTCTAAAGAGTGACATTCATGACGAGGGACAGAGAATCGATGGGACAAGAAGCGGCGAGTTATTGCCAGATTACATCGCATTACGAAGACAGGCGGATCAAAAGCGCGCGTGTTTGTTGCGGCTGTAACGCTATGTTCCAGCAAACGTGCCGGAAATGTAAAAGCGCTGGATAAGGAGAACCAAAGGACTCTGCCAGAAATTAGATTGCTGCAGAGGTCAAGTTGTCGAGGAACTCGCAAACACGATAACAAAGACAGATTGAAATATCTAATGAAATTAAATGAAATTGGGCGAAATAATGACGCTCGTTCAGCCGCGAGCATCTGTGATCTACTCAAAGGATTAAGATAAGGTGATTGCCAGGAATTGATTATAGATTTGCGCAGCCAAGGTGTAATCCCGTTACCGGACTCAACTTTTCTAAATAAATCACGACCGCCTGATTCACTCGACTTCTTTCCATTCTCCGAATTTCCTACGAAATGGCATTATGAAATTGTTTTAAAGAATCCATTTTATGTAATTTTTATGAAATTTTATTATCACTAATAAAAAAATAAATTGAACTTACAAAAGCAATTGTTACAAGTGCAACCGATAATAGAATTACAAAAGAAAAAACAATCTGAAAATAATCGACTATTGTATTATAATAGGTTCTTCTGTATCAATTGATACACACCTCAGTGATAGCTCATGTTATGTAAGTTACATATAGAGAATCATTCGATGTTAATGTGTTTCCAGCATTTCTCGAATATAGACGATACCAACTGTAGAAACAGGATATACACGTCACATATTGGATTAGGGAAATAAGCTAAATTTGGTCGAGCTAATGTTTTACTGAAGTAGTTGTATGGCATGGCACATGATTGTGGCAGATTATTCAAATATGGTACTTCTGCTTCTGCTATCATGTTCTTCTAACAACAATACGTGAATAGATCTCAGTCTTTAAAACCTGATGTTTTAATCTTAGTTTGAGCCAACATTAAAATCAATATAATTTCTGTCTCTGTTCTGCTCGCCTCGAAACGCTTACATCCTACATCTGTTACTTGCGTTATTTAGTGTATTCGTGACTTTTATCTATAGTTTTTCCCATCTACTCTACCTTCAGTTTGTTTTGAATAGCTTGTCGTGCTCTTGTCAGTTAATTTTTCCTCTTACTATACTTCTTCATAAATACGATGTGGTCCGCATAATTATCTTACCCACCACGACAAAATGACGAAGACTAATCGATGAACAGTTTTCCACGCTTAGGTGGTTATGTTACTGATATTGATTGTCTTTTTATATCACAAGTAGTAGACACAAGCTACATTTTGGTCTATAAGCTTTGTTAGCATACAGTTTAAATTTTTGTATGCTGTCAATCAATTCTGCGGTATTTTGTACTTCACTCTCATTTTTCCTAAAATATCAAACATCTTGTTCATATAGATCAATAGCTAGCCCAAAAGATACCACCTTGTTGTTGGAAATAGCCTGCAGTTTGAGTTAGAGGTTGTCGAGGTGTCTGTAGCGCTGTACCAATAACAGTCAGGAGGAAGCGACTGAGGAAATGGAATGAAGGGTTTTCTTGCTTTCCACAAAACCAACACTTTTGAATTATTGACTACTTTCGTAGTTTTTGTTTATTTAAAAAAAACATGGTTAGCGGAAAAACCTAACTCTAATGTCTTTCCTATTTAAATGTAGAAGTTTGTGGAAACGCTTCCGTAAAGTTCTAGAACGAAAAGTTTTGACTGGTGAAGTCCTGGATGCGAGGTTTAGCTGATTTTCAAACTGAAATGGTTCAAGTTCTTATTCTCCTGTTTTGCAGCTATCGTGGCGAGTTAAACGGCCGGCTCGGAACTACCTTCTGAGAGCCTCCCCTGACCAAGGCATCAGCTTGTTTGTTACCACTAATGTTACTATGTCCAGGCACTCAAAGCAGCTTGACCCAATTATGCGAACCAAGTCTGCTTAGCATTCGATGACAACCTTTTACCAGCATTGACTTTCTCATGTGAGAATCCAAAGCCTTGCAGGCCGCTTGGCTTTCAGTACATATATGTACATCCTTCTTGGCGTAACGGAGATTCTCTTCAACAGAAACTAAAATGGCAAAATTTGTGCCTGGAGCACCGTGGAAAACCTGTCAGGAGCAAAGGCAAACTCTAACATCTTTAATTCGAGTCTACTTTTTCCTGTTGGAGACGACAGCTGCCTTTTGAGCATGTGTCTTAATAATAATATGAAGTGGCGAACATCCACAAGTGCCTTTAAAGCCGCAGTAGGTGCAGTGTACAATTTTTCCGTAGCTTCTAGATAAGCCAGTCTTAAGAACTAAGTTAGGCGTCGTTGAAAACAAGACTATTGGGCAGTGAACCAATTACCAAAGACGCATACCTACCTAATTAATAGCTTGGGTTTAGCCGCAGGTTTTTCTGAAGTATCCTCTACTAACTCAGAGGAGTGTAGTAGTTGTTTGTATTTTTCTGTCGACATGTTTCATTTGGAATAGCTTAGCGTCAAGGAGATATATTTGACCACTCTAGAGAAGCGCTGTATGATTTCGCAATGCTCAGGTTTAATAAGGTATGCCTGTCTTTTTCATTTGGTAAAAATTGCTAACTCGGTTTTGGCGGTATTAACTCTAAGACATTGGTCAGTACAATATCGTTCTGCTATCCACACGGACCGTTCTGAGAGCCCGCTGACAGTATATAGAAATTTACCTGAGATTATGTTTACAAGATCATATGCATTGCGTATAATCATAGGCTTACTTGAGTTCCGCGAGTTCGCCGTCAAGGACGAGGCACCATGGTAGAGGTGAAAGAACTTCTAGTAGAAAGCAGCCTCTTCTGACTGATGCTTTCGCCATAGTCTCATCGGGCGGGCAAGGTCATTACTTATCGTCTTATCAGCATGGTCCTGACTCACTTAATAATGGTGTTATTGGGGCTAGGTATGGTAGCAGCTAAGCGCATAAAAGCAAAGTTGTGTTGCACCGCCTTTTCGACTTTAAAAACATTCGGGTAGAGTGCTGCCTTTGCGGATTTACCTGGCTGGTAGGCGTGCTGCCATGGATGCAAACGTGAAGTGATAGATGCACCATTTTCACAAACCTATCAGCTAGCCTGTCCTGTTGTTCCAGCAGGAAAAAGGTTAAGCTGATATATCTAAAGCATTCCACAGTATCGTAGTTGGTACGTCCTCCTTTTGAAATACAAACTAACTTTGTGATTATTTAATATACAGAAATGCAGGATCTCCAAGCCTTCTTGTAATAGTGCCGGAAATATCCTATTCGCCCCTGGACTTTTTAAGGAGTCAAATGTATAGATGACCCATTTCACAACCATTGAGGCCGTCCTACAATCCGCAGTCGTAACCGCATCGCGAGATGATACCTGCTGTTACAATAGATCCAAGAAAGTGAACTTTCATGAAATGCCTAAAGTATTTTCAGTAGTGGTTGTAAGCCTACCAAATAGAAGCCTTAAGGTCTTCAGTCTGATGTTTTTTGAAGGGGTTTTGGTGGCTTCCAGAAAGTATTTGAAGGTTCTAGTTCCACCACGAAACTTTTCTCTATTTAACTTTCTTGCTTAAGGAACAACTGCTTTAATAGGAGGCCCCGATCAATCATCGCAAGAGTTTTGTCAGAAACTCCACCTCATTGATGTTGCGAGACCTAAGTGCATTAATCAATATATCTTCAAGGCTTAAAATATAAGCCACCCAGTTGGTGGTCTTAAGAGTCTCTGTAGTAACTCTCTTCCGTCCAACTACGTCAACCACAACTAAAATACCGGTTCTTAAGCATATTTCTTTAAGAATATTTAAGGTATGCAACTGTTCATGGCCCAAAACTCTATTGGCATCACGTTTGAAGACCATTTATCTGGTCTTCAAAAACAGCAGGGATGAAGATGATGTTTAAGCAATTAATATGATTTGCTATATTTTTTTCAAGTTAATAATAAATTTAATGCGACAACTACACAGTATGTAAATATTGTACATGCATAATCACGGCCAGTAGTGTTTGTTGTGCACACCAATAAATTATCTAACAATGTAACTCTTGTAATTCATAAGTGTGAGCGGAATTAAAAAGAAAGATAAACGTTAATACGAGTTTTTTTATTAACATCTAATGCCGTAAAGTCAAAAATTATATAAACTAAGCACCACTTTGCAGCTTTCAGACGCTGTTATTGCGAATAGCTGAAGGGGGTAAGTGAGTGACGAGATTACCGAAGAGGAGAGACAATTCAATAGTGCAAGAGAGGATGCAGCAGCCAGTAGCTCTTATCCGTTTCTTTTCGAGCTTACATTCGCCTAAGGCCGCTTAGCAGAAGCTCTGCGCGTCTCTTGTCTTCAATTACTTACATTTTCTGTCTCTCGGATATATTTTTTTATCAGGACTGGGGCCGTCGTTTTATAACTTTTTTATTTCGTTATATCCAATTCTCTATATTGGATTCCCCCGTTTGGAAGGGCGCTCGCTCGGGAGACATTGTATAATTCGACGACAGTAAAACAATTTTTACGCTTGTAAGTCGTGGGGGCGACGTGTCATTAGGTCATCAGGGGGAGACACCTCGCGGCTGCTCCGACCACATTCCATTAAGCAACGTCGGCTGCAATTCCTGGCGAATATTGATGAAGCTCCTCGCGGCCGGACGCGCGCCTTGAATGTCAATTCGTTGACAAGATCGCATTTGCTCTCTTTCACCCTCTGCCGGCTAATTCCTCTCGGAATAACATCTGCCTTCATCAGTATATTCTAATTTCTTTTTTGCCGTCTCGAGTATAACGCACACCAGAACGAGTTAATTGCTTTAAGCGGAGAGGAAATTAAAATTTATAAGTCCTTAGATTCAATATGCAGCCGCCCGTTGGAGTCGGCTTTATCTCACCTTCAATTTAAGAACTCGTACGTATCGCATCTGGATCTGTTCTCATCCTCTGATTATCCTCCTTGACTTATGCAAATCGCACCGTGTATATATCTTTAATATAATTTTCCTGCGACTAAATTTACCTAATCCTCTCCATTTAGCAGGACCTGCGAAAATTAAGAGCTCACTAACGCCGTTATTTAATATTGGCGGCGTGTGTTTTAGCGACATAACAAGTCGCGGTTAGATCGCTTGATGGCGGCCCATTAAAACAGATTTATCACGCAATATCGCCCAAGGGCGGATCAAACTGCTCACATCTCTTTTTAATAACATATACCAGTACGACATCGTTAAACAAGTTAACCTGTATGAACCTTAAGAGAAAGGCAAAAAGAAAATAAAGACGAATTGATTAAACATATACTTTATTAGTTCTAGATCACTTTTCTTTTTTTATTGCTCGAAGGTAACTCTCAAACCTTTTTTATACACCTACATTTAAGCGGTGCACCAACTGCTAAGGCCATACAATCTTCTATTTAACATGCACAAAACGACACAAACACTCATGTCCTGGCCGGAATTTGAACCCCAAGCCTGGTCTGCCATTGCTACTTCAAACAAGCACAGCTGTAACGTTCCAGGAATCGATCTATTTATCCATATATTAAACCCGTAACTGCCCCACCATTACATGGCGACGGGCCCACACATCTCGAGGGAGTTTATTTATTAATTTAAGTAAAGGTTTATGTTTGTCATGTAAGGCGACGCGGCACATATAAGGCAGAAAGCAAACAGATATCCGAGCGTTTTTTAGTAGCGGCTTAATAATTTGTTTAAGTTGTGTTAATAGAAATACGAGTATGACTGAAATACGACAAGTAAAAACAATAACTAATGAAACACATAATTATTCATGTAGAAAGACTAAATAGCCAACAAGAGCAAAATTACAATAAAAACAAAACAACAACAGCTCTGGCAGCAAGACATGAACTATACACGGTAATAACAATAAATAAAAAACAATAATTATATTTAATTCCTGAAGAAGCATGTAGCAAAGATTCGGTATATAACATCCTAATACGAACGTCAACACATAACCAGTAAAATGGGCTACACCTAAATATGCATCGGCCGAGTATTGTTCATAATCTGAATTGTACAGATACTGCCCCATGCGCATCTACGGCAATATTGTGTACAATCAACAACGCGTTTTTTTTAAATTAATAATATAATTAATAAGCTTAGAATATTATGCTGTGATAGGATTATTACAATATAGATGCTATTAAAAGTGATGATCAGTCCGATTATGAATATTACATTACAGAATTTCTAAGCAACTTAACACCTTCCTGTATGCCAACCGACCATCTGCAGTTAAAGATTCATGCTGTTATACTTTTACTACGAAATGGAAGTACGTATAATGGTGTTACACTAATCGTGATAAAATTAATTAAGAATTTCATTGAAGCTGGAAGGACAATAGCCGCAAAGTCTGGACTTTTACTCCCAAAACAGCAAAAAACTTCGTTAGATTTCAATAAGCAAACAAATACCATGGGAGGGGGGGTACTCAAATCCATTAAGTTATACATGAAACCTGTTGCACGATTTTGCAAGATTATATAACTGCAATATTTGAGATACATTGTTTCGTTCAGTGTTACTTTATTTTTCAGCTAGGCCAGAGAGGCTTTTCAGTCCGTATCTTAACGTCAAGGAAAAATTAAAGCATGGAAGAAATGATGTTAGTTGAAGTAAGTAAATAGATTAAAATAGCATATTCATAAAATTGTTTCGTGTAGTATTTTTAAAAACCGTGACCATTCGTATTCTACTGATATGAACCCTGTTACTATTTCACAAGAAATTGTGCAAGCATTAATTGCAGCTGACCAAATGATATTTCTTTGTTAAGCGCATCTTCAACATTACAATACAATAGCATAACCCGTTGGCTACGCCACAAGCTTTTCTTTACAAATAACTGCTAGAAAATTTACTCGAAGAGATATATTGATGCAGTTCATACATTCAATACGTCCTCGCTAAACGTTGAGACAGAGGGAGGGGACCCGGATTTACAGTAAGCCCACTACGCTACCTACTTTATTCTCTTCTTCATTGATACCAAAAAAACAAAGGGCATAGCCCACGGGTTTTTATGTTAATCTGAATTTCTTCCACTTGACTCAACGTTTAGTGGCAAGGGGCCTTCACTACTAGAAGCCACAAATTTACGCGTTTATTATATAAGGCGCATATTTGTTGGTACAGCCGACCCCTACAGTTTGTAGATGTAGATACCTACTTTATTTACTTATGTATTGTAAATAGAAACTGCTGAAGGCATAGCCCACGGATATTTTCGTTATACGGAAACCCTTCCACCTGACTTAACGTTTAGTGACTGGGAGCTCCCGCTACTAGAAACCACATATTTACGCGTCCATTATAAAAGGCGCATATTTGTTAGCGGAACACTACAGTTTTCGATAAAAATAAGCAAAATTTAATGTTTAAGGTTTGTGGGTACGATTGAGACATAATCTGTCTATAACTAACAATTCCACGTCAGACTCCTCGAAGAACACATATGTTGGGTTACTGATTCCTTCTGTCGGGCTCGAGATTTACTTACGGCAGGATCAGGAATAGATCACTACCTAAAGTTCTGAGAGAAATGCAGGTCAGATTATGCAAACGGTTCCGCGCGCGAAGATAACCATAAATAACTCAAATATCAAATTTAGAAGTTCTATTATAGCTGAGCTTTCAAAAGGTATCAGCAGATATCTGAAAATGTTGTTTTATTATCTACAACTATTTCAACACTGAATTACCATTTACATCTTAAAAACACAAAACTCCAGATGAAACTTACCTGACCATACCTTACCAAACCTGTCATACACAATCACCATTAATAGGAATCAAGGATGGACGTTTATTTCTACAGTTAGAAGGATGTATAATGTCAAAATTTAAATTTAAAACGCTAACGAACGGCGCCAATTTGAAGAAAAAATGGGTACTTTTATTTTAAGATTGTTTGGTGTCGGTCACGCTAGATAGAGATATAAATACAAAACAATAAACATTTGCATGATTACTTAGTAGTTACGTATGTTCAGTTCAATCGCCGACTTTTCGTATTTGAAAATATACAATACTGGAGGACGCATGCGGTATATGTCGTGCAACTCAACACAGTTGTTTATTACATTTTAAAAACAAGTTACCAAAAAACGCTGGTTATAGACAACGGATTCCGCTAGTCACTATTATTAAAGCTCAAGGGCAGACGTTTAATAAACTATGAATTTATTTACCAAAGCCTATATTGTCACATAAGGACCTTCAAATGTGAGCCAATTTCAAGGAAAAGTGGGCGCATTTACTGAAAATATTATACGCAACAAAATAATAGAATTATAATTTCAAAATATTTATTTTAATGATTTGTATATAACATACTTCTTTGTTATATTTAAGTATACAAGATTATAAAAAAAACTACACATTGCTATAATTATTATAGTATTGAGTATTGACATGTTAAACATTGAAATAATTTAAAACGTTTATGATAAATATCGCTATATTAACTATCGGTTGTATTTATTTGTGTTATAAGCAGTTTTTAAATTTGTTAACAGTTTAAAAAAAAACATCCGCGAGTTTAGCTAGTTTTGAATTAAGTTGCGTTTACGTTGCTTACTACCGATATCTACGAAACCCAATCAGATAAAGATTACTAAAAATTTTGCAATATTCTGAAGAATTTTATTAAATTGTAGCAAACTCGGAATAATGTACAGTTTTGCATATTTTAAGAAAGAAAAACTACAAATAGACGCATCGGAAAGTGTAGTTTTAGATGAAATCTGTAGAATGATAACTGGCAGGTAAGCTAACTAACATGACGGCTAATAAACCGATAAGTAAATTTTTAAATTGGTTGGGTATGACCCGATTGAGCTGATAAACAGTTGTACGTTGATAGCTAACGTGTGTAAACGTTATTTGATACACGATTTGCATAAATAAACGTTTGTATTGTCAAATGCTCCACAATATTAGCTTACTTAAACTGTTTATTTATAGTCTGCTAATTATAATATCTTTCTATTATAATATAGCAGACATTTAACGTTAAAGTAAAAAATGTTTTATGTAATTCCTTTTTTTTAATTGCTATGTTTGCAATAACCCATTTATTTTTATATTTTAAATAGAAAGCTCTTAAGCCCGAAAATAATTTTTTTCTACTTCCATCTTTAAAATGCCATTTATCGCATATGTTTCACTGACGCTAAGTGATCTTTTAAATACACCTCGACAAGCTGTGACTTTGTGCGCTTTAGTCACGGGCTGAAGTTAGCTCTAGGTTTTTAATCGCAAAAATCAATTGAAACTAAAAATCAAGTTAGTTGTCACTTGTCATCAATCTGTCATGTTTATTAATATGGCTTAAGAATAAAATAATATCCAAATTTTAGTATTTTTGTGATGGTCATAGAAAAAGTATAGTATGCAATTCGTTTTATAAACTTCTCTAGACAGTCGTTTTAATAAACACTCGCTCCGCTCGTGCCTAATAAAACTCGTGACTAAAATGCTGTTTCTAAAACTTGTTGCTTAATATACTATAAAAATAATCAATAACAGATATTTATTTTCGTACGTATTAAAATGTGTTTACACATTATAATCCCTAGCAATTATAAAAGTCAGAACATGCTGATTTAGGAACAATAAAACTTAATGACTTGATATTTGCTATCTATGTTTGCAGATAACTCGATTTCTATTCCACAGCTTCTAATAATGGTGAATTTAAGAAATTATTTATAAGTTCTAGCACAGATAAGGTTAAGGTTAACACTACAGATATACGGTAAATATGTGAGCTATCGGCAGCTTGTTTTATATGATTAATAATCTGCAAAAAGATGGCGCTACAATGACAATTTATAATTAAGCCACAGATGACTGTAGTTGAGCAGATTACTTAGCACATATTCAAACCAAAAGTTAGACAGCCATCTGCCATGTTTAATTGTCAAATCGCAATTTTTCGTAAATAATTAATATTGAAGCCAATTCTACTTAAATTATATTCATGATGTGACAGATGCACTCAAATCCCTGATAATACAGTTTCAAACACCTTTCAACAGTAATAAACAAATAGCGATAGCAGCGCCCTAAAGTTGGTCTGGTGCGTTGTAGCCAAACTAACGCTAATTTCGTCTCCAAATATGAGCGGACATTTTGTATAAAGGGTGGTATATCTGTAGTGTTAACCTTATCTGTGGTTCTAGCTTTACTTCGTTGAAGTCCATATTTATTGAGTATAAATACAATACTTTTTACTTGAAAAATATTAAGAGATTAGTTTGCTCGTTCATTAAAAGTACAGTTTTTATGTGTTTGTGAAATGCAAATACTTTCGGTGTAACTAATTTACGTATAAAATCATACAGTTGTAAAAATATATACTGTTATTAGTAGGAACCGGATTTAAAAAAAATTAAAATAAAATTTGGGAGCTGTTTGTTTACGCTCAAAACTGCTTAAAATAAGTTTTAACCGCCTAATTTTCTTTTTAGCGTCTGATCAGGTCTGAAATACTTTTTCAAATTATTTTTGCTTTATTACCTGTACTTATACAGCATTTGAAATTTTTTAAGCCCTAACAGCTATTTACTCATAATGCTTGAAAACCCAATGATGCATTATTCTATAGGCCCTGGGGCTAATATAAGCTCGGTTATCATTTAAGCTCTTGCTAAGCTTTTGACCCCTCCTCAAACGGTTACTAATTGCCTGTCCAGCCTACTTTAACACCCCAGTAAGTGAAAATTAAAAGCTGTTCTATAAGTAAGTCTTGGCTACCTACATATTTTGAGAGAGAAACGTCTTTTTCTAAATATAAGTCAATTTTGTCAGACGACCGACAAAGTTTTACAATCGAAAACGTATTTAATTATTTAATTTGTAATGCAAATACACAGTAGTACCTAATAAACATGTTTAAAAATAAATAAATAGGTAATTTGTTTCAAATAGATAAAAGCACTGAAAAAATAACCAATTGTTGAATTATTTCTCAAGAACAACACAGCAAAACAAACGTTAAGTTGTTCCAGTATAAAGCTATTTAGATATTCTTATATTTTAAAACGTAAATCTAAAATGGGCGAAACAGGTCGCTGGTACTTTCGGCTTTCCCATACTTTTTACGTTTTAAATATTCTCGCGTCAAGAAGTAATAGAAATTTACATCTAATCTAGCCGGTACAATCCCGCTGCAGACTCAAGACGATGGTTACTTACGGATTGCGCGCTCTCCTACGACGCGACGTGAAAGCCGCTAAGATATTAAATGCGCTCGCGAAAACAGCTTTATTTATACAGTTATCAAAAATATGCAAAGAGTGAAAACTACTTTTTTATTAGAGTAAGTAAAAATTCCTAAAGTGCTTATTAGCTATCATTAAATCATTCTGCCCTAATAAATGTTTGGCGTAATTGAATTTATGTGGGTGTTTATACTAGTAACAACATACATGTTCTTTGTGACTAATATAAAAATTTCTAATTGTCTGTCCTATATAAAGCGAATTACAGTGGGAGCAAGTTAATTTGTTACTGTCTGATTTTAAATAATCTGTTTTTTCTTTGGCATTAGGCAGTATATTTGTTATTTTGAATTGTTGTTAAGGTTTTTAGTTGTTTTAAAACGTACTTTACATTTAGTTCTATTGTTTATAGTTTTAGCAATTTTCTTTTATTTTTCGACAAAATATGAAATCGAAGCATATTTAATTGTATTGGAAGAACTATTTGATTAAGTTTCTTGAATAGCTAATTTATGATTTCCTAAATTCGGACATTTACAAATAGGTGAGTCGGTTAAGTGTCACCCTACTAATATTTTCTAAGTTATTAAAAAAATTTTTTCTTAATAAAAGTGGTTGATAATCAACTTTTGCATAACTTCAAAGCTTTAAAGCAATTACACTGGATGTTTAGTTATGCCTGTACAGAACATTTCTTTGTTGTTTTAATTAAAACAATATGTATATTATTAATTTGACATTTTGCGTTTAATTCTAGATACAGAAGTGTTAAAGTGCTATAAATTATTGATTTTTGAGTTATTTTGACATTTATGGACTAATATTGCAACATTGACATTTTAAATAGTAAAAACGTTCACCTATATTGCTATTTCGCACTAATTATTCATACATTACGGCGTCAGAGTGGCCGACTGGTTAGGGCACTTGCTTGCCACGCGGATGGTCTCGAGTTCAAATCCGAGACTGGATGGTGGATCTACCCTGTCACTTTTTTTAAAATTGGGAACCAATCCTCTTGAAAGGGTAGTAAAGTAAGGCAGCCGTCTAAGTCGAGGTGCTCATCACACCACCTCGTACTTGGTAAAAAATGCAAGACGGCTTGCCCTCGAAAGCGATGATCGGTGGCCCTGGCCCACCGCATTGCAAGCCAAACTCCTCAATGGAGTGCAGTGCTTCCGATTTAACTGTTTTACTAATTTTATGTCAATTTTGCAAAAAATTGAAACGACAATAATTTATATGTTGTTCAAATGAACTCCGTCCCCCGATATTTTTGAACACCGTAAGATGTAGAATGACATTCTCTTTCAATCTCTTATGGAATTTTTCTCTGTTACAGAGAAATTTTCATTTCTTTAAATTTATTAGTTATATTAAGTTATTTGTCTACTTGTTTACCACCCTATCAATACTAACTAAAAAATAGTTAAAATGTCTTAAATCGGCCCTTCCTCCAAAGTAATTCAACCCTTCCAGTAGGCTCCTCCCAAATAAATTTTGCCTCTTCACGATAAATGGGAAAAATCACCAAAACCAGGGGTTAATCTTCATACCAGGGATTTTACAAATTAAAAGTTGGCAGAAAATTCTACTCTTCGCCTTTTCTCGCAGCCGTCGTTAACAAGCGAAATCTAACGATTTACTATCCTCCTAAGTACTGGTTAATAAAATATTTTTCAACATGTCACGTATTACAACAAGCTGTCATTTTAAAATATAATAAATATAAAAATTAAAGTATTTTTTCAGAGAATATTCGAGTGTGACAGTAAGCTGTCAATTAAGTAACGAGATTGAATTTTATTATTCAAATATAGGAGCTCCCTCTAAAACGTTATATTGGTAAAATAACGAGCTTTTATTTTATGTAAAAGCATAATCGTGTTTGTCAGTTTATCGATACCGCTTGTTTAATAATTTTTTCGGAAATCAACATAATAATACAAGGAAATCCATTTAAATGTTACACGAATTTTAAGCCATGGAGATATTATATTTCGAATATCAAAGAGAAAACTTGCAGAATAAATAGGACGCGAACGTATTTGAATATATGGAAGCAGCGGCATATATTTGATTTAAAGGAAAAAATGGCTTTGTAAAGGGCGGAAAGAACAAAATAATCATATTTGCTTGCGCAAAAGTAATTTCTATATACAAAGAGTAAGAAAATTGCTCTGTGTGCATACACATAAAGAGAATTTAATTTTCACTTGCCGAGTATAATATAATAAACGCGGAAAGCGTAGCACGCGATGTAAATATTGAAATAACAATGTGTAAACTCTACCCACGTTTACAATTTACGCACCTGCCAGATATAACAATCGTATCTAACAAATGTAATTTACAAGGACCGGACCGGAGAGAGTAGAACCAAACAAAAGCTCAAACACTCAGGATTCCGGTGACGTGTGCGGCTGGCTCTCGCTATAAAAGAAAGCTCTTTCGAAACTCGTTAGAGACATCCATTACGTCTTATCTATTAATAATCAGGGCTGTATCCCCGGCGGATACAAAATAAAACAAGAGTCCGCGGGCGGATTACGTGAGATTGTTCGGACCGCCGCCGGTCGCAGCTTATACTTCCGAATTTATCGTCCGTGTAATTGGGTAATCACCTGTAAATATAAAGTCGTGCATGCTACGGTATCATATTTTGATCTGCTGCTATAACACCTACAATTTGCGGCTACATTTGCATATAGATCGACGGGCGCTGACGTGCACCGTACCGTCCGCACACACTCTGATTCACGATAACTAAACATGGATGAACTAGATTTTGAATATATTAACTGACCGGTGCACGTAACAAGATAGCCAACAGCAAGCGGCCGTCCCTTATCTCAAAACGTAGCCTTCAAACGAATTTATCGCGCCACTTGAAAGCTTTAACTCGCTTTCGGTCTTAATTTCTTCCACTTGACGTTTCAAGAACGAACATGAAGGTTTTTCACAGTCATGCGATTTAATTACATGTTATAATGTAGCATTTTTTCAGGCCAAATTTACCTATCAACCACTGTTTACCATATCATAATTTAGGCCTTCGAACTCATATGGCATTACAAATAAGGGCCATCCCAAGTTATATAACCCTTATTGCGTGCATACTTGTCTTAAAGTTTATTTGTCTCGTTTAGAATATCTCTCATTAAATTTGCAACTTAAATCGCAGTTTTTGGTTGCAAACTATTCATGATAAATTCCGTAGAAATGTCTAGTATAACCAAGTCCCAAAACCCTATATGCCCTTATAATACCTTTTTCTATTCCTCGCTATGCGAAGTTATAGCTATAGAGCAAGGTATTGTGATCATCATGTAGAATTTGAAGCAAATGCGATCATTTAGCAGTTATTTTCGTTTTGGGCTTACTGGCCGACATCCGAATATTTCGAATTATGCCTAAAAGAAAGGTACTTTCATGGCAAACATTTTCAACCTAAACCTTTAAATAGAAGCAGGTTTTAAGATCTTGAGAGACCAATATAGCGGAGGCTGCGAAGGTGACTGTGTGTACGTCCGTATACACTTCATTGCAGCCCAGACTGCTTAAAGCAGAAAACCCAAATTTAGCTTAAAGATTGGTAATTCCACTGGGACGAAACCGCAACAAAACGTGGTTGGTCCTCCCGAAAAAATGGGAGAAGAGTGGCGCTGTACTTGAAAATAGGCGCACCCGAGAAAGACCCTTGGATTCGTATTATACTGTCACCCTAGCCCTTAATTAATAGTTTTTTTTTGTATTATTGGAAATATTAAAATAGGGAAATTATTTAAAATTTCCAGTAATACAAAAAGAATATTATAAATTAAGAAATAGCGAATAACAAGTGGAACATTCAGCTACTGGAATGTTCTGACATCAAAGAGTTGTATCAACAAAGCGTCTAGGAAGAAAACAGTACGCAACAGCTGACATCGAGGAAAAAAATAGCTGAAACCCTAATCGCAACCGCGCCAGATAGTCTAAACAGACCATCGTCGCCAATAACCCCTAGAAGGAAAGCCCCTAGCACGGCATCAACAAGCACAATTTAAATATATTAGGAACAAGAACCCCCAGTTGAAGAAAATGTTGTGGATAGCAATTATTAACAAAAGAAAGGCCCAATAGCAACACAAAGCGGGAACGTGCAAAACTTTTTTCCAGAATTTAAACAAGTATTCACCGGAAACCGAAATACATACAAATACATAAAAAACCAGGAGAGCGTTGATTCCCTTTTTTCACAGGATTTTTATTAAACATTGCAACAAGAAGAGGGCGCTTACGTATAATAATACACTGGAAAACTGAATTAAGGACAACGGGAAATGCCCAGCGACAAATAAAAGAAACGGACCACTGGCAACTGGAGCCACCTCCAACTACAGAGGTAATCACAAAAATAGCACACTATTTTTAAAAAATCCGGCGCCAGCAATAGAGCACGTACAACTGTACAAGTGAAATTGCTACAAGCCGCCCCAACAACCTTTATATAAAAAGTATGTAAAACGATAGAAGAAATCTGGAAACGGAATGAAGTACCAACGGAATGGATTACAACCATGCAAATTCCCTACCAAAAGTTAAAAACCCAATATCTACGACAGACTACAGGAAAATCAGTTTTTGCAGTGTAGGCTACAAAATATACGCTAACTACGGAAATACCGTCGTACCAAGCAGCATTCCTAAGCTACAGATCTGTGTAGGATCATATACAGTGAGTTTTTCTTTTATGTATACATATCAGCTATGTATACTTTTACAAAAAACATGTCAATGCATTGTTTTACTGCAATCTATAGGCAAGCAACTGTACAGAAAATAATAGTGAGAGAAAGGTTTATTCCTCATAGTGTGAGGTTATGTTCAATGAGTATGTTTGTGAATAAACGCAAAATTATTTGAATATAAATTTTTTTAAATAAAACTATCATTTTTAAAACATAAAATATCAATAATTTACAAATTTTATGCTAAATTAAAATAAAACGAATTGCTATTAATTTGACATTAAACAATTTGATTACTGTTTCCACGGCAGACTATTCTTTTCAAAAATTGAAGCTTTGAAATGTAGTGTATAATAGTTGGTTGCCTACAGACTGCAGTAAAACAATGCATTGATATGTTTCTTATAAAAGTATACATAGCTGGTATGTATAAAAAAAAAGAAAAGCTCACTGTAGATGTACTGAAACACATATTGGATGAACGATGGAGAGGGGGAAGAAAAAACGGTACAAGTAGCTCTAGACGTAACAAGAGCATTCGACACCGTACAGCACGTCCCTGTTGGAAGCCCTGAAAAACTTAAGAACACCGCATTGTATCGCCAACCGGATAATAACAGCATGTCTAAAGGAAAATACCACGTTGCAGTAGTTTGAGCAAAGAACAAAAGCATATACAAAAACGAAAGGAGTTAACCAAAGATGCCCACTCTCACTCTGACTATTCATGATGGCATTGCACAGGGTCCTAGAAAAAACAGCTGCACACATGACGACGCCATCACCAATTGCAAAAAAACCTTAACCTGCCAAATAGTCTTACTTATATTGCGGATGACCTAATAATCATAACGACAGAGGGAGAAGACGCGGGGAGACTTCTAGAACTGCTGATAAAAACAAATGCAGACTAGACTAGAAATATATGGGGCCCTAAGTGTAAAGTGAAAATTTGCTGTGCGTTTCACGGCATTTAAGACAATTTGTCCCCATATTTATTATACATATATACACACATTTAGCTAAATTCTTTTTATTTTAATAAATCATTCTAGATTTAAATAAATTTTTAAACATTTGGTTTACATGTTCTAACATTTAATAAAGCATTAGAGATTTAAATAAATCGTAAAACATTTACTTTAAATTTTCAAATATTTATGGTGGTAACGTTCAACAATTATGAACACGTTTTCCGTATTTCAAGAATTTGTTCTACCAATGTTAGTTCAATCATCAATAACAACATATTTAACAACATAAACAATGCATAATTTATTATTTATACGATGAAAGTTTCCTCAACATTTCCTTGAAAACGTAATTTTCAGTCTGTTTTGTTTAAGCGTCGAACGCTCCCACCATGACCCTGCCTTGCGCCATACTACCGGTGTAAACGGTCTTGGTGTCCTAATTTGGCTGGGCTCACCAAGGTCAAATAATTATGACAGGTTAACGTTAATAGCGACAGCTTAAAATTAAATGTTGAAACATTTATTTAAATTTGTAAGGATTTATTTATATCGCTAAAAATTTATTTAAATCTGCGAATATTTATTAAATATTGAAAGATTTAAAACAAATATGTGCAGATTTGCCTAAATACATACAGGTTTACTAAATATTCGAAAATTTGAAATAAATGTTTTAGGATTTATTTAAATCTCTAATGCTTTATTAAATATTGGAATATTTAAACCAAATTGTTAAGAATTTCATTAAGTCTAGAATGAGTTATTAAAATAAAAAGCATTTAGCTAAATGTGTGAATATATAATAAATATTGGGACAAATTGCCTTAAATACCGTGAAATGCACAGCAAATTTTCACTTTACACTTGGCGCCCCATAGAAATAAACATCAGCAAATGTGAAGCGGTGGTAAGAACTCCAGACAAAGAAAGAAATAGAGAAGCAGCTGATAACATACTTAAAATAGGAAGCCGTGAACTAAAACAAACACGCAAACTCAAGTACCTAGGGGTTTATATACCAGACTCATTAGCACGACCGGAGACAGTAAACCAAAGAATAACCAAAGCACACCAAGCCACACACATGGTTCTTTTTCTCACACAAAAACAAATTACCAAAAGGAATAAAGAAGATAATATAACTCTATAATAGCCAAAACTGTTTTATACGGATTGAAAACGACCGCAATCACTTCGAAGAATAGAAAAGAAAATACTCAAGCTATTTCACTAAACACGGGGGATCAAACAATTCGACGGCACAGGAAATTTTAGAAAGAAGAACAATAACCAAACGACTAACTACACAATTAGATATTGGGTACATATTCTGAGAAGACATTCCAAACATTTTCTACAGCAAGTTTATGCCATGAAAACATAAGTAAAGAAGATCGGAAAACTATGCTATATGTGGAATACATCATTAGAGCGAGACATCCAAAACAATGGCATATCTAAACAGACATGGGAGGCATGGGTAAGAAGAAAAGAGGATATACGAAGAGAGACAAGAAGAATGTATGCACTGATTAAAGGATCAAGAATTGATTGAAAAAGAACAGGCTAACGTAAAAGAGGAGCTGGAAAGACTGTGAAGAAGGGGAGAAAGCAAAGGAGTAAGAACAAAACGCGCACCAGTGGAAAAGAAAACGATGAGTACATACGAGTCAACGGCAAAGGGGAAATTTAGAAAGTAAAATCGAGCTGCGTGAACGTTACAATTAAGTGGTAATAAAGTTTAAACTACGAGTTTTAATTACGTATTTAAAACCATCATCAATGCGTAGCTTACTAACTACTCGGTGTTGCAGCAGCGATGTCTTGTGGTGTGCATTGTAGACATTCTAACGCTATTGAACATTCGAGTATCGGAAGTCGATCTTCCAGCTTCATGTCAGACGATGATAATGGTGTTTAAATAATCTAAGCACACGGCCCGGTTTAGGCAGGCAGAGCCTACGAACAAATACTGCTCAAACTTCTAGAGCAAATGCTTGTAAAAGCAGACAAGCTACAGGTCCTTACCTGATTATGCTGGGTGTAGTTCCCAAATGACGACGCGGTCTAAGCCGAAAGTAAACTGGAATATTGACATGTACTATATAATTACGATCTGTGATGAAGTAGTCTATTTCATGTTTTGCTTTACCGTTGCGATGGGATTAGGCAACAACCATTTTATCTGTGGTTTCTTTTTAAAGACATTGTTCAAGGCGAAAATTTTAAATAACTTTAATTTTGCAAATCTTAATGCTGTACAAATTACTTCTAATAACAAATTCAAGTAAAAGCAGCAGTTATCGAGTAAATGCCAAAAGTATATAAATCGGCGGTCGTTTTGCAATATAGCCACAGAAACCTAACAGCGAATTTTACTATGTTTCTTTGTCTGAGTTAGTTACGCTATTTGCACAGAAATAAATTAACTTTGCTGGACTATATTCTACAAAATTAAAAGGAGTTATATGAGCTGTTTTTAGCTAACCTATTTTGAACATCGTGACAACTTTCAAAGTATTTTCCACTTCACCGTTTTACATTTTCGAAAATACTCGTGCAGAGTAATATTGTGTCTATAGGATAATTACGATATCAAATTTGATCTCGATCTGTCTATTCGTTTTTGAGTAACAAGGCGTTATATTAACCATTTTCAATTTTGTGTGCCGAGCACGCAAGTGTTCTCACTGAAACGGTTTTTTCCTTTAAACTTTAAGACACTTATTAGCTCTTTACTGCAAAGACGGCACCGGCACCAGCAAACACTGCATTTGTGTTGAAGAAGGTGTAAAATGTTGCAGGGAATGTAGATGTAAAAATTGTGAAAACACGCAAGTAGACGAATATGATATATTGTAAGAAAATTTTGAATTTTGATGTCTTTGTCAGGATCCTGTCCGTTTGTAGTTTACAACTTAACATTGTTTTATTTTGTAGCATTTTTAGTATTTCTTACAGCTAAATGTTTATTGCAATATTAAATAATTACTGTTCTGCACGATTACGTTTCTTAAACAAGTATTCGCATTACGTGAATGATTTTATGTTACAGCAAGATAACATTATACGTATAACTGTTACTCTTCTAACGCCCAGCAAAATGTATTAGTACATCTTTCTCGCACCTATGTTTTGACGTTCCACAATATTAACAAGCCCAACTGTAAGGGCCCTAGCAAGGTTATTTTTGAAACGCGACTGACTATAGATTGTATGAGAAGAAATGTTCGTTGGATTGTAACGAAAAACAAAAAACAAAATTGATATAGTGAAATAAAGATATCAGTACGTAAAAAAATTCTAATCTCTGCTTCCGGTATCGGATTTTTTAAAGCTTATTATGTCGGTGAATTTTTATATACATATACATTTATAATTCAAAATTATGGAGGCGTAACCCAGCCATACACACAACCACCTACAGACAGACATTTTGGCTTCCTGGATGTCTATAACGTGTATTTCCTTGAAAATCGCGATATCGAAAAGTTTCATGAAATAAATGCTGTAAGTATAGGAAAGTAAAAATTAGTAACAATGTTTTATTTATATAAATATTTTAAAAAGGGAGACATTTTGTTCCATTGAATACCTTAAAGTATTAAAGGAAATTAATAGTTAATAGGCTTTACAGTTTTCAATAACGTCATCAAGTAAAGCACAGAAAATGTAATATCTTCAAACTCATGATTGTAGATTTTCATATAAATTTCACGCTTAAATTTCAAACACGACTTCGTAGCACGAAGACTGTGCGTATAACCTCTGTTAACAGGAGTTAACACATCTTTATGCAATGTTTACGAAGGCAAGCAATATGCGTTCATAGTTTCTCCCGCTAAAGTGTCAGACAACCAAACAATTGTCTCGTTTTATTGGCAATAAAGTCCTGTATGTCTTTGTGCCCTCATAAATGTTAGTGTGGTACTATAGTTAGCCTAGAATATTTTAATAGCAACGCGTGTATCAAGGTACTCATTTTATAACTAAACGATATTAATATCGTTGTAAAAAAGTACTATAATTTTTTTTTATTTTTTTGTAAAATAGTTGTAGCTGTGACCTGAGGCGCAAAATCAGAAGAGAAAGAAAGATCTACTATTTATTGATATTTTTTGTTGTGCGTTATGAACTAAAATATGTTTCACTAATTTTAAGGTGGTGTCAAAAGGAATCGGCAAAGTTAATTTGTCGCGGAAAAACAATTTATTTGACGTACTTCCGGTTCAATATGACCGCGACAGGAAGACAATACCCCCATAAAATTCTCTCTCAGTTTTACAATCCGATATCTGCAGTAATAAAATTAAAATTACTTTATCATCCTTCCGCGCCATTAGTCGCTGATTACTTTTGCAATATTAAGGGAAAAAATGCGAAGCGACTGTTTTATCTATTGAAGGCTGGGTTAATTATGGACCCTGGATCTCATTAGTGTCGAGATAATTACTTGCCAAGTTAAGTTACACTTTAATTACAACATTTCTAAGATTTATTCTCCTTTTTTAATTTGCGGAATTCATTTCGCTGAAAAGACGCATCTGTACTCGAAAAAATTACGAGTGAGGTACAAAAAGTCGTATTCTTTATGCGCTTTTGCACTTCTTCTGACGCCATCAAGAAAATATATTACAGTTACCGGGAACTGTGTAATTATAAATATTTAGAGCACAGGTTAAACTGTTTTTCTGTTCCTCCTGGCAACATTAAAACGTTTGTAAAAGACACGTTTTCAAAATTAATTGCATGACCTAAAATAATTATATCCAATTCAAAGTATAAATAGTATTAGATCAAATAATACAACAATATCGTTTTTTTTAAATAATTATCTGATTTTATATTCTATATGACATGACTTTGTTTACAACAAAATTTTCAACTACTATTTTACTACTACTCTTTATAAATATCGCTACAGTTTTTTTACACATCTGAAGAAAAGTTACAATACCTCTCCAGTGCAGTACATCTTCCTGCAACAGGGTGCAAATGAAAGGTTGGACCGTGGGCGCCACTCGCAGTGTAAGTTGTTTTAGGGCTGAACAGATACCGATACTCAGTGTCGATTATCGGCCGATACTTACAAATTTACGATACTCGCCGATTCCAAAGTTAGATACATAGTATCTAAAAGTCAGATACTTTAACGTAACTTCAATGTGCACGATTCTTTAATGCTCTGCGTGGGGTTTTGGCACGATATATTATACCAATGGCGGCTCCTGGTGTGGCATAGTAAAAGGAAAATTTATGAAAGTATTAAAATACGACAAACTGCATAGAGTCTAAAAACTCGTTCTGTTTGTGACAGATTACACACAGCAAGACAATTGACGGGAAATGCATTGCTGCACAGGAAGAAAACGCGCGTTAGTCAAAACAATAATAATATAAATACAGTGGAAGTTAATGACCATAACCACTTATATTTATTAAAAGAAAGGTAAGTTAAGTTGCAATCTGGTATCTCCTAAATTATACTTATTTTTTTATAATTGTATTCACAGTTTGTTAGATTTGTAAGAAAACAATTTATATAGGCAACCCTACGATGTCGCATACCGTATAAGAATAGTAAGAACGGAACCGGCCGCCCCACAGCTGATTTCATCCGCAAAATTAGCTCTCTCGTCCAATATGTGTCACGTATAACTTAATGGACATGAGTAGGCCTATAGTTTTTGTTTACTTATTTAATTTTAATTAAAGTTTTTGGTCTTGTGCTTCTAAAAATCCGGTTTTTAGTTATTATCAAGTATCTAAGCGAAAAGATATTGATTTTGGGATGTCAGTGGAGGAACTTAGTTAAAGGCCGTTCGAATTCAGCAAAAGAGGTTGATTTTTCTAAAAGTAGGGATTAAGAGTGCCTACATTATTTTTTCTTTCTTTAAACTTAAGGGAGGCATTTTCCAAAGAATATATAATTTTACTGGTATATTCTTCCTCGTTCTAATTTTTCTTCTTATAATCTCCCTCTTTATAGCTGTCTTCCTCACTTTGACTTTCTTAGTTTTTTGTACATCTACGGTATTTTTTGCTCTCGCATTCTTATTTATGGTTTTTCTGCTATTTTTATGTTTTTTTTTTACTTCCTTGCACCTTGCACATAAGCGCTATAAGGTTTTTTCTCGCGGTGGAGAAACAAGACAATAGAGCAAGTTTGGAAGTGCAGAGCAGCCTGTAAACGTAAAAAAAAATTCAGGTACAACTTTAGCATAAGATAAAATTGACTGGTTCAAGTCAATTGTTGGTTTCCCTTAACGCATGTAAGCCCTTCTCCCTTTACGCTTAAGAAACAAAACACACAACATTTTTCGTAATTGAAGCAAGTCGAGCTATCTACGGTTGTTGAGTCATTCAATACCATCAATTTTTTTGGAAAAAGATTAAATAACACCAAAGACCAAAGAGTACTAAGTTCTAAATCCTAACTTATAAATCATCAAACAATTAAAAACTCTACTGTCAACTTCGCTTAAACAAAAATCAAATATTAAATTTTCCATTCATTTTCTATATTTAAAAATTTACAGAAGGCGTAATAAAAATATTGGCGAATGGGAAAAACCAACCAAACTTTACCTGATGTTTATCTCTATGAATCTCCAAAAGGGTTTGAAAATTCGTGTGGCCAGTTTTCGAGCATTTTTTTTGAAAGTTTTCTAAACATAGAAAGTTTTTTCACTTCTATTTTATTCAGTTTTTAATAACTAATCGTTAAAGTCAAAATATTTAAAACGCAGTATCAGCTATTTCAGACAAAAACTTTTTAACACTTTGAGAAATGGTAAAAGTTTATATAATTTACACTGAATGTTTTTTAGAAAATCCATAAATTATGCATTCTTAAAAAGTTTTGGTAAGTTTTGAATATTTTAAAATTTTTTGGAAATATTTAACAATTATAAATTCTTAAATATTGTTTTTTAATTTCAAGTCTTTAGAATTTCGTTAAAATTCAAACATTTTTCAATATTTAACAATTATTTAAATTTTGAAATGTTTTAATAATTGGAATATTTAGATTTTTACTAATTTCTAAATGTAAACAGTATTCATCTTTTGAAATCTAAAGTCGATTTTATAAATTGGCAATTTTTGGCGATTAGGAAATCTCTCAGAGGTGTTTTCTCAATGGAAAGTTGTTTTTGTACTCATTGTGTAAGAAATGACATTCCGCGCACTCTAGTGGCAAAGCGAAACGTTAATTTCCCGATCTACTTACCCAGAAAAAATAGCAAAAACCACTGGACCCCTCAGGCATTTTACAAAATAATCGTCTTTACAATAATAAAATTTAATTTATAAAGTACCATTTCCTCGATTTTCATTTATTAAATATTACAAATTGAAGACTAATCATTAATAATAAAATTTACATATTTGGTAGTGCCATCTACTGGAAACGCGGCGATTTGTTTGATAAATAATTTGCATCGACTTCTGATTGATTGCAATCAAAGCAAAAACGTGATAAAAGTAAAGAAATTATTTCTAATTGAAATTAGTTTATTGAAAATAAGGTAAGTGCTTTTGAACTACACTATTTTATATCATTTTATAACAATTTGATTGCTATTTTAGGTTATGACAAAACATAAATCTAATAATAAAGTTGGTAAGAACATAAATATCAATTACTACGTGAACATTGATAATAGACATTTATCGGACAATTTGTACAATTTGAAATCAAAATGCCAGGATCAGTTTGATTTGTAACATCGACAGAAGTTTCCGCTGTCTTCCTTTCAGCTGCCGAAGATGGTCCTGCCGCTGGATGCATTAATTTTTCTGGCAAACTTATTTTGCCTTGAAGAGAGTTCTCTACGTAACCTTTAGCTATAGCTGAAGACTTCCATCCCCCAAGCCTTTTGACTGACAATAAATCGCTACCATGGTTCGCAAGCAAAGTGGATGAGCTTCTTCAGCACGACTGTCTAACGTGAGATATTTAGCTATTTTTGATGGAATTTTGCCGAATGTGTTAAGACCAACTGGCGAATTAATACATTTACCATCACGGTAAGTTAAAAAGAAACATTTATTTGTCACTGGTCTTAAATTTTTGTATTTTAGGAGTAAGGCAATCCAAGAAACATCAGTAACTGCAAATCGTCTGATAACGTTGGTTTTTGTGACAGGTATGGTCACAAATACTACGTCGGTTTTAAACTCGATGTCATCAATAGACATTTTACACAATCCCTCACGGCGCGGCGGCATTCCCCAGAAATGCCCATTATTAATACAACCTAAGTTGAAATGTAATATTTATGTTAATGTGTGAATAAATAAATAAAACAAAATGTATACCTTCATTAACAGGAACGAAGAATCTGGTGATTCATTAATAAATTTTCGTATCTGTTCATCATCTAATACTTTTGACTTTTTGGAGTTTGGATTTTCTGTTTGCCTTTTTAAAAATGCTATAAGCTTCGCAAATTTCGAAATGTTTATATTGCTTTGGATTATTAAGCACGATTTTAACATTGAGTAGTGTGACCATAATGACTTCTTACTTGGAAAGGCTTGAAAATAAGCTAGCAAACAATTTTCGTATAATTTATAGGCCAGGCAATGGGTAGGTTCTGACTTACAAAAAGTCAAGGAAAGTTCTAATTTGGTAGATTTGTATAGTTTGGTGTCCTAATTAATATTCCAAGTTTGCGACCTTGAGCGACCGCCGCTCGCGCCGGCATATTGGAAAAATGGTACCGAAAATCAGTTTTTCAAGAATATCTTCTTTCCAGCGCCACCTAGGTTAAAAATAGTTATTACAAAAATTATAGAGCATGAAATTTCCTGCAACTTTTTTAAGAAATATTTTTCAATCAGATGAATAGTTCACGAGTTACAGCGGAGTCACGCTCAGAAAATTTCTACAATTCGCAAAATCGCTACATTTTTTCTCGAAATTTCAGTAAATACCGATTACTTAATATGTACCACCGTTTTTTACTCATTTCCGTACCACCATGAGGTAGAGTGAGAGGCGCGTTTTTTTTCATGTGGTATCCCCAGTAGGCCTAATCCACGATTCGTTATTTACTGATGTCTTTCCTTCCATTTCGATGCCCTAGATGGTCCAGGGCTCCAGGCTCACTGATATCAATATCTTCTTGCAAATTTCTTTCCTCCTCTTCCAAGTTTTCATCTTCGTCGTCTTCTTCGACCTCGTGTGCTAATAATTTCGCAACGGTCAGGTCTTCATTCTCGTCGTCGTCGTCTTCTTCTTCTTCTTCTCCAGAGCCCGCAAAAATCTCTGCGCTGTTTTCACACGCGTCTCCATGGCAGCATGTGCAGATAACAGAACACTTCAAGCCTGTTTTCCTACACCCACAGGCTCGACCGCACCCCTTCTTGCACTTGCACGAAATGAATTTCAGGAGTGCTTCGGGTGTCGGATCTATTGTTGTTTTCACTGGAGTAAACCCAATCTTGCTTCTTTCCCAACCCCATTGCTCTGGACTCTCGTGTATATCATACCAAGCCTGAACTTGGTGGTAGGTCCGAAGGGAATGTTGCCGTGCAGCTTCTCTTGTAGGGGGTAATGTAGCAAGATTGAATTTACTCTTCGTTACGGATCTTGCGAAATTTTGATAACGTAGGGAGCCCAAAGTAATGGTGTTTTTTTGGAAACGCCGTAAAGAGCGATAAAAAAGTTTTCCCCCGCTGCAGCAATGACTTCGGGATCTGCGTTTCGCTCTTTGAAAGCTTGTATAGTTCGGCTTAAATATTCGTTCTTTTCAAATGTTTTTATAAACTTAATTTTTCCTACGTTGAAAACAGCAGAAGTAGTGTCACAACCGCTGAACGCATGCAAGAACAATATGTTGTCCGCCACTATTTCTCCATACTGTAGACTTCGAGGAGAGTAAATTTTTTCAACAATTTTTCCTCTGCCTGGTTTGCGAAGCTAAACGTTTGGAAAGTTCTGTAAATACCGTCAATTTGTTGTACGGAAATGAGTAAAAAACAAGTAATCAATATTTACTGAAATTTCGAGAAAAAATGTAGCGACTTTGCGAATTGTAGAAATTTGCTGAGCTTGACTCCGCTGTAACTCGTGAACTATTTATCTGATTGAAAAATGTTTCCTACAAAAGTTGCAGGAAATTTCATGCTATATAATTTTTGTAATCGCTATTTTTAACGTAGGTGGCGCTGGAAAGAAGATATTCTTGAAAAACTGGTTTTCGGTACCATTTTTCCAATATAGGGGCGCGAGCGGCGGTCGCTCAAGGTCGCAAACTCGGAATATTAATGAGGACACCAAACTGTACAAATCTACCAAATTAGAACTTTCCTTGACCTTTTGTAGCGAAAGCCCCCTTTTATGTCTTCGGTGCCTGGACTATTACAATATTTTTTGATTTGCACCACTGAACAATTTTGGAATGCACTAGTTCATACCTGTGCTTTGATTTTACTGGCAATAAATTTTGAATTGCCACATTTGCAGCTTCTCGAATTTCAGGAGGTGTACAAGAAAATTCTTCGGCCATTCTTCAAAATTAAAAATATGAAATGCCAGTCGACAACTGCATAAAACAATTGCTATCAACCTACTTTGTTTTTAGCTACCTATATTGACTTGAAAATACAAGCAATCGCTTGAAATTCTAAATAACTAATTATTTTACTTTAGTAATGTATTTCTGTTCGATACAAAAAATATTGTACAAACCTTATGCGAGAAAGCTTAATCCGCGCATTCACGCATATGAAGGCATTCGCTCGCTGGCGCACGCTCATGCGAGAACATTGCTTTCCCGCATTTGGTTTGTAAATAACTATTTTATCGCCATTTAATATGCTCATACCGATTTTAATTCGGAGATACAAACATTTTTGAAATATCAAAAAATCGTTGGGGGGAAATGGGTGATAAAAAGATCGCGCTTGCGCAGATCGACTATTTGACATGTGTAGGATCTAAGCATGAGATTTTGAGGTTCCTTTTTGAACGCGTCTGTATTGAAGTAGAGCACCCTTCCCAACCCCTAATTTTAAAAGAAGTCGCTTAGTTTTTACGATATTTTGTGTTTTCTAGTTCTAGTGTTGTCTCCATGAAAAGTTGTTTCTATTGTCATTTAACAAGCTCATACCGATTTTATAGCCGAAGTTTGTTTAAATTTTTGAAACAACAAAAAATTGACGGTAGACAGTGGGGCGATAAGGAGATTTCGTTATCACAGAGGCCTTAAAACGTGCCTTGTAGTCAAACTGTTTAGGCGGAAAATGATTGCCATGAATGTACCTCTCCTGTCGGCATAATTCGTATATCGGCGAGTAAGCCCAAAGCCAAAGAATCTTCGATGAATAATCGCATTTGATCTTAGTGTTAAACGACGATCACAATACCTACCTTTAGCTACACTCCACTCCATATAGCGAGGAAAGTAAAAATCTTATACACTATACGTGTTTTGCCATAAATGGCTAAATGCTTTAGCTGCATTATAACGGTTAGGGAAAAGTTATGTTACATATCATGATTACCAAATTGTGTTTCGTCTTCTCCGTCTTTGCTAATAAATTATTATATTTAAAATTTTTCTCTTGCTTCTTTTACTTAATCTCGTGCATCACTTTTTTATTTTTTCTTACTTATTCTCTTTCTTTAGTATGTTTTCTTGTACATCTTTATCTTGCTGCTACAGTTTTCTTCTTTCTTTGGAGCGTTGCTTTTAGTTTTTCTAGTTCTACCAGTATTTCTTTCTTTTATTGTCATCGTCGTTTTGCTTTTCTTTTTTTATTTTTGTCTGTATTCTCTGTTTTCAATTTTTTCATTGCTTGATCTCCCTTCTTTTTTGTTTACTTGTATTGTTTTACTTCTGAGGGAACATTTTTCCTGTTTTTACATTGATTTTGTTATTGTTTTCTTCTATTTTTATGTTCCTATGCGGAGTATAGCTAGAGGATGCTATTGTTTGTGTTATTTTAATTTTTCTTGTTCTAATACAAACTAATTTTTTGTTTTATTTTATTTTGTCTACTATTTTCTTTTACTTTTATTTATTGTTCTGTTCATGTATATGTTACAATATTGTTGATTTTGTTTTAGTACTTTAATTATATCCATCTGTACTTTTTTCAATTTCGGATAAAATAAATATGTTAATACTGATATTAATGCTGCGTGTATGTTCAGAGAAAATTATTATAAATTTTTGTCTAATAATATTACGCACAATATAATTTATAATTTTAAAAGTTTGTACTTTCCCATTCTTTGACGATTGTAAGTGTTAGACCATACGTATTATTATTTAATGACTTTAACTCTAAACGTAGTGTAGCAGATATAATAAAAGAAAAATTCGATTATTTTTTACCGTAAATGTATCAGCAGCGAGCGAGCCTATATTTTCGTGAGATCCGTCCCATCATTCGTAAGAAAAAGCAGTCCATTAGCAAGAACGACGTCCGCTTGAAATCAGAGATAATGCAATTCTTGAAATGAATCCAGGGATATCTATCTGTCTGAAATGGATCAGATCGGAAAGAATTGTGAAATGGTATACAAACCCAACGCTCTCTACGCCGGAGAAGAAGAAAACCAAAGCCAGCGAAGGGTCGAACGCATTGAATTGTACATCGTGGCCGTTGAAATATCATCGCTAAATGATGGATTGTGCATCACACCGCGTTAAAAGAATGAGTGATGAAGTGAAACTCTTGTATTTCACATATTTCTCTCTATAAAAAATATCGGGGTTTGGGGAAAACATATTTTGCTTTCGGCGTCGTCGCATATAAAACACATCTGGGTTGTTTAAATACGACGCTGTTGGCATTAAATTAAGAAATATACAACAGGAAGTCGTTTTTATTGACATAAAACGTCCTATTATTAAAAATTTACATTTTAACTTAATAACGCGGAAACAAAGCATGCGGATGATTTTTATGGCGTAAATTTTGAAAAATAGTCCTTTAAATTAGATTTTTAGCGATAGTTGGCTGGTTAAATAAGTAAATTTATGACTCGAGTTATTAGAAGATTTAGTTTAATTTTGATAAAGTATTTAAAAAGAACTGTGGTTCCACTTTTCTTAATTATAAACCGATAGTGTTCAGAAAAGACGTGAAATTAATGTTCTTGTATGAATCAGGACGAAGGACGACATACTGTTGAATATAAATAAGGAGGAGTCGACGTCGCATGCCGAGTCGCCTGTTTAACTACACACAACTCGGAAAAATGCAGTTAAATTTGAATATTTGAATAGCAAAGCGTTGCGAGACCGTCGGCGTTATTTGAATTCATTAGATATTTAAATGACTGTGTATTCGATAACACTGCTAATGGTATATTATTATGTATAAGCGGTGACCGTGTCAGTCTAGAGACAAGGCGAAAAATTCGAAATTCTGCAAGTCAAATTTTCATTAGTGGATTTTTAAGAGGAAAAATCGAGATTTTCTACAAACTTCCTGATTCGTGATGAATAAGAATTGACTTAGAACGAAGGGTGACATGCAAATCAGCAAAAACAAGGGGAAAACTCCAAAAAATACCTATATATTTAACGAGAGACTTCCTTTGATCAAATATATGCAAATTAAGGCCTCGTCGTGTCTTGCTGATGTCCCTTGATCCTTTACAAAGTCCTTGTATCTTCGATATTTGCAACCTGGTCACATTTTAGACGCTCAAAGAACCGGAGAATATGTGAATTGTTTTCTAAGTTCGACCTTTATTATGCACATTTAATTAACTTGCCCTCCGTGGGTACTGGTAAATTGCACTCATCTTATTCCGACTTCATCATTAGTCCCTATTTACCATAATTTAATAGTAAATGTTACGGCGCCTTTTTAAAAGTCAATACAAATACGTCTTTTCACGACCCAGCAATTTGCGGAACATTTATTTTTCTACCGATGCAAAATAACGAGAAAAATTTTCCAATCTAATTAGCATAGATCCATAAAAATTTAAATTTCAACAATGTTTAACTTGTTCATGTGTATAGGTAATAAGAATATGTATAAACGTGCTTTAAGATTTCACTAAATAGGTTATTTTCTTTTTTGAATTTTTTTTACCCATAACAGGAATTTATTCGTCATTACTTAAAAGTCAATTTGCGGTTTTTTGCGAGTCTTTTCTGCAGGATATTTTTTAGGGCGATAACGACCTAAAAACAGGGAAGCGAATGTAATCATTAAGTGCACTACAGAACTGTTTGTCTCGTTATCTTTGTTCGCATTGTTTTAATGATTCGCTTGTTGAACTAAAAACAAGCTTTTGAGTTGCTGCACAAAAATATAAATCCATTTAGAAAGTTGGCGAAATAACTAACTACAATCGAAATGCGTCTTAAGTAATAAACTGATATGGCGCAGTTGTCTTAAATAAAAGATCGGAAAGTTCTAGTCTGGCTAACAACAATGAATATCATTTAAGTTTCGAAATGGAATTATAAATGGATGTCCAAAGTTGGAAACTTCGGTAACAACCAATTGTTTTTGCCATCCGCATGTTCTTGTGCACACAATTTCTTAGAAGTGTATTTCAATACCTACTGCTTGTAATGTTGTAAGGTGGCTGAGATTTTACTTTCCCATACATTTAATTTCATGAAAATTTTTGGAAAGCTAGATTTGAACGGAAATACACGTTTTAGGGCTCAAGGAACTCAAACAAATGGTTCTAAACAAATGTCTGTCTGTGGGTGGGTGTGTGTATGCGGGTGGCTGTGGGTGTGTATGGGTGGGTGGGTGAGTAGGTGTGTGACGTCTCTACAGGCGAAAGTACTGATCTGATTTTAATTAAATTTTTAATCAAGAAGTGTATCGAAAATTGTAGTTCTAGTATAGCTTTTTAAAAAAATCCGAAACCGGAAACGGAAGTTAGACAGACATATTTCTTTGGTAGCGTTTGTTTCCAAAACAAAATTTCGGAAACATGAGCACGAGATCTGAAAGAAGAACTTAAGGCAAATCGAAAATTTTTTTACCAAACTCTCTAGCTTCAAAACGGCGGCCGCCGCGACTTTAACGCCCATTTACTCGAAAAGTAGTTATCTGATCGGGATTAACTACAATTTGTTTAGATCCCTTTGTGGGTGGTATACGATGAAACAAAATTAATTTCGAAAATCTGAAAACGATCGCAATGGCGCATCTTAAAAATTTTAAAGATTTAAATAAAAATATTCAAAAACTGCTCACACGATTTTTTTTTAATTTGTAGGCTTTTTTTTCTGAAAGCTATAATTTCTCTGTGTTGCTTTTTATGAATTTGGATGGATGGAATGGAGGGTTGCCCATATAGCTTGCTTTCTTAGAAATCTAACAGTTGGTGAATTGTACAACGTTATAATTATAAAATTTACACCTTTGTAAATACGGAAAGTATTAATATCTAGTATGGTAAGGTCCACTCAAATTCAGTTTTTTATTCAATATTATTAAAGTTGTTGTTTATTTCATTTTTCAATTTTGTTATTATTTATGTAGTATGTTTATATTTCAAAGTGAGTAGTATAACCATTCGTCCCTTACCTTTAATTGAAAATTGCCACTGCTGTTAAGACGCTATAAATTTTTAGCACAGGAAGTCGAAATTTCTTAAAGCGGCCGCTGCCTTTAAAGGTTAAAAAACGCCTAATGAAAATTTTTTAAACAAAGTAGATTACCGAAGAAACCTGTATATACTAACTTAAATTTGTAATCAAAATGCGTTCAAAAAAAGAATCAAGTGGGCTTTGGCCAACAGTGGCATCCAAACCCCACTTGACTCTCTTTTTAAACACTTAACTGAGTACTTGCTAGTTTCATAGGATCTTGAAAACCAACACTAATTGTAACTAGTTGAAGCCGGGAGCTATATAATTTATACACTTATGTAATTATGATCTTGATGAAGTCACCCCACGTGACTTTTACATAAACATCGAAACCGGCACACATTCGCTCCAATAACAAAATAATCAATACACTGTTTCGAGATGTAAGCATGTATAGTTGAGACAAGTGGAAGGAATTCGGAATTATTAATTTTTTAAAATCGTAATATCTGAAATGGTTGCTACATCTGAAATAGTACGAGTACGGTCCTACATTTGATATTTAATATAGTGAAATTGTTGGTTCGACGTTTCAATTACGGGTAAACATCGCAAGAGTTATGTTTGTGCATTAATTTGGTAGGTGATGTAGAGATTAAATGGCAACCGCATGTTGAGAGGCAAATAAAGGGTAGGTATGTCGTAAGGGAGGCTGGCATGTGTTCAATAGGAAAACGGTGCACAATAGCTAAAGACGAGGATTGCGCTGCTCATGCAAACTGCGTGAACCGAAGTGATTGCCGGCGATATACGTCTCCATCGGGAAAGCCAGCTCGCTAAACGACTCTCCAAAGATTGTAGATTAGATATTTGAAAAAGAGTTCGGTACTCTAAATCGACTTTTTCATCCTTTCCTCGCAGGCATGTTTAGGTTATTCGCCGAGATAATGCGATAGCTCGCTTCGCGTATATATCACTTGCGAATTGGCCCCTTTTTATATTTTATCTGTTATGTTTTGTTCACACCCCATTTTATATCAAATTTAAATTCGGTTTATGACGTGTGAACACTTAAACTCTATATTAAGCTTTCTTTCTCTTGGTTCTCTTGGTTATTGATCCGGCGCATTTACAATGAGATTTCTCATTTTTTCAAACTTTGAACACTCGCTTTTACCCACCTGTCGCAAAACCATAAAATATAAGAAAATGTTGCAGAAGTAGTACCAACCGTTTGTTACTTCAATTTTAATACCATAAAACCAATACTAGGAAACAATTAACTTAGTTATTATTTAGTATTTCTGTTGAAGTACGTTCTATTAGATATAGCTACCGTGCTTACAGTTCTATGGGCCGCGTTTCACAATACATACGTAAAAATAGGTTTCTTTAAAATACTGATATATTTTAATCTAAATTCAGTTCTCAATCTGGGCACAATTTTTGAAGCGAAACTTCTTTGCCGGCAGGTGCAACATGCGATTGTGCATAGCGAAAATTATGTAACGCACACGCCGCCATTATTCCAAAGAACCATCTGTTTAAGCGTCAGTAAGCACATGATTGTGCTGTGGGATGTAGGCGTTTACAAATAAAAAAATAATGAATATGTTACGGACAAAGGTCATACAACTGAGATGAAAATATGCAAAAATTTATGTTATGTTATGGTGTGCGTGTTGTTTAATAACCAAGTGAGCCTAAAAACACGCAATTGTCAAGCTTATGACAAGTTTTGGAAAATAATAATATTAGCGCTGGCCAAAACCAAATAATTAGCGTCTATACAATGCAATATAACTTTGTAGGTGGCTCTGATAAGATGGTTCCAAAAACAAGCCATTACTACAGGTCCATACATTGCAGTATAGCTTGGTAGATGGCTCTGATAAGGTGGCTCCAAAAACAAACCACAACAGGGAACTAATTTTAACGATGCGACGTCTATCGGAAATAATTTTTAGTTTAGTAATGGCTGCTATAGGTAGAGTAACTCTTATGATAGTAGTATATGGTGTTAACGTAATTAAATCAGTTTAGAAGGTATAAAATTAAGTATTTCAGTTATGGGAAGTAAACCTAAAATTATTATAATTATCGGCGTTATTACAATAAAAAAGAAAAAACTCTGAAATTAATGTGGAAGTTAGTTTTTATAAATTTTCTAAAACGATAACTATCAGGGCACAATTAAAAAAATTAATTTGGTGGATTTGAATCTGTTGATGTACGCAAATCTTGGGAAATGAGATTGCTTATAGGCATACCTATTACCGAATTAGTGCATAAGATAAATTTTAGAGACGATTTTGATTTTTTGTAGGTTAGCATTAAAACGGCATAACGTTATCCGATATTTATAAGAATTGTTATTCGAGTGGTTTTGGAGCTGCTAACTACGAATCCACGGTCTAAATTATAAAATTCAAGATGGCGGATACAATATGCCGGAATAATTTCGTAACGTTATCCGATGTGCATGAAAATTGTTACTCGAGGGGTTTTGGGGCTGCTAATTACGTATTCTGTTTTCTGTTATATTATAGAATTCAAAATACAATTTTTGTGAGAATACGTTAGGTAAAACGTTTCACTTAGAACTTGCGAGCTCGGTACACATTTCTTTTTCTTTTTACTTCTACATACATATAAGTATAAACATTTTAAGTTTCAGCTGATAATAGTTATTTAAGTATCAAGGAATGTAAGGACGTAATAACATCCGAGGTAGGCGAATACGAGCTGAGGCGGAGCCGAAGCTTGTCGCCTGCCGAGGATGTTATTAGTCGATACATTCCGTGTTACTTATTAAATTTTTCACGCTACCGGCAATGTAAGTAGGCCTACAGGTAGAAATTTAATCATATTTTTAAAAGTTCGTTTTGACAGCTGTCATCGGAATTATTTTTTAAAAGCTCCATTATTCTAAGTTGTCTGTGTTTGTTAACATATCAACGAACAGTGAAAATCAACATTATTTTCCTAGGAATGTAAGTGACACTATTAAGTTCCGTCGTCAAGGGTAACTAGTACACGAATGTTATCAGCCACTTACGATCCCTGTAGCTATGGATATAAGGCCTACTTACACTGCCGGTAGCGTGAAAAAGACTATTAAGTGTTTGTCGAGAAAATAATTTATAATAACTTAGTTTCTAAGATTTAGTTTCTTAACATCATATCTCCGACTTTGGTACCATAGTACGAATATATTTAACTAGTTAGTTGTTTTTTCTTTACCTATATCGCATTTACTAACAAGATGAAGGCGAATCTGCCTGGTTTTTAGTATTTTAATAATAATTAATCAACAATCAGAGCAGTAATTCTGCCATTAATATTTTGTTTATTATTAGGTAAGTACATTTTCTGGTTTTATCATATCCTTACTTAATTATTTAATATAAGATTGGCAACTACATTTGAGTTGACAAATTGCTATCTGTAATTTCGTATTGTTTCTATATAAAATACTTTCAGACCTCTGTATTATTCGTCATTTGGGTTCCACTCCAAGCTTCCAGTAACTATAGCGGCATAACGAAGATAAGCTTTTGAAATTTAGTTACGAATTCGAAAGGTTCGGTCCACACCACATGCGTAATAACAACTTAAAGAGCTAAACTTTAAAAGAATTAGGTCTGGAAATTGTGATGGCCATACATATTGCTACTGTAAATCGCACTTACATTAAAAATGCTTTAAAATGTTTTCACTCAACTAAATATTGTACAATTAGTTTGAAATACTTACTACCACAATTCAAACTTCCTTGAAATCTGTTTTCTACAATTTCCATTGCTTATTCAATATCGACTATTATGATTTCTCGGTTTACCTAATAAATAATAAGTCACAGAATATAACTTGCTGTAGGTAATGATAAACTTTTTCAGAATTAGTTACATTATTAAGGTTTTTCTAATTAAGCACAGAGACGAGTTCACCAGGGGGGGGGGGATCACTGACCTTCCTAAAATTACACAGTGCTCCACTGCTAGTTGCAGAAACGTAAAACTTTTAGACTAAGAACGGAAGATATTTAAATATATTATTTTTTTGATTCGTCTTTTAAATCCGTCCACATAGTGCGTTTGTTATTGTTCAGCGCGAATTCGACAAAGTGGCACATTTATAGAGTTCTGGGATTGAACAACCACACATCCGAGTAAAGCACATCTTGATTAGACTAATAATAAATATTTCTTGCTTCTAATATAAGTAAGGCCCGTATTAATGTTTAATGAAAAATTCAAAATTTAGTGCAGCAATTTTAATAAAAGTATAAGTTTGTCGTTATCTTTTATTAAGATTTAAAATTTTTTGTTCGTCTTCTTTTTAACTAGCAACCTTTACACAAAAATTGCTGTAAGTGATAAACGTAATTACTTTAACCACAAACTATACATACAGCAAATGATAAAATCAAGTAATACATTTGCTTTCAACTATGACCAAATGTAATATAAACAAAACTAAAAGAGAACAAAGTAAAGATGATCATTTTTGTGGTGCCCGATCTGTAACATTGTTAGAAAATTGTGCCCCCCCCCCCCCCCCCCAGTTGAGAATTTCCGGCAAAGTACTTGAACTTGCAAGAAAATGGAAGCAGTTAACGAAATATTATCTTGAATTTCTCACAATTGAAGCAAAGATAGTCATATAAGGGAAAAAAATGAACGCATTGTTTTTTGCTAGCGTAACCTTTAAAACATTGATCTAGAATTCGATAAACACGTTGTTGAGCTGAAATTTTTATTATCAGCAGATAGTGAGGCGCAACCGAAGTAATCAGGGCGTCATTCCTCAGCCGATAAAGACAGACCTTTCGAGTTGATGGAGTAAGGTAAGTGATGAAACCCTTGTAGAATCTACAAGACGCGACCATTACCGGGAAGATTGAGAAGCTCTTCAGTTTCTCTATTGGCTCGTCCTAATGTAAACTGAAGACGTTCGCCTGTCATTTACACATACCCCGATATTTACGCACACCTGAAATAAATGTTTGAACTAAACCGAATGTCAGTGGCGTTTTCCTCCTGCAGACAATTGCTGACTCGCTCGTTTAGTGCTCCAGAGAACACACGAACCCCAATTGGGTCTCGACATCAATTCTTTCCCCCGACAAGTGAAGTAGAGGCAATCTTAGAGCCACACCAGGTACTGATCTATTTTAATCCCAATCCATTCCAATTAACTGGATTTCATTAAACTCGGCGACGTCGAGACCGGCCAGAAAACCCGGAAACCAATTAGCGGTTGCCACCGAGAGGAACTGCGGGATTTACCCTCTTAGTAGCGACCGCCGAGGTCCGTTACGATTATTCCTCGTACGTTACCTATAGCTTCGATTAAATTTAGACGTATTAATTGCTTGAGAGGTCTGCTTCCTCCCCCCACTCCCCGACCACATATTCTGTCGATCCGAGTGAATGTTTTTGATATACCGAGCTTTTTAAAGCGGGGATGTAAACGGGAATCGCGAAGTGCGGTCGTTCCGCTCTGCGCCCGTTCGTTACCCCAGAGACTCCGGAGATGGAGCATCCTTTTATCCACGCATCCGTTGAAGAAATGCCGCTGTATCTCCGGAGAGCCACAATAATAGATGCACTATTTCTATTGTGGGTGTCTTCCATCTACTTCGAATCCTAATAGTAGGAGTGCTAGCCCCCGCGGATTCGAACACTGCGCGATTGCCCTTGTGTCATTCGCCTATGTGCATGTGTATTTTAGAAATTTCATTTTGGTTCGCATAGAGAGGTCCGGATCGATCGACCCTAGTTGATGGAGTTATGATTGAAGCGCTCCCTCGTACTATCGCGGCTTCTTTACCAGGCAATTTATTCGAGAAGATTCATATTCATAGCTTTTATATCGCATACGAAATTCGCAACTATACAGAGATGACTTTAATTTTGTAGAACACGAGTTAGAGACATGTCCTTTAAACCAGACTCTCGGGCTTTGCCAATTTCACAGAAAAGATACGGGAAGGCGAAAAAGCGACTAACGAAAACCTTACAGTCCTTTCCAGTTGTATTCAATTCCGTTAATGGCATGAACAAAAAATACAATCAGAGAATAAAGAGGCTAAGACAACGCGACAATTAAAAGTTTTCGTTTAAGTAATGTTTTGCTTCTATTTGTTTGTGGTAAAACTAGTAGTACATAATTACTTTAAACGATAGCGAGAAAGCGTATCACGAAAATAGAAAACGGATAACACTACAAGCAATTAATTTGAAGCGAGGTTCCAATTAGCAGATGCGTAATATGTCCGTTATACTAAAAAAGAACAAGTTTGGAACTAAACCAGACAATGAATTTAAAAAATACACAATTATTCTCAACTATAAAGCAAATAGAAGAGTTTTAGTATATTATAAACAAAATAATTAATAAATTCAACAGGTATTTATTTTAGTGTTATACGTATTTCAGCGTGTTTACACGTCATTATCAAAGACAAAATAAATAAATACCAGTTGAAGTTATTATTTTATTGATAATATAATATGAACGCAACAAAGGCAAGCTCGAACTTATTAATAAAGAGGAGCGTTTACCACTTAATAAATACACATTGTTTAATAACATTGAATAACCGTTTCTAAGTAGTGTAGTATCACACACAAATGTTCTTTTTTTAACAATTTCAAAATTGCTACTTTATTATCTGTAAAGTAAGTACTGCAAGATATGCAGTTTGTGTTTTCTATAAATGTTCGCTTTAACTTCTAAAATATAGATATTTAAACACTTTCTTTTGGAATTCAACAATGCTCTAGAAATTTGATCAAAATTAATGAAATACAGTTTTTCATTGAATAGACCACTACATGTTTCGTTCCTATTTGAACTCATCATAGGTGGCGTTGCTTGTGTAATCCCCTTTAATGTTATACTTTCTGCCATATATCTGCTTGTTGGCTTTTGGTTTCAATTATGGTTAGAATTCTGTCCACCTGATGAGTTCAAATAAGAACGAAACATGTAGTCTATTCTAATTAAAATTAAAGCCAAAACCCTTCTTTCTTACATTTTACTACACGGGCGTTACCGTGTTTTGTGCTTAGAGGCCGGTGTGATCGCTAATACCTGCTTTGTAGGTTCCGATCATATCTTCGCCGGTTTGTTGCTTTGCAACTATTCCTAGCCGCAAATCATAGGGGGTTACGTCTTGTTCTCTATACTAAAAGACGCAATTTACGATATAATCAATTTTAATCAAAAATCAAGTTACCATCAAGGTCTAATTTTCTCAAGAAGATCAAATAGTTTTCACAAACTTTGAGGGCAAGTTTTATATCAAAACAATGATAACCGTTTTTACAAATATAGGTCCAGAAGTTTTTATTCTGGAAGTGGGGAAAGTTTCAATTTAGAGTGTTGCGTTTTCCGGAGGCTCTAACTTCGAAGGAAAGCGTTTTAAGTCGCAGTCGATACAAACCGTTTTATTTCTTTGATTTGTAGAATTTCTGCATTTTTAATAAATAATCATAATAATTCATGGCAACTTGATTTTACACAAAAATTGAATTATGTCAGAAACTGTCAAATTTAGCGACTTTCACAAGAGTATCTTTTTTGTCTATATTTGTATGTAGTGTCTAAAACATTTAGTAGAAAATATTCCTACAATTATATGACACAACTTTAGTGCACTTATTTAATCAAAGAACTTCAAAATTTTAGTGGAAGTACTGCAAAAGTTAAAAAAAGGTTATTAAACGGTTTCATCTTTAGCAGACTGTAACTCGGTAAAGAAGTGTTTTCGTACCCGTGTTTATAAAAACTTTTTTCATTGTGTTGAGATTCCAAATTTATCCCAAAAGTGCGTCCTACGTCCATATTTTATGATTCACTCTACATAAAATTAGAATCGTGGGCTACTGTAACTGATGCACAATTTGTATTAAATGCGCGTATTTAACATGCCTTCCCTTCGCTTATTGCAAATCAAAACATTAACTTAAAAAGTAGATGTTTGGGTAAAAATTAAATATTAACCCATCTCCAGCTCTTTTAGCTCATAAAGTTTTAATTAATCGTCTGAACAGTTTTTGTGGTTTTCCTTAAATTTCACAATTTCTACTGTTTTAAAAATATTTTTTGCTATACGACGATTACAACAGTGGCAAACCACTTTTTTTAACCGCGAACCCCTATTTCTCCTTAAAATAATACACAATAGACAATACATGTCATGGTAGTTATCGCACATATAAATATAATATTAACAACATCTAATTATTTTAATGTGAAACCTTAGCCTGAATCTTAGGTTTCGTGTGATCTAATTTTAGTAATAATATATTTTAACATACTCTTTTTGCTTCCCGCCAATTAACCCGTCTTCACTTGAGCAGTCCAAGTCTTCTTCGGCTTGCCCCTTTCGTTCGTTCTTTTTTTTTTGTCAACACTCATCACTCGCAGTCAAATGTTAATATAAAGCCAAAATTACTAGCTAATTTCTTAATTTAGTTTTCGATATCTCGTGCTTTCTAATTATTTTGCTTGTCAGCGAGTAATCTATATATTAAATTCGAATCTTTTCCACTTGTCGAAACATTTAGTGACGACAGTTTCTCGCAACTAAAAGCAGCATCTTTACGAGTTCATTATATAAGGCAAATATTCCTATGTACTGGTATGTATTCAACCAGTATAGTTGTCAATGCAAATAAGAATATTAGGTTTGCACTCTGAGTCTGGATGATTACAACGCGAAGCCTTCGGTCTTGATTCGTCCAAAAATATGTTACAAAATGCCACATAGCACTACTATAAAAGAGGATATTTATTAGAATACGTACAAGTAAAAGCACTAATTGGACAAATAGATATCGAACTAACTCAATCGACCAAAATAAATAAACTAAGATTCTGTATATTAAATTTAAAATTGTGTCACCTTAACACTACGACGGGTTTTTACATTTTGACAAAAGTTATTACCATAACACGACGACAAACCCTTACATATCCACTCGGTTTATCGATTGTTTTGATCAAATTTAGAATTACAGTCGCTATACAGGGTGTATTAAAACATGCGGCTAATAATTACACCACGCAATTCTACGTAGAAAAACAAGCAAAAAACCCGAATACAATTTTAGTGTTAACTCTTTGATTAAGGAGTTATTAATGCTCAAACTTTGAAATTTTTTTCGACTATGGTTGAGAAATAGATTTAAATAGTATCAACAACACATAATTCAACAATTAAAATAAGTAATCAAATATAAATTATAACATTTTGGTAATTAGTTTACTTATAATTTAATATTTAAGAATGCAAAATCTTCGCGATTTATAGTTTTGGAAGACGTTGCAACTATGCATTATAAGCTGGGTTTATTTTTAAAATGTAATAATAAAAAAATCATAACTGGATGTATTATTGACGGATTGATTAATGTCATTTTTGACACTTATAAAAGTCACTTTTCTTTTCGTAAAACCTGCTTCACTCATTATTTATTAGTTATTCCCTGTTATTATTATTCTAACTTACTTTGTTCCTTGTTTGATTCTTCAGTTTTGTGTTTTTGGTTTTGGGAACAAACATGGCATACAGTTTTCCTGAATACGCAGATATGTATTTGATATTAGGCGAATGTGGCGGTAATTGTCACCGAGCTTCAAATTTATATGCCGAACGTTATGTAAATAGGAGACATCCTAATGCTCATGATATTGAAAGACTAGATCGCCGCTTAAGAGAAACAGGGAGAATGGAACCTATGCAGGGAGTTGGTGGAGGGCGACCACGACATGTATTACAACCCGAAATAGAAGAAAACATCTTACAGGTATTTGAAGACGAACCTCGACAAAGTACCCGTTCTGTAGCTCGAAGACTTAATATTAGCCATACTGCTGTACATCGAGTGTTAAGAGAAAATCTCTTACATCCGTTCCACTTCCAGCGAGTCCATGGGTTGCTTCCGGAAGATTATCCGCGACGGATGGTGTTTTGCAGATGGTTATTACGGCAGCACGCAGTCAACCCGGCTTTCATTGAAAACATTTTATGGGCGGATGAAGCCACATTTACCCGTAACGGAATGTTTAATATGCACAATATGCACCACTGGGCCGATGAAAATCCTCATGTCTTCCATCAAATTAATCACCAGTTTAGATTCAGCGTCAATGTATGGGCTGGAATTATCGGAAATAGACTAATAGGGCCACACATTTTGCCTCGTCGATTAAACGCCGAAAATTTTGTCAATTTTTTGAACAACGATTTACCGGGATTATTGGAGGAAGTACCATTACTTGTCAGGAGAGATATGTGGGCTCAGTTAGATGGAGCTCCAGCCCACTGGGGGCTTGAAACTAGGGATTGGTTAAATCAAAACTTTCCAGAGCGGTGGATCGGGCGTAATGCTCCGATACCATGGCCTGCAAGAAGTCCCGACCTAAATGTCCTAGACTTTTTCTTTTGGGGCTTTTTAAAAGCTCATGTTTATCAAGTAGAAATTGAAACAGAAGAACAACTTATTGAACGGATAAATAATGCAGTTAGAGAAATAAACAATCGTAACATGCTGCAAAATCTAATACCAAACATTCTTACTCGGTGTACCAAATGTGTAGAAGTTGCAGGTGCTCATTTTGAACAGCTATTGTAGCCAAAAAAGAGTATTAATTTAAATAAAACGCATTCAATCTTCATTTGTCAATTATTTCAATAATTTTAGAGGATATCCATGAAAAACATGAACACATACTTGATTTAATTGCAGAATCACAAACATATACGATCAAGGGTAACTAAATGCATGTCTCTTAGCTTTAAATTGTACAGCGTTGCCAAATTAAAAAACCTTTAAGTGCTTATAATTTAAAGACTCTTCGTCTAAGACCAAATTAATAATAATACCGAGAGGCATAGCCCACGAGTTCAGCTAGTTAATAATTAAGAAACATAGCTCAACTTCCTAAAGAAGTAGTCAGAAAACAAACTTAACCCAAATATTGAAAGCTCGTACGCGTTACAGTAACAAACGGACGGAAACAAACATTTCGTGATTTCTGCGTTTACACTCACTAGCTCGCATTTAAGAACACAATAAAAGGAATTAAAGAAATCGCAAATTATTAATAAAACTGGAACTTCAGTTAGAAGTCCGATACAGTACCTACCTAATTAGCTTCTTTTTAATTTTATTAATTCTTTAAAAAATCGTGGGACGTAGCTCACGGGTTACGCTAGTTTATATATTAAATTCGCACTTATGAAAATGTACTGCGAAGTATCATACAATATTACAGAAAACTAAGACTTAAGATATGAACAAGTAAAAGTAATAATTGAACAAATTCGCGGTCATGCAAACAAAATTGAAGAATATGTTTAGCAGAATTAATGCAATCGCACAATAATTAATAATAGTAGAACTACGATCCACAATGAGCTACACTACCTACTTAATATGCTTATTTATTTTTTTTAATCAAAAAAAAGTGTGGAGCGTAGCCCACGGGTTACGCTAGTTTGTATAGTAAATCCTGGTCCTTTTCATCTGGTTGCAATATATACTTACAAAAAAAATTGCAAAATGTCATACAATGAAAAATAAGACTTAAGATATGAACAAGTGAAAGCAGTAATTGTGCAAATCGACATTCAATCGACTATTAAATTACAAACTTAAGCGATCATGCGAACAAAAATGAAGAATAGAATTAAAATAATTAAAGCATTCGCACAATAATTAATAAAAGTAGAACTTCAATCTCCAATCCGCAATACGCTACACTACCTACTTAATTTGCTTATTTATTATTAAAAACAATAGCAACAAAAAACATGGGGCGTAAGTTACAGTCACGGTCGTTTTCGTATAATTTACTACTTCCACTAATTCTGGTTTTTAGTTTCTCATCTAGGTCATTTATTTTTATTCCAAGGTATTCAAAAGTTAGTACTTGTTCTAACGTCTCTCCTTTTAATCTTCTATTGATTAATTTCTTGGGTCTCTTTTCTATTAACGTGAATTATGTATTCTTGGTATTGATTAACATATTATATTGTTTTACGTGTTGTTGCAAACTTTTAAAATGTTTTGCAGATTCTTGTCATTCTTTGCCAGTATCACAACGTCATCAGCAAAAGGTAGAATATTTATGTTTACTGCTTCTAGTTGTTAGTATCCCCAACTATTCCTGATCAGTAATCTTTTAGGTTTCTTTATAATTCCGTCTAATAATAGTGAAAATTGAAAAAAGCATAGCGTACATGCTTGTATTATTCCATAATTTTTGTTAAACTCCTTGAATACACCATTACCTGTCTATAATTTTATCGTTTTACATATATGTTCTGTATCAGTGGCAGTCCTTTCTATTAGGCAGGGTAGGCAGCCTCTCTTCATAAATTTTCAAAAAAACATCAAATTCTAACTTTCAAAAAAAATGTTACTTTTACACAGTTTTTACATTTTAACATCACCGCGTAACATTAAAAATTAGACGCCAAATAAACACACTGTTGCCTATAAACACAGTTTCGCATACGCGAAGGCCGAACTTATCGGGCCAAATGATTCCAGCTACGACACAATCAACCAATCTTTTATTGTTAATACGGTTGAATGCACATTGATACAATTAATGCAATGGTCAGATGGACAGATGCAAAGAAATGGTAGAAATCTTAGAACACAATAAGCACGGCAAAGGCACCGCCTCTGCGCCGGTCAGCGGCGGTTCGTTGCATCGTGCAGCTGTTGTGTGTTTATTTAATTTATACGTAGTTTGCAAATTTTGCAGTAAATATGGAAATTCTCGTTGACCAGCTTTTAAAACAAACATTTGGTGGATACTCTTACGAAAATAGAAATAAAAAATCATGGACGATGTACATCAAAATGATTAGCGCCGTTACAGACAGACAGTAGGAGGAAATCTAGATCGCTTAATACTGAATGAATATTTGAATATTTTGTTGCATTTTCTTACTATTTTTATGTATATCTAACCCCTCAACAGTATAGTCGAAAAAAGATACGCAATGCAATTAAAATACGTGCGTCGATCAAAGAACATTTATTTATCTGCAACTGTTAGATTAAAATTATTTGGCAAATCACGCATTAACTTGGCTTTAGACAAAGGTGTACGTTATCAAATTAAAGTGCATAATGACAAAGTGAAAATTAATTGGGATTTTCTGCGTAGATTAATTTATTTAAGAACAGGGATTAGTAAATTGGAGTTGTCCTAATTTTTTTACTTTTTAATCTTAATGTTAAACAATGTTTGCTATTGCTTACCCAAATTTTGAACCCACGGAACGCCACTGCTCTGTATGGCTTCTATTAGCTCTTAGTTTACTTTCCTTTTCCTGAATATAATCCCAAATTTCCTGTCTAAGCACTCTATCAAAAGTCTATCTGTTCGAAGTTAACTTTACCGAACCAAAAAATTAAACGAACTCGCGTCTCAATTTATTCCGTTTTAGTTGAAGTTGTACATTCAAATTCAGTTTGTGGTAGCTCAATCAGATTCCTGTAGTATTATTGGACTTTGAATTCAATGTTGTTAGGGAAATTTCAATACTAAAATTAAAATGTATCTATCGCATTTATTGCAGGTTATATTCTTGTTAAGTACGAGTATTTTTTCAGAATGTTATTTCACATTTTTCCATTTTACAAATTTTGTTTATTTTTCACAATTTGCTATTTTCTCTTTCTTTATACTCTATGTCACCTAACATTAAATGAAAGTGAGATTGAAGTATTGACAAACATAAAAATATGGTAATTAAAGACAGGCTTTACAGTCACGCAACATTATGGAATATGCTAAAGCACGAAGCAATATGTATTAACGCAACAATGCCGATGTCAAAGATGATTACACCTACTATTACCACAGCATTAAGCACGACAATAATTACGACAATCAGGAAACACCTCCACAAGTTCGTTGTTGGATTTCCATTAATTACAGTTAATTTTACTGATGCTACTATTATTTCTCAATATATGTCGGACGTCGGTGTAGGGATTTCAAATTTCGGTTTAGGTGTTTTATTTCGGCTGTCTGTTATAATTATTCCAAATAAGCCTATTTAAGTAAATTTGCTCACTACTAAAACCAATTTGATCGTTTCTATCTACATTTTAAGTTTAAAGTTTAGCTCTTGGTTTGTAAGTATTGCTTTTCGATATTAATAAAACATTTAAAGATTCTTATAGCAATGTAAGTACTTTTTTCTAAAATTGTGCAAAGCTGTCGATATTTCGGCAAACAAAATCGAGTCTAATAAATCTATTTTGAGAACTATAAAAAAAGTAACGTTTTCAAGTTTTGTTTGTTAAAATACAACTTTTTTTGAACAGTTGCCGTTTCTTAACGTTGCCCATAGCAGCGTGAAAAAAAGTAACTTTTTTCAGTGTTGCTCATGGCAGCGTGCACTAGTACGTGTTTTCCACACGAGTTTGAAAATTAAAGCAAATGTGGGAAACACGCTTCCCGAACATGTTATGAACAACGTTTTTTTTATAAAATATACAGGAAATACCAAAAATATTAAAATATCCGTACAACTTTTGCCGCCTTCCTCGTATTTTCAATTTTTGTGGCAGTTGTCAAAATTCGGTGAACACGAATATCTTGACAAATTAAACAAATCATAGTTCAATTTATTCACTATCCCGCAGTGCCACTTCCCGCACTGTAGTTTTTCTCGTACTATACAGAAGTGTACTATATTTCTGCATGTTTCTTCATTTAGAAAAGTAGTACTTTTCCATACTTTTATGCACAGAAACACTTTTCAACATAGAACAGAAATTTATTTATTGAATCTATCAGTATAAATGTTGAATGTACAATTGTTACAGCGTTACTATGTTTTTCATTACCATGCTAAGCAACCTACTATTTTTTAATTGTTTAGTTAATTCACAATCTGTCAAGTGATTTAAAAAATTTTTTGTACTCACTGCGTAGGAAATGACATTCCGCGCACTCTAGTGGCAAAGCGAAACGTCAATTTCCCGATCTACTTACCCAGGAAAAATAGCAAAAACCACTGGACCCCTCAGGCATTTTACAAAATAATCGTCTTTGCAATAATAAAATTTAATTTATAAAGTACCATTTCCGCGATTTTCATTTATTAAATGTTACAAATTGAAGACTAATCATTAATAATAAAATTCTTCAAAATTAAAAATATGAAATGTCAGTTGACAACTGCATAAAACAATTGCTATCAACCTACTTTGTTTTTTAGCTACCTCTATTGGCTTGAAAATGCAAGCATTCGCTTGAAATTTTAAATTACTAATTATTTTACTTTATTAATGTATTTCTGTTCGATACAAAAAATACTGTACAAACCTTATGCGAGAAAGCTTAATCCGCCCATTTGCGCATATATTCAATACAGCGCTCATGCGGGAACATTGCTTCCCCGCATTTGGTTTGTAAATAACTATTTCACGCTACAGGCAAGGTAAATATACGATATATCCATAGCTACAAATGTTGAAAATGGCTAATAACATTCGTTTACTTTTTGCCCTTGACTACCGAACTTAATAGTATTATTTACATTCCTAGGATAATAATTAAAGCAACAAGGTACAGGTTCCAAGGCAACATAGAATAATGGGGCTTTTAAAAAATAATTCCGATGACAGTAGTCAAAACGAACTTTTAAAAATATGATTAAATTTCTATCTGTAGCGTGAAAATATTAATAAGTAACACAGAACGAATCGACTATTAACATTCTCGGCAGGCCACAAGCCTCGGCTTCGCCTCGGCTCGTATTTACCTACCTCGTATGTTATTACGTCTTTACATTCCTTACTACTTAAATAACTACTAGTGTTACCCCAGCGCACAATGCACTGACAGACTGAGCGTTGACAGAACTGGCGAAATGCTAAGTCACGTGATGCATTAGTTCCAATAATGAAACGCGGCGTTAGTGTAGATGTCGCCTCAAGTGAAGCGCGTCTAGCAGACTTTCATATATATTATAAATTAAAATAATTATTATTGAAAAATCGACGTAGAATAAAAATATAAAAATGTTTCATGTTCCATCTGAGGACAGATACCTATCATTGAAAAAAAAATGGTCCAAATTGGTGAAGCGGTAGCCGCTGGAGGAACTGGAGAAAAATACCCTTTGAGCTTTTATATATGTATGGATGGATTCTTTAAAATTTTTTATTTTTTCATTTAATTCCACCCTTGCGCGAAAACATAATGTGTGCAATTCGTTTACCTTACCTTACGCATTTTTCGCGCCTTGTACGGGAAAATGACACTTTTCTATAATTGCTGCACAAATAACTATTAGCGCACGCTGCCATGGGCGACGGCAACAATTTTCTTTTGGAATTAAATTAAAACAATTTTACCTCGATTTCTTTTATGTGAATACAGTTGTGGAAAACATATTGTGTACAACTCGTACGAAAAATGCCTTTAGCGCCCTAGAATGACTCTATTACTCGGCTAACATCTCGTCAAAAAACTTCTATTCTCGTGTGCTAAAGTATCATTTCGAGTACTAGTTGCACAAATAACTATTGTAGCACTAGTGCTATAATAAAGTACACGTTTTAGTTGTTAACAACAAACATTTTCAAATATTGTTTTGTTTTATATAGTATAATGATAAAACGTAATGCAGTAGGAAAGTTGACTTTAATAGAGAATAACGGCTACAAATTTGGAAAAACTATATGAACCAATTTTAGACATTATGGCAGAGTCTTCACATTTTCTTTCTTTGCAATTTAGCGGTAACAGACTGGTATCTTCATTTTTCTTTTCTCTACTGCAGTAAGGTACTAGATTACTAATTAACCTTTTTAATTAGCGATGAACAAAATCGAAAGATTTTCTTAATCGAATGATTGTCATTTGACTGCTTTTAATAATAAAATTATTCATTCGGATAAAAAATTCGAATGTTTCTATGCGTTAAAAAAAAGTAAAAACGCTCTCTGCTTGCTTCTCGAATGCTTTTATGAATAAATTCTCGTTCTCATCGTCTTTTCGCGGGCCGCTCGGCAAAACAGCGTAACCTTCAACTTTGAATAGTTTTTTTACTAATTTCATCACATTTCATCGTTAATTTTAGCCTGTTCTTTGAATAATATTTCTATAAACCGCGAAAGTGAATACATTATTCGGTGTTTCTTTTTTTTTTTTAATGAAACTAGAAACACAATTCCGAATATTAATTCTGATATAAGTAATCGATTGCTTTTGTGTACTACTTGTTTTTATCAACAGTAATTTAGTATTATTCTAAATATTAATAAACTTCTGTATAATTTCATATTTTTTAATTATTTATACTTTTTAGAGCAATATTAAAATTTTCAAATACGACCTGCGCTGAAATGACCACGAGAAACAAAACAGTGTAGAAGATTGCTGTGTTTACTGTTCCTATTGTCAGTAATATCCGACTGTTTAAGTCAAAACATTCTTATTTCGTTGTACTTGTGCAGGGAAACGCGCTACGGGAGGCGTCTCCGTGCAATCGCATTCCGAAATTTCTGTCTTCTGTTGTCGCATCATAATACCACGGCTGGTGGTATCATCATGTCATGTATTTGCATGGGGCTATTGCAGTTGGCTTCTGTACGGGGTATCGCTTTAATGCCCGCTGGCGAATTGGACAAAACCAAAAATTTTAAAATTGTAAAATAATTCCAATGATTTTCTGTAATCACTCGAGATATCTTAAAATATTTCGATAATCGAAAGTTTCGATTATATTCGTTTGAAATATCCGATCATTGCGTTTGATTGTTCACTTACATAACATTAAAAGGGAATTACACTAGTAACGCCCTCTATTATGTGCGACGAGGTAAAGTTGCAAAGCAACAAACCGGCAAAGTTGCGATCGGAACCTGCTAAGCAGGTATCTGCGATCGCACCGGCCTCTAAGCACAAAACACAGAAACGCTCGTGTGGCAAGAAATAAGAAAGAAGAGATTTGGTTTCAATTATGGCTAGAATAGACCACTACATGTTTCGTTCTTATTTGAACTCATCAGGTGGACATAATTCTAACCATAATTGAAACCAAAAGCAAACAAGCAGATATATGCCAGAAAGTATAACATTAAAAGGGAAATACACTAGTAACGCCCTCTATTATGTGCGACGAGGAAAAGTTGCAAAGCAACAAACCGGCAAAGTTGCGATCGGAACCTGCTAAATTATACTTTCTGGCATATATCTGCTTGTTTGCTTTTGGTTTCAATTATGGTTAGAATTATGTCCACCTAATGAGTTCAAATAAGAACGAAACATGTAGTGGTCTATTCTAGCCATAATTGAAACCAAATCTCTTCTTTCTTATTTCTTGCCATACGAGCGTTTCTGTGTTTTGTGCTTAGAGGCCGGTGCGATCGCAGATACCTGCTTAGCAGGTTCCGATCGCAACTTTGCCGGTTTGTTGCTTTGCAACTTTTCTTCGCCGCACATAATAGTAGGCGTTACAAGTGTAATTTCCTTTTAATGTTATACTTTCTGGCATATATCTGCTTGTTTGCTTTTGGTTTCAATTTTGGTTAGAATTATGTCCACCTGATGAGTTCAAATAAGAACGGAACATGTAGTGGTCTATTCTAGCCATAATTGAAACCAAATCTCTTCTTTCTTATTTCTTGCCACACGCGAGTTTCTGTGTTTTGTGCTTAGAGGCCGGTGCGATCGCAGATACCTGCTTAGCAGGTTCCGTTCGCAACTTTGCCGGTTTGTTGCTTTGCAACTTTTCTTCGCCGCACATAATAGTAGGCGTTACTAGTGTAATTTCCTTTTAATATTATACTTTCTGGCATATATCTGCTTGTTTGCTTTTGGTTTCAATTATGGTTAGAATTATGTCCACCTGATGAGTTCAAAGAACGAAACATGTAGTGGTCTATTCTAGCCATAATTAAAACCAAATCTCTTCTTTCTTGTTCACTTACATGTTTGTATATTTTCTTCAGTTTCGGAACAATATACTATCAACAAATTATATTGACATTAGATTTTTGAAGTCAGTTTGCCCTATTCTCGGCTCGTGCGTCTAATTTTCAGGTGCGTATATGACGTCAGTGTTAATAAAATCAAATTCAATGACGTCATATATGTATACGAAAAGTTTGACGTACGAGTTTCGCAACATATTGCTCTCACTTTTTTGCTTATGTAAATATTTAGTACGTCGCATAATATTGGACAGGGAAGGGCACGACATACTGCACGGAATTTATACAGTTGTAAGAAAGTGAAAGCGATGAAACCGTAGCTTTAAGCTAGCATTAAAGTTTATCTTAGTCAGTAAGGCAGAAAATAGCGCAAAAACAAAATGACAGCTTGAGTACGTATGCCTGCAGATCAGGTCACGGCGTACAGTACATCATTCATGGCCTACTCGATGTTTTTTTTAACGGCAGAAAATAGTATTACTTTGGCAAACTGAAGACGACATCTTCGTTAAAGATTTATGCACTTCTCTTGGTATTCTGTGATGCAGCTTGCTCACAATTGCAAATTATCCGTAAATCGGGTATGAGATACTGTTAAATGCACTTTATACAGAGCTTGGAGGAAATGTAAATTCATTATTGTTTTTTTTTCATAAATCTGGTTGTACGAGTATCTACTTCCTAATGATGTGTTTTACTTCAGCAATATGAATAAAAAGGTCGCCATTATTTTGCTTGTTAAAGCGTCCGTGCAGCGAGCATCCCTTGCGTCTCGTGTTACTTTCTTCGGTAAAACAAGCGCGGGTTAACGAAGTCATTAGGTGTTTTACCCTCAGCAGCTCTGAATAGGATAAGCTCTTTACTTCATTAACAGTTCAGGAGGACCGAGATAATAAGTAACAAGCCGCACCGCACCGGTGCTGGTGTGTCGTCGACGACACGCGTAAGCAAGCATTTTCCACACCTGAGGGTGCCAAATATTGCGTCCTCTGTTTTAAGGGCTAGAACAGATTTAAGAAGGGAGCGTTTTTCACTTTTAGTGGCATCTTGACGGGCCCCGGGCTACTGCCCGATATTTATGGGACTCGGCTCGGGTCTGTGACAAAGAACCTGCCAGTTTATTTCATGTCCGCGCCCTCATAAACCCGATCATATTTTGATCGCGAACCGGCCTTTCTTTGTTCAGTTTATTGACATTGAAGGCAGTCAGTAAATCTGAAAGACCATCAATCATGACTTGTTTATTCGCGATTTTTAATCCGCCGCCGCAAATAATGGAATAATATGCAATATTTTCGGGGGCGCGCGACGACGTCGCTTTTATCTTTTCCGAACAGCAACGAGATTAATGAATTCTAAGGTGAATTTATAGATGGCCTATACCAATTTCGTTTTTTATTTATTATTTTATTTATAATCGATATACCATTTTATTACAATTTCGATATTGTGTGCACATAAATAACCGTGACATAACAACATCAGCAAATTTAACAACCACTTTACACATTATTTAGGACGTTAAACTAGCAAAACTACTTCTCTTCAGTTACAGAAAATTAGTTGTGTAACATGACTTAGAGCGCGTAAAATAGTCTTGAAATTAGGATTTCAACAGTTAATTAATAATAATATTATGTAAATGCAGTAGCAATTCAAAAATAGGTCTAGAATTACTTTCAGCTTCTCAGATTCAAATAAATTAACAATTAATACAACTTAAATGCTTAATAGTTATTTAAGTAACAAGGAATGTAAAGACGTAATAACATTCGAGGTAGGTAAATATAAGCCGAGGCGAAGCCGAGGCTTGTGGCCTGCCGAGAATGTTAATAGTCGATACATTCCGCGTTACTTATTAAATTTTTCACGCTACAGGTAGAAATTTAATCATATTTATAAAAGTTCGTTTTGACTGCTGTCATCGGCAGAATTTTTTAAAAGCCCCATTATTCTAAGTTGCCTGTGCTTGTTATCATATCAACGAAATAAAATATTGGAATCTGCACCTTGTTGATTTAATTATTATCTTAGGAATGTAAATGACACTATTATTTTCCCTCGTCAAGGGAAAAAAGTAAACGAATGTTATTGGCCATTTTCATCTTTTGTAGCTATGGATGTATCGTCTATTTACCTTGCCTGTAGCGTGAAAAAGTTTCATTTTTAGATTAACGCAACATGACTTTTGACTGAATGTTAATCTGATGCTAAAATTAGATTTGATGGAAGCGCAATATTTAGCTTGAATAGTAAATTATTTCTAACTGGCAGGGAACAGCAACGTTAACTGAAATACGAGAAATTAATTTGGATGTTTGTTGTTACATTCCTCGCTACACGGAGTATAGCTAGAGGCCGGTAATTTATTCGTCAAAATTTCGGAAGTTGAAATTTTAACGGAAACGGATGATTTAAGGTCGGAGAATACCGAAAAACACAATTTCCTCATTGTGTGTGTGTGTGTGTGTGTGTATAAGTGCGCGCGCATAGACGTGTGTGCGCGTGTATGTGCGTGCGTGGGTCCGTGCGTGGGTCCGTGCGTGGGTGCGTGCATGCGTACGTGCTTGCTTGCTTGCTTGCTTGCTTGCGTGCGTGCGTGCGTACGTCCGTGAGTGCTAGCGTGCGTGCGTGTGTGTTTGTGTTTGTATGTGACGCGTTGTAACCCCCTAATGGATAGTACAATTTCCATGAACTTCAGAGTGTAGACGCAATTCAAAAATTTAACGACAAAATAAGCCTTTAAAAACCCGAAACCGGTAGCGGAAGTTAGACATGTTTATCAATATTATATTTTTTTGAAACGGATTTTTTTAAATTAAATAGGAGAATCTGATAAAACACCTTGGGGCAAAGTGAATGTGTTTTTAAGCGTATACTAGCATTAACATGGCAGCCGCTATGAATTTTTGATTTTTACCGCTATCATATTACTCAAAAATAGGCGAAAACAGGTCGTTGGTACTTTCCCATACTTTTTACGTTTTAAATATTTTTGCGCCAAGTAGTGATTGAAATTTACATCTACTAGTGATCTCAAGCCGGTACAAGCCCCTCGCTTTAGACTCAAGGCGTTGGTTGCGTACGGAGCGCGCTCGCTGACTACTTAAAAACGATAGTTAATGCGCGGATCAAAAATGCTTATAATAACTTTATTTATAGAGTTATCAAAAATAAGCAAAGGATGAAACATATATTTTTATTACAGCTAATTGATAGGCGTAGTTAAAATCGCGTAATTTTCGGACAACCCGTCAATTCCAAAATTTTCAAAAATTCCTAGAGAGCGTCAAGGTGAAATTTGGGAGATTAATAAAAAACAAATTTGTAGTTTATTGCAGGTTCTATCGGCTCAGAAAATTTTAAAAAGATGGTATGGGCAGTTTTTATGAAATTTGTTTTTGAAAATGTCCAAACTTTTGAGCCGCTGGTGTATTTACAATTTTCATATTTTCAAAAATATTATTACATCACTTGATTATACTTATTAAGGGCTATAAAATAATATGATAATTTGTATTAATTGGATATTTTGTTTTTGAGTAATCGGGCATTAAAGTTAAAATTTTCAAAAATTCGTAGCGGGCTCCATTTTAAAGACACGGCATTTGAAAAAAAAATTGATTTGTATTTAGATGCACTACAACACTATGTATTTAAAACTTTAAAAACGTATTTAGTGGATTCCTTGGACCCCAAAACGCGTATTTTCGTTAAAATCTGAAATTTGAAATTTTGCATGAAATCACAACTTTGCTTACTTCAGTAGAAGTATGGGAAAGTAAAAACGAGTTGACAGATAGAGATGTAATTTGGCACTATTATAACCCAACTAATAAAAACATAATAAACAATTAATAGAAAAAATATACTATATCAGCTATTACATTTTCATAGCCCAGAAACAAATAATCTTCAAAAACAAAAGACTGTAAAAGTTTGTACGTCAATAGCTAGCAACTCATTTAAAATATACTGTGCTACTTATGACGGCCATTTTGAAATCGGCATCAGCGCCCTGGGTGGTAATATTTTTACCTTATACAACAAAAGTATACATAGTGCAGAGCAGATTTTGTGTCTTCAATCGTTTGTGTTCTTGTTTATTTAAATTTTAAAAAAGGAAGAAAATTATTTGCAATAACGTGAAAGAGTTTTCATAAATAGTGAATTTCATTTGATATATTAATGTCAATGTGACGTAAATATGAAATACTTTTGAGAACTAGTGAAATACAATAGACAAAAGAGAAAAACCAAAAGAAAAACACTGTAAATACTCTGTATATTATTGCATATTCCTATTAGCCGTTTAATTGGTTCTATGAATGTCTTTGGTTTTTAAAATTCCGTTGCGGCTTGCCAAGTTGTTCCACTTTCTTAAACAAATTTGACATTTGCAGACGTCACTGATAAAACTTGCACAAGGCGTACTTTCACAGATTAAACAAATTTTTTAGCTAAGTTTTGTCAATACCGTGCACTACTTCACAGATATTTTAAAGTTGAATTTGGTTGTACAAGGCGCTTAGCTTGTTGCAACGGTGCAAAAACTTACAACTTTAATGCATCATAACACGATTTTTTAAATGGAACACCTTTTATATTTTTACGTAGTTGGATAGAGTTAAGAATGCCTCTCTAATGTGGAACGCCTTGTATAGACGAAAATAATTTTAGAATGTGCAGAAATTGTCAAGTAACGTATACAATATATTTTAAATAACTTAATTGACAAAGGTGTTATCAAAGAATTTCGCATCGTTGGGACACCCGGTATAGCTTGATTTCTTTGATGTCTAACAGACGAGTATTTTTTAATCTGCTTAACAATTTTTCTTGTATTGTTTTATAATCGTCTAGGTATTTGGTTTTCCTCCAGAATTTTCCCAAATAAATCATATGAATGATTAAATATTTAGTGAGTGATATAAATGCAATGTTGTGGATAAAAAAGATATTCTGAACAATGCAGTGCATCTTTAAAACCGCAGTCAGTCTCCTACAATCATGCTCCAGGTAGAAGAAAATTGCATTAGGAAGAAACAAACTTCGTTCTGGACCTAGATCTACCTTTCAGAAGTTATTACCTTCCCCGTTCTTACAATTTTAGTAATTTATCTGTTTCCTGTAAAGTTTCCACACGCTGCAATGTTATTTCACAGCGGACTCACGTGAGTAAGAAGGGTCGTTGTGTGCAAAGCCTCGTGTGAGGGCGAGGTGAGTTGGTTTAAGGGACATTTTTTGTAGGTGACCTGGTCGCAGAACATTATTCATATTTTATGAGGCGGGTAACAAACCCCGGTGTTAGCGAACAACGCCGTCCACCCACCTCGACATTGTCTGGGCAGAGCACTACTACATCGACAGCCAACTTTGCACATTTCAACAACTTTCGCTACCGACCATAACTTACTGGAATTTTATGGTGGACCTTTATCGCGATATGCAAATGTCTAAGCGTTATTTACCGCTCCACACAAACGGTATCGAACGAACCAACCATTCTGTTAAATCGGGGCAAAAATTCTGAGTACCTAATTAATTTGAGAGAGTTTCGAGTTGAATCCGATGTTGACTGCTGGCGAAGTTGAGACCTCATTACCTCAATTTAGTTAAAACATGATTCGTCATTAGTGTGCAGACAATAACATGCCCCTTCAGTTTACGAAGCTAATTGACTTCTGTTAAATTCCCTTCATTTTCCGGATTGTCTCCGAAAAGTATCGTATTATTCCGGATAATAACGGGTCCTCTCCTGTTTCTCTACATTGCATAATTTGTGTCGTTTTGTAAATATTAATAGGAAACTTTTGATTAGAAGAGATAGTTTAGAACAATTTAATTTTAATGATAAACAAAAATGTCGAAACAAAATTAAAATAAATTAACTGCGCACTCAGTGGCGGATTTAATACAGGGGCAAAGTGGTAGCCTTGTCTATAAAGGAATCTGCCATTAGTGCACGCAATAAATCTAAAAACATCCGGTTTTTACAACTAAAATGGAAGTAAACTATATTAGACAAATGTGGTCTGCAACCCCTAATAAAATCTTTGCAAATTTTCTTGAAGCACGACAATAATATGCTTTGGATTTCATGGATTTGAGAGCATGCAGAGTGTGTATTTGAGCAAGTTTGGACTGGGTTTTAGTTATTTTTCTTAAGTACGAAAAGAAGCAAGATGTTATGGTGTGGTCCTATTCGCAATTTTCGATAACGGTACTATATGAAAGGAGTATAAAGTCATTAAAACTGTCACTTAGGCGATTTCAACTTGGTAAATCTGCCTTTCCTTGGAAAGAGTAAAAGTCTTCTTAATTGGGACCATGGAACTAGACTGGTCTGACTTGGAGAGCGATTTTACAAAGAAAATGTCTAGTTGTCCACTTGTTTTTAGAATGGGTTCCATACACCTGCGCTTTAGTCTTTATGCCTAGGCGACTCAGCGGGTTATACATTTTCCTAGGCAATATACTAGGTGGTTGGAGTTGATTTATTAGCAGGTGAATGTGGCGTTCGGTCAGCCGTGGCGTATCTGTCGGCATGAGGAACCTGGGTCATAGGGATGAATTTTTGTTTTATCCCTTTACTTGTGTCTACACAAGGAGCCTACCTTGCCAATGGTGTTAAGGTTGCGGCTAGCGAACTAAATGGGCGGTGCGTCGTCGACTAGTACTAATGATTATAAGTAGCCTAAATTGGGAGGCGTAGCTTTTGCTGCTCCGAAATAGCCAACCAATTAAAATTAAATTACTGATACCACGAATGCAACGGAGGTTCGACTAGAGTACCGAGGCTCTCGGCTTGGCCACCCGAAGGACCCTGTGGTGGGAAGGGTATTACTGTGTAGGGAAGGGTTTTTAAGTGCGTCGTGGCGGGTCAGCTACGTTTCAGCTGATAATAATCAGTAACAACTTAAGTAGTCTCGGTTCAACCAGTGGAGACTAAAGCTCGCAGCCTGATGTCGTACTGGTAAATTGTTCTTGATTCGTATTCAGCAAGCGCACTGACTAAACGTATATCAATTTCTCGTCAATTATGACTTTGGCGGATTAAGCCAATACGCAAATGCAGCCACGTTAAAATGAAAGGAGCGAGCTGCTCTCCATATGACTGTCAAAATAAATTTAATTTGCTCTATTTTTGCTTTTTTCCTCAAAAATCTCAAGGTGCTGGGTCTATATCATCACCCCAATGTTCATAACCCTCAATGATCACAAAGCTTAATTTTTACAACATTTATAGACATTATCATATCCCCCAAGTTAACAGTTTGATCACAACGCCCAATTTGATCACAACCCTCAATGTGATCATAACTCTAAGTAATTCTTGATCAGAACGCCCAATTTGATCACAACCTCTAAATGTTTCTTACTTATAGTGTTCAATGTGAGCTACAGGACCTGATCATAACCTCTTTAATCATAATCTCCAAAGCTACTTTTCCATGTAAGATGATCACAACCTCTAAACTAATAGTTTAATCATAACACCCAAGTTGATCACAACCCCAAATTGCCTTCTTCATCATAACGCCCAAAACGATCACAACCCCCAACGATGCCTGCTGCAAAAATACGTATCGGACGTAGTCGTTAGGGAAAGTTTTCTGGATAGTAACCACTAAAAATTGAATTGTTTTACAATTATTGTATTATTAACTAGCACTTTGTGATCATATTGGGCGTTGTAATCAAACTGTTCTACTTGGGAGAATATGATCATGTCCACTTATAAATTTTGTTAGAATTGGGCTTTGTGATCATTGGGTGTTATGAACATTGGGTGTTGTGACCAGGTCCCAACGTGCTCACTACTCTCTGGTCTCTATGGGAAGTTGAATATAATTTATCAAATTCAGATTCTTTTTTTACTGAACAATTTATGCACAATATAGAATTTCTTTTGAAAAATATCGCCACCATTACAAAATTACAAAACTATAAAAAAATATAGTAATTTTGAAACATTAAAAGTTATTGTACCTGATTTAGGATTATTTGTTTAGTCAAAAATACAGCAATTATTACATGATCGGTATTTTTAGCTGGATGAAAAAGACAAACAATAACTGGATTCAAAATTCGAACCTAAATTTTGTTAATAAAGAAAGTTGTAAGCTACGAAATAAGCTTCTTTAAATTGTAAATTACAGCTTTTCCTTGTAATCAATCACCAAGTATTTTTGATACATATTTTTTAAAGTTACAGCTACAGAACAAGCAAAATAAAACTTAATCAAGAAGGCGGAGAAGGAACTGCATGTCTTAAATTTCGGCACACAATGGGATTGTTACTTCCCTACTGACCAGATTTTTTAAATATTCTTCATTTTTCATAACTTTTTCCAGTAAAACGCATCTTTCCTCGTACACGGGATGTTTTGCATTGTAGCTGCCAAAACATTCAGTGTCAAACGTGCTTTAAGCAGATACTTTGATCGCGTCTTTCTGTAATCATTTGGTTTCTTTAACAAATAAATAAGTAGGACAGTGTGCACCTAACTTCACTTCAGTACACGGTTCTGTTTTCATTATCTGGATTAATTTCAGAATAATGACATGTAAGCGTGAAGCAATGACACCCGTTTTTTATTATTCCCTTATTGATTAAGTTTTTGCTTTCCTAAATTTCTAAAATAATTTTTATTAAAAATTCTGAGAACATACTTTCATAATTTAAAAATTCCTTCCCTTAAAATTAAATTATTTCTAATAATATATTTTCGTAATTTCTATAAAATACGTTAATATATTTCTGCTGTTATCTTTATTCAGAAAAATGGTGTTAGTTAAAAAAACAACCTGTTTAGCATTTCTACAGTGGGTAATTACCAGCATAACTTCTCGGTTGTGGGGGGGGGGGGGCGATTACAATTATTGTTTTGTTGTTTGAAGTTCAAAAAATTTGCATTTTCGCTTTACAATACTATCCTTAATTCTCACTCTGCTAAGTGACGTTAGCTTCGGCAGAAAAATGTTTTCCGGTGTTAAAAATAATAAAAACATTAGAAAGTCTGTTATTATTATTTATTAGCTATTGAAATTGAAACAGTCCAAAAAATAAATGTGGACTATCTGTTCTTGTAAAAGGTTTTGCGGAATTAAAGACAAGCAAAAAATATTTTACGTAAATGCTGATTAGAAAACAAAAAAGTTTTCTTGCATGTGTTTTTATTATTATATGCCTTTTTTAATGTTTATGTATACAACTATTGCTGTAAAATATAAAGATTAGGTATAAGTTTAAATTGTTATACTTATAGTCCGGTCTTCTAGTCCAGTATTTAGTCAGTATTTAAATTATGAGGCAATCAATTAATAATAATTTCTGGCAAAATTGCATTCAATGTAGAATTGGCGCATATCTAAAATTGTAAACGAATTATCTACGAGCGCGGAATGGTAACATATCCATATGTTTGATCTTATGCTAGCTTGTGCAGATAATTATTATTTATTTGGTCAACTGGATTAGATGCTTGTGTAATAGCAAAATAAAATAAAATAAAGTTCATAAGCGTAGAATATGAATGGTCATGAGTTTTAAAAGTACTTTACAAAACAATTTCATGAAACTGTAAAAACAGTTTTTTTTAATTGAAGTATAAAATAGCAACCACGAATTAATGAAACTAGAACGTATAAATTCATTAATACAACGAGAAAACTCTACGAAAAAAAATTAGTGGCAGATTAAATTGATCAAATTTGGCATCCTAATAATCGTTATAGAGACACAATGTTACTGTGCACAGGAGAATTTTCTAGAAGATTAAACCTTCAAACTGAAAAATATTTTTAAAATGTGTACATTTTAAAATACACATATTGATTAAAAACTGCCCACGTGATTTTATTTTTAGTTTTGTAGGGACATGTAGAGCTAGGAAGGGGCTATAATTCAGTTGGTGTTCGAACCCGCTAGCATCTCTATGATGCCTTCAAGTAATTTTTTTAAATCAAAAATGCATACCTTTTTAATTAATAAAAGAAGGAGTAGAAAACATTTACGTTTAAGTTAAATTATTCAAAAGTGATAGTAGATTCAAATTAAACTTAAAAAAAAACACTTAAGAATTGCAGTATACAGCAACCACTTTTCTAAATTCTCATCCGAAAAATTAATTTTCTTGACCAAAAAAATACCTCTAAACTGAGCGGATTATTTGTTGTTTTGCGACAACCTGATGCCAAATTTTCCGCCGAATGAAAAACTGCCAATAATAGAATGAAAATGACCAATTGATTCTAACAGCGACAAATTTTTGCCTTCCAATGATTTTATAACTTTTGGAATATTACCAAAAGGATTTTTAGTAAGTCCCATTTTCTTTCATAACAAGCACATGCATGTTGAGGTTTATAAAGCCCAGCTTATTCATTTTTTTTAGAACGCTCATTACTAGCGAAACCAGGTACATTACAACATTAACTTTTAGCAAATATCACAGTTGTAGAAACCTTGCCAAATTGTGCAATATACTTCACGTATAACTTAATGGATTTGAGTACGCCAATGGTTTTTGTTTACCATTTTAATTTTAACAAAATTTTTTGCTCTTCTGCGACAGTCCGGTCTTTGATTAAGTCAATTTTTAAAAACTAGCATTAGTATAGTATTACTTATACTTTAAATAAAAATTTTAAGTGTAATATTATGTAGGTTCTACAACTTACATGCACCTTTTTTAATAAAAAAATTTAAATCATCTTTTGTTTGCAGATTTCACTTGCAAGTTTTTTATATAGTGCTTATATATTTCGCATAAAATAATGCATACTTTGCGTATAAAGGTGTATATTTTGTATACATTTGGTGCATATATTGCTATGATATGCGTGGTCTTGTATTTACTAGAAAACAATCCCCTACATGCCTGCAATTCACGCAATTCCAAATTATATTATATATGAGACTCTTTTATTAACTTTCTCAGGGTTGTTATTAAGCTTAGAAGAAAAGTTATTAATAAATAAGTTTCAAAAAGAAAATACACAAAACAATATCAACGTTACAAAAGCTTTTATTCAATAAATCAATTTTGGGGTCAAATTTTCGAAAAATCAAGAATCTAAGCTTAATAACGACCCTGAGAAAGTTAATAAAAGAGTCTCATATATAATATAATTTGGAATTGCGTGAATTGCAGGCATTTAGGGGATTGTTTTCTAGTAAATACAAGACCACGCATATCATAGCAATTAAAATTGGCGCCCAACGTTGGGCGCCAATTTTAATTGCTATGATATGTGTGGCTATGTACCTACTACAAATACTACAAATTATCTTTTATATGAGACTCTTTTAATAAATTTCTCAGGGTCGTTATTAAGCTTGGAAGAAAAGTTATTAATAAATAAGATTCAAAAAGAAAATACACAAAACAATATCAACGTTATAAAAAGCTTTTTATTCAAAAGTCAATTTGGGGTCAAATTTCCGAAAAAATCAAGAAATTCGTTTTAATACTACTGTTCTTAAAACTGAACACTTATCTTTGTGTCTTCTTATCAAGATATCCTTCCCTCGACAATCGTTTGAATTTTAAACTCCCTCTTCTCTGGTTTGCAGGTTCCTCAAAAACCACAGCACTCGCCTTTAGTTAGAATCCTCCTCCGCTGTAGTACCAATATGTACTGGACTGCTTTTATGTTTATTAATACTTGGCTTTTCTACTATGATAACTGAAAACTCGTTCTGGTCCGCTTTTATGTGATTATTCTTTTGAATTTTTCCAAATTAGTTGAGAAACACTTGTATCCGTTTTATAATAGCTTCTTTTTAATTCCAAATTACTATTTATTACTTATAACTCGTTTTCCTTCTCTTTTCTTTCAGAGAATAAAAAAATCCTGTGTCTTTTTTTACAGGACGAGCCGTAACTGTCTAATAAGTTTTTTACTTGCTTTTGTCTTCTTCCTTGATCTCCCATTTTTTGAAAACAAATAAATCTAATGAAACAATGAGTGTTCTTTTTTTTACATTTGTCAAATTGACATTCACACCCATAACCTCCACAAATGACATTTAACGATGCACAAAACAAGTAAGTTTAAAACTTCTTGTATATTAAACCTTTTAAACATTTCTGAACTAATTTTATAATTAAAATTAACATAAACAACAATCGTATCAATTTGATTGTGTTCTTCTTTCTTTCAGAGTAAACAAAACTTCACAAATATGAAAATATAAATGATATAATGATAACTGCATTATTTGAATTTTAAAACAAGAAATTATAGCAATAATACGCAACCCTGAGTTTATAAGTTTGAATACCAAAACCTTACAGTCTTCACAAACCTCCAAAGGTAAATTAAATTGTAACAAGCATCCCAAAAACTGCCTTCCAGGAATAACAATACTCTAGTCAAATCATACACCTCCAAATATCATAACAATATATATGCGCAGATTCGGACGTTTTTTCGTGCATTTTTTACTAATAACTATTTGTCAAAAATTTAAAGTACTTAAAATATAATTTAAAAAAAGAGCCACGTGCATATTTAAAAAGCGTGGATTGTAGCTTTGCTAAATTTATTCTTTCGCCGTGCTTTATATAGATATGTCTAGCGACAATCATTGATGCATATTAAAAAATAAAAACATGCATCGGGGTCACAATAATTATTATGCAATACAAACATATTAGAAAAATGAGCATTAAAAATATTATAGCAATGAATTAAAATATGTTTTTTAGGATATTCAACATAATACAACTTGAAGAGTCTTCAGACTTTAAAATAAATTTTTAAATATTTTCGAAAATATTTGTATAACGAGCAGCATCCAGCCACGTACTCCATCTGCTAAGCACCTGTTTATGAAGCAGTGGAATTTAGCAATTTTCCTTAAAATAATTGCACCCTCAGGGGCGGTTTTACAAATATTTTTTTTCATTAGATATGAAATCGTTTACAATGCGAAACTGATTCCAAAATTTTTCTGCAACTCTATTCACATAATGAGCCACACATGGCATGGATTAAGTTTGGATAAAAAAATATTTAAATTTTACCCTGCTTTTATCATATATGGTGCAGCATCACATAGCATTAATATTATTTTTTTCTGGAGGAACTGTTTCCGGCTGAAAACCTTTGCGAGACCTTCATTTACAAATCTAGAAATAGTGATACTGTTAGTTTTTTCTAGTTTTTTCGTGCTAATAAGATAAGGTGTACTGGGTATGTCAACACTTAAAACTTAATTCTTGTTTTTCGTTTTTAGAAATGCCATGAATGAACTCGCTGATTTGCATTTTGTAGGTTCTGAGATTTTTGACATTTGCCTTGATGTAAAGCAGTTCTAATTTGTTGATTCATTTAGAATTTTTTATCGCATGAAATTTAGAGCGGTAAAATTTTTTTGTAAAGATTGTAAAAAGTCAAAGGTTGCTTACCGTCTTGCTGCAGACTTATAATTATAAAAATATTTTATTTTCTTGTGGCACCAGTTCCGGATAACCTGTTATACATAATAAACACAACCTGCTGTTTTTTGGCAATCTATTTGTATAAACAGAAACACACACAAGGCGAACCACTATTTTATCTGCTACTTTCAAGAAGTACCACAATTGCATAATTCTTAGAAATAATTTTAAAAGTTCCAAAGCTTAGAAACAATATTCTACCTGCATAATCCGCGAGCGACATCCGCTCAAGAATACCTAGTAACAGCACGCACTTGTTGAAAATACCAATGTGCTTCTCTCATTATCCCTCCTTTTTATGTTTTAAAATTTAGCACTTTTTTGCGAATATATGGAAATATATCTAAATATGCTTTTATTGTAAACATATGCTCAAAAACACCAAAATAAGCAAAACCTGCAAATTAAAATTGGTGTCATATAATTGCATTTTATTAGAATTAAATACAAACAGAAGCATTTTATTGGCATATAAAACTATCAAATATGCATTTGCATAAAATCCGTGCCTTGGTAATTAGTAATGAGGTAAACGTAAAAAAGTATTTCGAATACTATTCTATAATTTGTATGTCTACATAATACGTTGGCAACTGTATTTTATTAATTTGTATTTTAAATACATTAGAAAATCATTTTGTTCAGCTCTCATAATTCCTAATTTTGCTAGGATTTATACCAAAAGCGAGCACTTTGCCTAAATGTTCATATACAGGAAACATAAACGTAGGTCAGGTTCGTCAGTTTTTGCACACAATTTCATGGGAAAGGTTGTGTGTTTTATTAAATAATTCTTACAGAAAATATATTTACGTTTTATTGTTTTTTTAAATATTTTTATATCATAACGCTCTATCCCCAACAGAACCTACATATGAGCAGAATACTACCAGCATGCTCCGCTGCATTCGGTTCTGACTCGTCGCTCTATACTTTTAACGTCGGAATGATCTCAAGTGTATGTTTATAAAGGCAAAAATTGTTTTTTTAATTTCTCAAAACCGATAGCTTAGAATGTTTATCAATTTTATTCAATAAGGAGTCAATTTACATAAATCAAAATTATGTAAAAGAAGAGAAATGGGAGGATTAAGATGGAAAGTAAATAATAATTTCTAACTTAATCAGCTTACAATATTTAAAAAAATTGTGAGGTTTGTTTTTGAAAAATATTATTTTTTTTATTGGTGCCCCATTTTACCTATTTAAAGCACGCCTCAGGGTGTTTAAATGGAACTTTCAAAAACGCGCGCTTTTTAAAGTTACCATGGCAACATCAACAACTCGAGAAACGTGAAGTCTAAATGACAATTTTTTGATTATTGATCTGACAGGAGTACCTTGTAACGTCAAATTAGATATTTATGATACAAGTGTGTGAAGTAGGACTTTTACGCAAGAATTGCGAAGTTTAAGGCACGAGCCGAGGGCGAGTGCTTTAATCGCAATGAGTGCGTAAAAGTCTTTCACACATGAGTGTCATACAATGTTTTATCTACGAACCGAAAGGCAAAGGCTGCAAAAGTGCACTTCGTACTTATCTGTCAAACAAAACTAACGAGAAATGACGTTACGAATACAGCGCCCAATAAACAAAGTGGCCTTTTCTCGATTGTTTTTTGTCGATAGAAATCGTTTAATAATGAAAGTTTCATTTAATTTACATTGGTCCTTTGCACACGATATTGATACTTTTACGCACAATTTCATTAATGTAACACTTCACGTACAATAATTGACATATTAATGTGATCATTTTAAAACGGGAGTAAATAAAAAATATTACTAACAAATTTCTGAAGGTAAGCAAGCACAACTCGTTCGTTTATATATGTTACCTTTACTCTTCCATCCATTTGATGAACTTGTCATATTCTTTTTTATGCGCATCATTAGATTTTTGCGGTATTAACCGCGATTCTGCTTTACTATTTAAAAAATCGATATTAGAATTCATTTTTAAGCAGTGCGGTGACAACAATTAATCTTTGATGACAAATTGCAAATTAATTTCTATTTTTCTCATTTCCATGACAACGAAAGGTATACTGATGTCACATCACGAATTCAACCATTTTACATTATTAGTTCTTATTTCCATTTTTTGTAGTAATAATACCAGTATTTATGATTTCAAAGTGCACCAATAAAAAAAAATAGCGTAAAGTATTCGTGGATAACTGGTCTTTAAAACACTTGCTCTATTTCGAGCACTCCGGCTGCGCCGTCGTGCTCGAAAAATCGCGCGTGTTTTAAAGACCTTTTTATCCACTTATACTTTAATATACTATTAAAGAATTCCAAAATTTGGAAATTGTAATTTTGATCATTTTCGTACGATAACATTGTGCTCTCTTAAGCCTTTTATCTACGACTGCTTGGATAAGAACTTGTTATGTCATTCATTTGTGTTAGATAATGAAGTTCATTATCTCACTAGTGAGATAATAGATTTATTGCCTGACTGATTGTATTTACACAAACAAAACTGAAGCTTTGTTTATAAGAAAACTGGCTAGTTGTCATAGTATTGAACAAACCGAATCTATCTCGTTTCTTTGAAGTTAAAACAAAAGCATATTAAAAGTGACTTGACATTTAAATAAATTAATGCGAAATACCACTACAAGCAAAGAATTCGACTTTTAACAAATTTTTAGCAGTCGTAGATAAAATTTTGTATGCTACACGTAGAATAATACATGATTACATGACTCGGTCTACGACTTCGTCATGCAACTTTCAAACTCGTTATAATAACGCCTTTATCCCACTAGTAACATAAATAATTATTACGACACCATATTTTATGTACTGGTCGCAATTTGAAACTAGAGTTTTTAGGAAAAAAGTTTTCGATTTGTTTCGATATGTAACAAATTCTACTTTAAACTTTGCATAATTCCGTTTTCTACAAAACTAATAGCAAAAAATTTTTAATAACCTTCAATTTTAAAATTCGCCATCTGGAGATATGAGGAAATGATGAGCACAACTACATACCTACAAAACATAGTCACACATGTTTCAAAAAACCTTGGTTTTGAGTTACTTGATGCCCACATTATTCGTTTTTTCTTAGAATTTCAAAAAATTGGAAATATTTGTTAGGAAACTAATTTTCATTAACTGAAGTACAAAAAAGTAAATATGGGTATAGTTCTTTACAATGCACACGTCCATTTTTGGTTAACTTAATTACTGTAAACACGAAACTCGATTTAATAAGTGCTAAGCCAAATTAGATCTCTCTAACTAACAAGGATTTATATTCCAAATTTCAAAAGAAGTTTCCGCGGATGTTCTTTATTTTTATACACCATCAGACTTGTATCTCTGCTATTCCCTCAGCTGTGTAAACATATTGGTAAAAAGGAACTACTTACCGTTGAAAAGTTGCCGCATATGTCCCAAACAGAGTACAACTTATACCAACGCTTTCAGGAAACCGAGGCTAATCCTAAGGCTACACAATTTCAGATGAGCTTTGGTGTAACTGAGACGTTATCGAGGATCCAAATATACTCTTTTATTTTGTTACCACCCACAAGTTCGGCAATCGCAACTTCGAACGCACCTTTTTACGAGTTCGTTCTTGTTTAGTGTTGGGAATTTTTGAAGGAAAAGTTGTTACCTCGGACCATTCTTCATTCCTTTGAAAGTAAATTATTCGCGCTTAAACCATAGTAAAGTGGAGCAGCAAAACGAATAACGGGGATCTTTTGAGTAATGTGTTTTGCGAATAGAAAATGCATCTGTTCGTCGCGGTTGCTAAGAACTTTAATAAATGGAAAGGAGGCTCTTATTTCAGTCATTTCTTGTAGGCGATATTTATAAATGTCTGTCAGACTTGACGGCTCGGTACCGCGCCTAGTAGCTGATGGAATTGATAATTTATATCCACTAGAGCTCGGGAGGGTTTACTAGCTTCATGTAATAGATTGAACCTACCCAGAGAATATTTATCTCGCAATTTATTACTATCTGCTGCTTGTACTACTTTGTTGATTAATCCATTACTTAAACGAAATTAAGTTTAAAACAGTTTAAAAATGCCCTGCAGTTGTTCTTCTTGGTTGCCTACTTCGCTTGCAAAGCTTGCTAAGAAACGCCCGCTAATGACAAAATGTTATTGATTGTTTCACTAAACTAGCTAACTTTCATTACAACTTGTAAAACATTTAAGCTGCAGCTAGATGAGAGTTAATATATTATAAATAAAATAATTAATAACTTCAACAGGTTTTCATTTTAGCTTTTTACGTATTTCAACGTGTTCACACGTCATTATCAAAGGCAAGATTAAAAGTAAACAGACCATTGCTATAAGAATGTAAATGAATGAAATTTTCGCATACCTAATGTATCTAAAGGTCACAGTAAATAAAATTAGTGTTTTGTTTTACTTCCATCAGTTAATGGCCTACTAGAATTCTTTCAAAATAAATTAAATGACGTGGTCTTTCCTTCTGAAATTTTTATTTTCTGTAATGAAATGCTCAAAGTTTAAACAAAATGCAAAGTGTGACACATTGTTGAAATCAGAATTAAAAACTCTATTTAAACATGAAAAAATTTAATATGCCGACCATAAGAAAAAAAAAGTTGACAGTCGAAAATGAGCAATGGTAACAGTTATGCCAAATCTGATTAAAAATTTAGATTCAGCATAAAAAAGTGTCCTAATAATGCGTTAACTACAAATATGTAGCATAAATAATAAATGAGTTATAGCCGAAAATAAAAAATTTAAAATTTCAGTTTTTTAAGTTTATTCAGAAACTAAGCAAGATAGCTTTAATTTGTTTTTAGATTATTGGTAGGCATAAAATTCCACAACTTTTCTCTAATTTAACCATCGTCGTATCTCTTCAAATAAGCGAGATCCCCATAGTTAACACGCAACTTGAAACAACCTGTTTGTGTGTATGTTCCCTATAGACTCCGAAACTACTCCGCCGATTGAGCTCAAACATTGATACAAAGTGTATTTTGAAGAGGAAGGTTTTAGAAGGTTATTTTTTTTACAAAAAATGGACCCGCTAGGTGGCGCTGGCGATATTTACGAAAATGTGTGTTTATTGTCTGATTTCGCTCAAATTCAGGATATACGTTAGTTGCGTGGAAAGAAATATTTTTACAAAAAATGGACCCGGTAGGTGGCGCTGGAGTAGAGATTGAGGCGTAGCAACGCACGCCGGGTGTTAGCTAGTTGTAAATAATTTCAAAAGTATTTAAGGAAAACCGAAAAGCAGATGGAAGAAATTGTATATATTTAAGAAAACAAAATGCAAAGAGCGAGTGATTAACCCAAAATAAATCTAATGAGCTCATAAGGCGCCAACGATTCTCGTAAGAATTATTCCAAATAATTTTATTGTTATAACCGTTTTGTTGTAACGACATCAACATATATGTTTTCCCTTGTTGTAGGTGTTCTGCATCTAAGATTCGGACTACTCTGGTTGCATCGGCTGGAGATGCGAATTTCATACGGGAAGCAATTGATATTTAAAAACAAGGTGACAACATAAGCAGACAGGATGATTTCATGCTTAGCGAAGCTTGGACTGCAGAAGTTCATTCTCTAAGGACTCGTAAGCCTCATCGATCTCACGATCACGCTTAACTGTATTTGTATCCGCCCAACGGCGACAGCCAACCAGAACTCAGCCGTTCTGCCCGGCTGGCTTAAAAGAGTTTAAATACCTCCGCATCCCGGATTTAAATTTTAGTTTCTAATTACTTTAAAAATGAAAGTAAATTGTAATATGACAATTCGAGAAACGCAAAAAGTTCAAAGATTATAATGTAAGAATCTTATTTTTCACTGTAAACAAATATTATTATTTGTTTAAATATCGACGATTGTTATTTTCTTCTATTCTATTTTTTCAACACTGTTTTAATCTATAATATTGTTCATTAAGGATTGAGGGCTGTCCACAGTGTACATTTTTGGGTTTTTCTCATGTGACGCAGTTATATTTGACCGGATTTAAAACCTTGATTAATATTATGAATCCAGATTTAGGTCATCAATTTAAATCGACCGATTTAAATCAAGTATAGCCTGGATATTAACAAATACACAGCTTGAAATGAAATTGTTTTGGGAGATGCAAAGAGTTCGCACCCTCTCCGCCATAAACAGACGTTTTCTAAAACAATATTTTTTCAAATTTTGTCATGAACTTTATATTCTACTGACAGTATAGAAAAGAAACAATAAACGATTCTTAAACGAAGTGTATAATAAGTTCTTGGAAAAAGTTAAGATGTTTTCAGTGGGTTTGAAGATTTTCGTTAAAGTTTTCGTCATTCAGTAAATTTACGCTCTGGTAGAATTTTTAATAATACAAGCACGTTGCCGTTGAATAGAGGTAAAAAGCTGGATCAAAAATTATAAAATATATAAATACAAATATAAAAATACAAATCCAGCTTCAAACTCTTAACAACAGTAATTATAATTTCCAAAACAATTGTTTAAAAGTTTTTACCTCTATCAAAAGCATACGAAACCATTCTTGAAACTTCTTAAAAAATTCTTACAGAATACAAGGAAATAAAATTACATTCTGAACATTATACGTAGAATTTTCCTAGTCGTATTTTTTCCATTACACTTTTGTTTTAAATAGCTTTGAAACAGTAACGATATCTGCTATGAAACTTTAAAACGTTCGTATTGACTTCACAGGTATTAAAATCGGCATCCAAGTTATACATTTAAAATAAATTTTTCAGAAGGCAATCGATAAGAGATTCGTTTCGTTGAGCATAAAATTTTACGCCCACCTTCATCAACGAAGTGTTGGGTAAAAGTTTATCGTTTAGGCGTTTTGGTTAAAAAATATAAGTTGAAGATTGAGTAAATCCCTCCCTGTCTCGCAATAAACACTAACGTAGTACAGAGATGAATATTATATTTTTACTTTATTTCCTGAGCCTTGAAGTGGAGCAATTTAATCAGGGTTAGTTCGCCCAACGTGGAGTGGTACTTGTGTTTTATTATGTCATCTGCAGATTATTTTTCGGAGTATTACTCGACTTCAAGAGATTAGGCGATTCCCAGCATTTTACGTTATTATACCTCTCGACTTTATGTAAAGTATTAAATTTACTTAGCACGGACTGTTCATTTTTCTTGGGTCGAATTCAGCACGAATTTTGGATTATTTGAATTCATACATAAATCATACACCCGTGAATTATTCCTGCTGACGCGATAAAGAGAAATATAAATTGTTGTATGCATATACTGTATACAGGCGGTAATTATAAAATTACCTTTGCAATTATTCATTTTAATTATTGTTTGCTTTGTGTGCGTGAAGCCAAAAGCTGCTAAAGTGAAACCCTGGATTAGCCGCCTTAACGCAAACAAAACTGCAAAATTAATATTAATTAAGTAATAAATATTTTCGCAAACTGTTATATTATTCATTAACTAAATTCAGAATGTCAAACAAACTTGTTCTAAACACAATTATATATTTAACTAAATTCTCTCAAAACAAAGCCAAAAGGACAGCATTTTCCAGCGTGCAAATTTTATTACCGGGCTAAAAACAAATAGGCAGTCCGGTTCTGTCACCCCGTTAATTTTACCCACATAAGCTCAGCGAGGTGAGTTTCGCGATTTTCTTTTTTTGACAACAACCGCCCAAGTTTTGCAAACAAACATACCTTTATTAAATTTCTCTGCGGTTTCAGTGATGCCGTTGTTATACTCGTGGGAAACGCAGGTCAAAATGAGTTCTCACTCGTTGTTTACTTAATTTTGACAATTGGAGGGCTTTTGTTTTATTACTGTGATATCTGCACCCCCTAATTGAATTTAATTAAAACGGATGTCGCGTTAATTTCATCGCCAACGCCGCCAGACATTTAAAAACGTGGTACGCGATTTAAATGTCAAAAGCATCAAATACGAGGGCGAATTTAAGAGTGTGAAAATATGAATTGCTTTTGTGAAACATCTGACAGATATCAAAAATATTAGGAAAAGGCTGAAAATGTTTTCATTCTGAAAAAATATACAACGGAATTGCGTAACAGTAAAATTTGTTAAACTTTTTCATTACAATACTACACTGTGAGAAAATAAAATTAGCGGTAACATGCTTTTGCGAATAGAGGGATTTTTTTGTAACTAACATTTCAAGTTTTATCCAGACATTGATTAACACAATAGTTCTAATTATGCAAATAATTTTTATCTGTAATACTTCATCTACTATGACTAAAACATGACAACTGGTTAAAATTTAACGGTTGTTTAATCCGCTAATTGTCCCAACATTTTGTTCTTTGCTAACAAAGTTATTTTAAAAAAGAATAGAAGCATCTTCAATAAGTCTAACAAAAAAAATTATAAAGATTTTAAGAACTGAAAATATTTTCGAAAATTTGGGTACCTATTTTTTCATAAAATTCAAATATATTTAGAAGTTTCTCAAAATATAGAGATGTGCAGGAAATTCTAGATAAAATTCAGAAAATACTAGAGAATTCCCAATTGTTCAAAAAATCTTTTGCAAATTACTGATTGCGTTAAACGCTTTTCCGACAGTGAGTGCAGAAATATGTATTATGTTTTTTTTATAAAAATGTAGGGAATAAGAATAATAAACTACACCGCACGCCTCTCTTTTAAGGAAATGTAGAAAGAAAAATAAATATAACCAATATTTATTATAACGATAAACGTTTTGAAGTTATTTCAGTGTTTTACACATAAATACTAAAATTAACCCAGCAATATGTAGTATTTTTTAATCTTGTACATAAAAATACCAACCAACTATTTATTACCGCAACCAGCTTTTACGTCCCACTGCTGAGCTTCGGCACTCTTCTCTGCCACACGTACTCGTTTCAACAGTAAGGTAAAGTACGGGGGCCCTACAGTTTAACGTCAAATCCGAACGACTAAATAACAGAGAAGGTTTCAGACATTAAAACTCTACGGTTTAGGAAATATGAGTGGCGGGTTGCGGCATAGATTTTTATTGCTGCTATTTAATATAAAATCAAAAATAAATGTATTGTAATTATAATTCTACTATTTTGTTACAAATATTTTTGGTAAATGTACTTACTTTTCCTTTAATTTGGCTCTTTTCAACAATGCTTTCAATTTTAATTTCTACGTTTGAAAGTCTTTTAACACTAGAAAATGATATGCATAATTGTCCATGTAAAATACAAGTTCTGAAAATAAATTACTACTTTATTAAATCTCTTCTTGAACTTTATTAATGGTGATTGTGCATGTTAGTTTTATCGGAAATTGTTTTCTTTTAAGAGGAAGTGGTAATTCAATATCCGAGTAATAAAATATTTCTTGTTGAAAGCAACATTGCAGGATATCTGCCCTATTAAAATCTCAGCTTCAATGAAATTTCTAAATATTTCTTTCACAATTGCTCTAACACCATTAATTTGTTAAATTAGCTTTAGTTTTGAACTGCAGAAGGTGGAGTGGCATGTCGGACAATGTTAAGCTGCTTAAAAATTCATAGTGTAATATTTATAATCGGACTAATCATCACATACAATAAAATCTTTACTGTAATAATCATATCATTTTTCTCTAAATTTATTAATTACTTTTTTAATAAAGAACGCACGTTGTTGGTAGAACACAATATTGTTGTAAATGCACATAGAGCAGTATATGTACAATTAAGATTATCACAAAATAATATTTAAATGTACGTCACAAGTTAATAAATAAAACGGCGCGGCGCGCCTTGTCCGCGACAAGGTCCGCGTATGTTAGCTTGAACAGCCGCATCGGGTTCGGCGCCAGATTATGTAGCAATTCTACAAACAACTATTTTTAACAGATTTTTCTTAATGTATTAATTAATAGTATTGTAAAAACCCGTTTAGTTGTAGTATTGGAAACAAACAAACAGGTAGACAGATTTTATTTTATAGGAAAAATTAATATTTAATTAGCGGAATCCGTGGGCTATGCCTCACTCTTTTTTGTTAAATAATAAGGTTCATGGAGTATGTAGTCCAGTGATTGTTAAAATTATACGTTTTCAATCTAAATTCCTTCGACCTGTCTAGAAAGGAATGCGGCTGTCGCTGAAATTATACAACATAAGCGACACGCGACGAATTTTATTTTTTGCAAAGTTACCACCAAAAACGTAGGGCGTTGCCCACGCGTACAGCCAGTTATTCTGAAATGCGAGCTGTTACCAGCACGTCTGTTACTGTAAATTTTGTTTCCAATATGTGGGTTAAGTTTAATTTATGTTCATTAATTGTTAGCCAAAACAAAGTCAAATCGGTTCATTCCATGTCATAGCAAAACTTGAGTTGCCGCATTTTATTTTAGAAATTTATAAGCACATGTTGCTTGTAATGTCATTGTTTAACACCTACTTGTCCAATTTCTGTTTTGACTTGTACATATTTCCAGATTTAATGTTAGAAATCAATTAGTGCTTAGTATGTAAAACGAAAGAAAATTCTGTTGTAGATAGTAGGTCACGCTAAATTGCTGGGTTAATAATCTACTGCTTAGCACTATCATTTCTTAAATATGAACTTCCATATATCACCGTAAACACGTTTGTTTACAGTAACATTTGTAACAGATGTAAGAGCGCGGCGCGGCGTCGTGTTCTGGTGAGACAGTTAGAAATTTAATAAATAAATTCTTGTAGTAAGTATTAAAATTCGTTGATGTAAAAGCTATTTGAATTCGTGCATTTCTGTCCTCGTCGAAGTGTATTCAATTTATAACCAAAACACGGCCGATGATTATTTAGGTCTGGCTCATTTTACTAATTATGTGTTGACGCTCTTGCTGCTTATTTATTCTGCCCGCATGAGTAATTATTTATTTGTCCAATTATTGCCTTTACTTCTCATATATTTTGAGTCATACTTATGTTTATATTAATACCACTCACGATAAACAAATTATTAAGCCATCCATATCCATACATATATATAAGCACTAAGGGGTTTCTTCTCCGGTTCCTCCAGCGGCTACCGCTTCACCAATTTGGACCATTTTTTTTAATGAAAGGTCTCTATCCTCAGATGCAACATGAAAATTTTTATATTTTTATTCTACGTTGATTGTTCTATAATAATTATTTTAATTTCTAATATATATGAAGGTCGGCTAGACGCGCGTCACTTGGGGCTCCATCTACAAAACCGCCGCGTCTCATTATTGGAACTAATGCATCACGTGACGCATTTAGACGGGTCGGCATATATCTGCTTGTTCGGTTTTGGTTTCAGTTATGGTTAGAATTATGTCCACCTGATGAGTTCAAATAAGAACGAAACATGTAGTTGTCTATTCTAGCCATAATTGAAACCAAATCTCTTCTTTCTTATTTCTTGCCACACGGGCGTTTCTGTGTTTTGTGCTTAGAAGCCGGTGCGATCGCAGATACCTGCTTAGCAGGTTCCGATCGCAACTTTGCCGGTTTGTTGCTTTGCAACTTTTCCTCGCCGCACATCATAGAGGGCGTTACTAGTGTAATTCCCCTTTAATGTTAACATTTATATTGTTTTATAAGTATGTGTACATAAATTATGTTGAAAAAATTCGAAGGAGAAGTTGAAGTTACCAACTAAATGGTACGTTCTAATTTAACCAAGATTGATTCATTCTATGTTGGTTAGCGTATAATTATTTACTAGGCTATTAATATAAAAATACAAATAAAGTTGATAACAGTAACTAAAAATAATTATAATACTTTTGATAAAAAGGGCCCACATTTTTTTGTTCCGCCACCGAGTACAACATTGATAAAAAAGATCCTTTTGAAATCCTTTTAAAAATACGACAACAATTTCTAAAGTATATGGAAGTCCAAGCGAAGTGCGAAGTATAGAAATTTAATATAGACACTATACCAATATGCAAACTACAAAGAGCGACTGCTTTCCTCTATTGCTTACTATATACTGCCTGCCTACAATTTCCAATATGATTTCTTTGTTAGAACAAAACGAAGGAACATTTTGAAGCGCAACAAACGGCTTAATTAATTGGTTGATTGGCCAGAAAACCAATAGACCATAATCTACTGTTAGTGACCATTAGAAAAATCACCTAATAATTGGCCTGTAAAAAATCTTTAATTAAAAAAAATTTGCATGAGAAGAGCATAAATCTATCTACAAAAAGATGTGTGTCACCACTCACATGGTATTAATTTATTGCATAGAATAAATACCATCTTGATAAGTTTTTCATTTATGAAAACTTTAACTTACTCTTATAGGAAAAGATGACATTTATGATGACTGACAACTAAAAATACCGATAATACTGCAAAGCAAAAACGATTGACGTTAATGTTAACTGTGATTGACAAACTAAGAAGTTCCATAACAGCAGAAATCGATTTTCATCTTTTATAGTCTACATTGCTCTGGTTCCTATTGTGATGTTGGAAACTTCGAATTCAATAGATCCGGACGGTTTCTTGTTATTTCCGCTCTTCGCTTCTTTTAATTTAATGTTAATTATTTCTAAATTTATAACGAAATCAATTTGAAAATCGAAGAGTTTTGTATCGTTCGTGCTTAGTTTCCGTTATACAATCTACGAAGTATTGTATTTTGTTGTAGAACTTGTTCAGCTTAGTTTTGAAGTTGTCGTTTGAATTTAGCACGCGGATGTAAAGAGACTTATTTGAAGGTTTTCCGTAGTTTAGGAGTTTGAAAGAACAACGGCGTTACCGAGAGGTAGAAATGCACCGAACGAAGGAAATTTTTAGCATCTTTTGTTCGGTTCTTAATATAATTGCACAGAAATACAATGCTGTATAAAAGGGCGAGAAGCTGGAAAAGATTGGCGAGAGTAAATGAAACCAAGCGGGCGGAAATACTCCAGAACTTTACCGGATTTTTAAAGAGAAATGTAAAGCGCCGAAAGCGCCATTCGTGCAAGTGTCTGCGAGAGAATATTTGATTAGCCCAATCAATATATTTCTGAATAAATCTGCCATCTTGCAAATCAGTCAGACGTCCCCAGGGAGCGCCTTTGTCCGGATTGCTAAATATGATATATAGGATATAAGTAACTTACCTTTCTGAAAAATTCGGCACTTTATTTTTATCGCATTGCTCCCTCGAGGATACAACGATGAAAGGACAAGTTTTCGCCAGATACGCATTCTGAATTTCAGCTTGATTAGGTTATAAAATCTAACAAAGAATTCTTACCTTAACCTTTTAAATCAAAATCGCACACCACATAAAAATGTCACATAAACGTTTTCCAGTGGCGTACCTACCACCAAACAACAATTTCATATACTGAAATTTTTCAAAACAAGAACATTGGAGGCCCCCCCCGTTTTGTCTCTAAAATTTGAGACTGTTTAAAATCCCGCCAATAAATGTTTTTCCCACTATGAGTGATTGTGTTCGTCTGCGTATGTTAGATTAAAATAATAAATTACTTGTTAGCACATGAAAAATCTGGCAAAAGTTTGTAAAATAATGAAGCAGGAAGGGGCCTGTCCGAAATAAAATAACGTTTCGCTATTCGGTTACTGTTCAAACTCCAATAAAATTTCCAGAAATTATCGCATCGTTTGTACACATGATTGCACGCCGATAGCTTGCGCTTTCCGCTACGCTCCAGGCACGGCCATTTCGTTAAATCATAGAGAGCGTAACTAACATCAATCCACTACGTGCACAATAAAAAACATATACTAACCCACACCACTAATAGGAAAATTTATCTTCAAACATTTCAGCTGTTCGCTAGCGTCACAGCGCTCTCGAATTCATCGCCGTGTATGCTAACGCAAACGCTGATATATTACTGCCGTTTTTCTTGAATTTTCAAATGCACATTTTTGCAAGTCCATGTCTGCAATAAATGTTTTTTGAAGTGGTCTATAGGCCGCTCATGTGCATATTTACCAATTACTAAGTACTTTATAATCGCATTCACAAATTTGTACCTCACAAGGTTAATTAGGTTTTTCAAAAAACGCAAACACTTTTAATTTACTGTCTAACGTATTTTCATATGCAAATAAATTATGTGTAAAGTGTCATCTTTTCCTTCCCATTTGGCGTAACTCACATTAGCAAAAATTACTGTCGTTGATTCTGTCACACTCACTCAACACAAGTTCACAGTACAGAACATTTTGGCCTACTCTGTAATGACTAGCGTTAGAATATTTAAGCAAATTTCTTTTTTATAAATGGGAAAATTTAAGACAGGCCTGAATTAAAATCTATTTATGGTATGCACAATACAAACATTCTTAATTTATTTTACTGTTTTGGGATATTGAACCTCTCTGGACACCAGACTCTTGGAGTGCGCTTCTTCGGGGCTGCGGAAGAGGAAATCCTGGAGACAATTTTTCTGTAAATATTCATAGACCAAAGGACAGCTGTACCGAAGGAACGGGGCCTTTGACGTTAGGCCAATCACCCACTCGCGATAAGACGGGCGAGAACAACACTACGATTTGAAAACCTGGAACACTACCTCCCTTGCAGGAAAGGAAGTACAAAATACAGAGAAAAAGAAGAATATAAAATTTTTTTTTGGTAAGCGGAATTAAAAAGAGAAAGACGAGAAGAGCTAGACTAACAACCAGCGATCTAAGAAATTAAAATAAAAACAACCAAAATGGTATGGCTACTTCACTTGCCTGGATAACGAAAGATACCCCAAGATAGTACAGGAGAGGAGAACAAAAGGAAGAAGAAGAAGAAGAGGTAGACTCAAAGTCCGATGGTAAGATAACAATATCAAAAAAGCAGGCAGGAAGAGAGGTGAAAACATCGACGAAGTTATACCCAACGCCGTAAGGCATACATGGGAAATGAGAAAGAAGACGAAGAAATATTGTGCATTTTTGCGTTTTAAAAAAAAATGTAATTTTGTTTGCTTTTTTAGTGCTTTATGCTCTTATTTTGAGTATTACTTTACTGCACTTTTTTGTATATATTTATAATTTTTTATTTTATTTTATTAATTTGATTTTTAAAAAATTATTCTCCCCACGTTAGAAATTTTAATATTAAAAAAGCTGAAGTGTTAACTTCTAGGAAACTTCCTCATACTAGATTAATATTTACCGTATTTGCAAAAGTATAAATTTTATAATTATAACATTGTACATTTCACCGTCTGTTAGATTTCTCAGAAAACAAATTATATAGGCAACTCTCTATTTCTTTTGTATTTTAACCTTCATTACAGCTGTCAGCTGGTAACGTCAGCAATAATAATGCTGAATTTTTTTTAAAACTACGATTAATTGGAATTTACATTTTTTACAGTAGCCAACCAAATCCTAATTTCGTTAGCCACAAAATTAGAGAAAAAGGGAGACGTGTAGCTCCACTAAATATAAAATTTTCTAAAAACTAACATTAGATTTTAATTCTACTAGCCCAAATGAGTTATTTTTTTAAGCAGAAGCTATTTATTGCTTTCCGTTTAATAAATAAAAGGGTACCAATTTTTAATTTTTAAAAATGCATAGAAGGTGCGACATTGAAAATATGATGTTTAGCAAAAAACCAATTTAAACCCTATGTTCGCTATTATAAAACCACAAAAAACGACGTTTCGCCAGTTTTTGAGAAGTATTATTTTGAAATTTCAAAAATATTTAGAATTTACGTTCTCTACGGTAGCCCCACCAAGTATTGGAAAACTAACTTCAGATTTTGGTTCTACTAGTCACGATGAGTAATTTTGCAAAAGAACAAAATTTTAATTCGGCCTCGCTTAATAAATAAAAAAGTACCCATTGTACACTTTCAAAAATTATTCCTCAAAAACTGCCAACGCCATTTTTTTTTTTAATTTTGTCAGCCGATAGAGCTTACAGTGATTTTTAAGTTTATTTTTACTAATCTCCAAATTCTACTCTGAAGCCCTCCCGGAATTTTTGAAAAATTTAAATTGAATCGTTAATGAGTGTCAATCGTTAAACTTTAAACACCACAATAGCCTATTTTAAATAGTTTATATAATTAACAAGAATTTTACACTATTTAAAAAATTTAGAAAGAAAACGATACTTTTTAATATCAACGCGTTTCCCGGATGTTGTATTTTTCATTCTGTGCATATTTTTGATAAAGTTTATAGCGGTTTTTTGATCCGAAGTAGTGAGCGTGGTATCTAGCTAGCGCCTTTACCCGAGCTAGCCCGAGCTTGTACCGGTTGTAGATTACTAGATGTAAATTTTAATCACCTATAGGCGCGAGAATATTTAAAACGTAAAATATATGAGAAAGTACCATCGACCTGTTTCGCTCATTTTTAGGTTTTGTCTTGCTTTAAATAATTTTGCAATTAGAAGATAATCAAACAATGTTTGGTCGCACAACTTTTTATTTAAAAATGCACATTTATTATCAGTAATACGTACAAGCCAAAAGTTAAAAACTTACTTTTAAAGCTTTTCATTGTTGTTTCATTTTTCGAAAGTCTGTAATGATAGATTTAGGCTTTATTCGCGAGTTTTATTATGAGTTATTTCGTTTACAGTGTGCTTTTTTACCAAGTGAAAAAGGTACAATTGGGTATTATTTAAATTAGATTTGGGCATTGGGAAAATTAAACAAAAATTATTGCAGTTTCGTGCTTAATCCGAGCTTAAGTCTGCAGACTTGGTGAAAATTCATTATATCGCCACTTCGCGTTTAAGCTGAACGAAATGTATTCTTTATAAGTTAATTATCACAATGAAATATGATGGCATCGGCGCAAGGCGTTCATGAAAGAACAGATTAACTATTTTCTTGCTACTAATGTGCTAATTTTCAAACCTTAAAGGCGCTCTAAATTGGTTCGCGATTTATTTTATTTGCTTCTTTATAATAGCCTCGTTGTAAAGAACGTGTACAACCGTTTGCTCCACGATGAAATCGCGTTTTGCTTGTTTTGAGGCACCACATAAAGCACGTTGTTCACTGCTGGTAGTGTACAACTAAAATACTAAGCTTTCAGGAAGCAATATCTTTGGTTCTCGATCTGAGGAGAGCGTTTTAGAGCGTTTATTATCTTCGATTCAGGGCACCGTTCAACGCTAGTTTCCGAGACTGTGCGCCGAAAGCGATGAAAACACCATTGTCTTAATCAAACTTCTGACGGCCCACTTCTTCGGCTGCTTTTTAGAAGGCAACTCGTGTAATGGACCGTTGAACACTAACAAAGCCATAACTCGCTGACGAGAAAAATGGCTCTTTATTATATGGCAGTTCGTCGCGTCTTAAAAATCTCAAAGAAAATTTATATGTCGTTAAGTATACGACTCTGTAAAAAAAAACCTAAGCTTTATCCCATTACCAATTACGGTCAATTTTTCTTCGTACAATGTAGAAACCCCTTTAGAAAAGATTTTATTTTATCCAAAATTTAAATCATTTGATAATGATTTGAGTATACATAAAATACTTCATTACTTCGACATTATTTATTTTATTTAACCTTATACGTATTTCAACATGGTTACGTGCCATTATCAAAGGTTATATTAAAAATTAAACAGTTCGTCTTGTTATAGCAATAATAGAACTTGGTTACTTGATATCGGTAAGCGTCTGAAGATGACTTGATTTCCTATTCCAAAATGTCCAATAGAAGTGAATTTATGAGATTAATTTGCTGGTTCATTAACGGTCTAGTTTTAATATGTTAGTTAATTTTCAAAGCTTCTAGTATTTCTATTTTACGTTTACCATCACAAAAGTGTAAACATTTTATAGTATTATTAGATGTTATTAAATGATTGTGTTCTAGTAAGTGTTTTGCGTGATTTGATTCTTGTGGGTGTTTGTATTTGTAACAACGTACGTGTTCTTTATACCTATTATCAAAATTTCCAATTGCCAGGCCTACATAAACGAACTTTTTAATTTATAAATGCCTGTGTTTTAAATGTTTTCAGTTGTTATACAACTAACTTTATATTTATTTGTTTTGTTTCCAAGTTTAACAATTTTAACTGATGTGTATGTTTTCTTTTTTTTATTGGTAATTTACATCATAATCAGAACTATGTACATACATAATATATATACAATACATATTGGTTCTGAGCTGATTTGATGGTAAAATGGCGTGAGGGAAATCAGCCTATTGGCGGTACCCTAGAATCTTCATATGGTTAGCAGGTCCCTAGGCCATTTCTTCTTTATTCGCTTGAATGCTGGTGCTTCGAATAGAGCTTCAACAGATGGATTTGGATGTGCTATCAGACGATCACTGCTCGTTGTTGAATTTCTTCTTTTACGAAAGTCATCTTTAAGTCCGTATGCAGAGTTTGGTTGCTGGCATACCACGGTGCATCTGCTACCTGTCTAAGAACTTTAGATTGGAATGTTTGTATAATCTTTAAGTTCGACATGCTAGAGCATCCCCATAATTCCAGTCCATATGTTCATATTGGCTTAATTATTACTTTATAAATAAGAAGTTTATTTTCCAGTGACAGAGGAGATTTCCTACCAATTAGCCAATACTTCTTTTTTATTTTCAGATCCATTTCTTTTCGCTTCTTTCTTATGTGTGATTTCCAGGTCAACTTGTTTTCCAGGTGTAGTCCTAAGTAACGAGTTTCGTTGGTTTGTGGTATTTCCACATTATTGATACAGACTGGGGGACATCGTTGTTTTCTTAGTGTGAAGGACACATGGGTGGACTTGCTCTCATTTACCTTGATTCTCCATTGGGTTAGCCATTCTTGTAAGTGGTTTGTATAGTTTTGTAGCTGTTGTGACGCTGTGACTGCATCTTCGTGTGTCGTTAAGATTGCTGTATCGTCCGCAAATGTTCCAATTACAGTATACGGGGTTATTGGCAGGTCTGATGTGTAAACTAGATACAGTATCGGTCCCAGCACGCTACCTTGAGGAACGCCTGAGTTGATAGAGTGTATTGCCGATATGTCTTCTCTATGTTTAACTTGGTATGAGCGGAGAGATAGATACGATCTCAATATCTCGTAGTAGTTGTGTGGGAGATTGTGTTTTATTTTAAATAAGAGGCCTTTATGCCATACCTTATCAAACGCTTGTTTTACATCCAGGAAGGCTGCTAAGCAATACTTCTTTTCTTCAAAGGCTCTATATATAACGTTTGTGAGACGGTGGCATTGTTGGATGGTTGAGTGACTACGCCTAAATGCATACCGATGATCTGGTATGCATTCTTCTAGTAGATTATTTTCGTTTATTAGCTTTAGTACCAGTTTTTCCGGAAGTTTCGATAATACTTGTTAAAGGGTTATAGGCCGGTAGGAGGTTGCTTCCGTTGGCGGTGTTCCGGGTTTTAATATTAGTATAATATATGCATGCTTCAGTTGTGTAGGCCAGTAACTCAATCTCAGTATTGAATTAAATAACATTTTTATAAACATTAATCCAGATTTGGGCAGTTCATATAAAATCTTTCCAGTAATTAAGTCATAACCTGATGACTTCTTCTTATTGAGTTGTTCTATTTCATTTTCTATTTCGTTTATTTTGAAATTTTCAATTGGCAGAGATAGTTGTAGAGGTGCATCCAAAAATTCATCAATTTCTGCGTTTGGGTCGTTAGTGTGAGGTTGGAAAGTTTGTGCAAGATGTTGTGCAAACACTTCGGATTTTTCACTATCGGGCCTTTCCCAACTGCTGTCGGGTTTACGAACTGGAGAAATGATGGGTGTGGGACGTTTAAATCCTTTTGTGGCCTTCTAGATTGAATAATCCTTGTTAGATAAATGTTTTACATAAGTTGCAAATGTTTTATTTTTGACCTCCCTTAGCTTAGATTTTAACTTGTTCATGAGTCTGTTGTAAATATTTTTGTCTACTGGATGCCGGCTCCTATGCCATCTAGCTCTTGCCCTTCTTTTTTCAGCTACCAGATCCCTTATTTCCATAGGGATGTTTTGCGTTTGTCGTTCGTCCATTTTATGTGAGGAGGTTGCATTCCAAGCATCTTCTTGTGTATGTGTCACCAAAATATAGAATCACAGCATATGTAATCCATATTTTGGTGACACATCAGAAAACAACTAAAAACATTTTAAACACTTTGTTTAATGCAAAATCAAAAACAGACGATTTGCTAAAATAAGGCATTTACAAATTAAATTGTTCGCATTGTAATTCAGTTTATATAGGCCAGACTATTAGAAATTGATATTGGATACAAGGAACACGTACGTTGCTTCAAATACAAACACCCTCATAAATTAAATTACGCTAAACACTTACTAGAACACAATTATTTAATGACATTTAATAATACTATAAAATGTTTACACTTTTGTGATAATAAACGTAAATTAGATATACTAGAACCTTTTGAAATTCACAAACATTTAAAAACTTTACCATTAAAAAACAAGCAATATGATCTCTTAAATTTACCTCTATTTGACATTTTGGAATAAGAAATCAAGTCATCTGCAGACGATTACCGATGTCAAGTCACCAAGTTCTATTGTTGCTATAACAACACTAACTGTTTACTTTTTAATATAACCTTTGATAATGGCGAAATATGTATGAGGTTATAATAAATAAAATTGTTGAAGTAATAAAGTATTTTATGTATTATCAATAAATATGAACTTCGACGAAGTAAAGCTAGAACTTATAAATAAAGCATTTTATAAATGATTCCAAAAGCCTATACAGTTTGATATAAAATAGCGTCCATAAACATAACCTCAAACATTACATGGTTTCCAGACTTATCTTACGTTGTTTCAAATAAATGATTAATTTAATTAAAATTACGCTTACAGTGTCCGTGTGCGACTCCATTATGTATAACATATTCAACTAAAAAAAGCTAGGTTCTCGTATCATGTCTGTCTCTGTTAACTAAATTTTAAGGGATAGGTATCGAGCTGTTCGAAACATGTCCTTCAATCAGCGAATTTGTTACTAACTTGGACAAAAGTTGTTTTTTGCTGGCCCCACAGCCTATAAGCAGGCCAGGGGTGACAGCGATTCCCTTGGCCCCTTGTTTGGGGACCAAACATAAATTTGATTGTGCTGCATTTCTGCGAACTCTTCCTGCATTTCTGATAACGTTTGTTGGGGATTGTCGCGATGTTGTATAGGAAATATGATTTCGCGTGTGCCAGCACCAGTTTGCATATATCTGGGCAATATTTTATTTCTTTGTTGCGGAGGGGACTATAAAAACGGCCTAAAACGTTTTATTATTAAAGCTCTAATCGAAAATCCTAAAATGTTATTATGAGGTCCAATAACAGAGTATAAAAGCGTATAAAGTTGTAAGATAAGCGAATCCTGCGGCAACAGAATCTCGAGGAAAATCGGACCATTGACTTATTGTTATTATTCTCATCACACGCCATATTACACCGCGAGAGGGGCTAATCCAGTCTTCGGACTCGCTGAGCCAGCGGTTTGTCACATCAGAGATATGAGCGCCGGCCGCAAGAAATATTATCTGCGATCCCATCCTTTGAATTATATGCGCCAGATGTGAAACGGTGTAGTAAGCGCTAGAAACGCCGGATGGATCTTTTGCCCATTTCCGCTTTTGTCATGTTATCGCCCGCCAGCTTATGCCATTTTTTATTAACGTACATTTTCGACCGTTTCAATTACATTTTGCATATTTATTCCATACCCGACCCATATATCACTCCTTTCAATTTCTGCAAGCAAACCTGAAATCCTGATGAAGATTAACTACGAGTTCAAAACCCGCTTACTTGCCAAGCATATGAATCCACCATAAAACGACACGACAATTTTTCACAAAACATCTTCTGGTAATGCATTCTTGACCGAACTAATGCACAAGCAGTGGCGGAACAAAAAGCGACAGGCCCTCCTCGCAAGAAATTCTCATGGCCCCCCTTATATAAAGTGTTATAATTATTTTTCGTTACTCTTACCAACTACATTTGCACTTTTATATTAGTAGTCTAGTAGGTATTTATAAGCTAACAAACATAAAATGAACCAATCTTGGTTGAACTAGAACTTACCATATAGTTGTTAACTGCAACTTCTTCTTCGATTTTTACACGTAATTTATGTACACATACTTATAAAAGAATGTAAATGTTATTTTGATTATTATACACAATTTATGTGCACATATTTATAAATTGTAAACAACGGGAATAAAAATATTATAAGAAACGCGCCGTTCTTTGAGAGTTTTTTGTGGCAATGTTTATGTTTCATTTCTATTTTTTCGCACTCGTTTGATAGAAATACCTAGATTCGCACTTGGACTCACACTCAGTCACTAACTATAGTTTATATTCAGTAAATTACTGATGGTATAATTAGTACCGTTCTGATCCACGTTTAATATGCAATACAGTATATCAATAACAGGTTTCTATATAGGTTTACTAGACACACAGCTCCAGCTTCTAAGCAATTAAATATTGAAGCCGGGCAGCCATTTTGTATGAGGTCACAATTTCAAATTAAAATGCGTGTTTAAATGTTCTACGTTTGACCTTTGACAAGGAAGATCTCTGTTAACAAGTTACATATAAATTACAAATATCAACAGTAGTAGTGCTAGTATTACATATCTAACACTAAATTTATTATCATTGCGTAATAATCGCATACTTAACCTGTTTTTTGACATCTTAAAACTGCAAAGTGTTTTTTTTGCCGGCGATTTTTACCGCTAAAATTAGGTTTAGCAACTACAAACTTACATTTAATTGTTCATATTAACGTTAAAATGCAAAACAGTTTTTAAATTTTTGTAAAATGTCACAAAACTGACTTTGACCTTCTACAAAATGGCGTCTGGCTTTACTTTATGCATAGCACCCGTGTATCTAGTAAAACTATATAGAAATCTGTAATAATAAAAAACATTCAAAGTTTCTTCGCCTGCGGTGCAGTGTTATAAGTTATAACCCTTAAAGCACTCGAACGAAACTTAAAGTCGTATAAAATAATCAGAAATGATGAAGTGAATGAGCCTTTAGTTTTGGTCAATAGACAAATAATAATTATCAAACTCAAAACATACACTCTAGTATAAGATTTAGAATGTATTTTGTTTAGGCTCTGATTAATTACGCTTTGTTTGTGTTATGACCTTCCAAAAAAGTCGACTTAAATTTCACACGGTAAAATAAACAAATATTGGTGCAGACGTCGGTTTACGTCTAGTGCTAGCCAATCAATTCTCATATGTAAGGACAAATTTCTTGCAACCAAAAGTACATAATATCACATGTTATACCGATCCTTAAAGTAAATGTTGCTGCTTCCAGTGGTGGTACTAACACTGTCACACATGACTGACCCTGTATAGATCCGTGATGGTGTAAAAACCCTTTGGTCTAGCAAATCAAGATCTTAATTTCATTAATAAAGCGCCAGTAGTGGCAGAGTTGCTGAAGTAGGTTAATGGTAATGGAAGCTGGAATAACATGGTGATGGCGACCGTCAATCACGTTCTGCACGAGGCGTTCTTGCAATGTAACGCTACTCGATAATGAAAGAGATGTGCAATTCGCAGCATCCGACATCCGCTATTTGCACGTGACGACGCCAAACGTCACTCTGTATGTAACGCGCGTTGCAATCGTTCCAGCTTTGGCAATTCCGTAAATGGCTGCGGCTTAACTCGACTCAGATATAAATGATTCAATAATTGGACACACATTTTATTCTAATTCCAGATTTAAATACCGGCTTCAACATCCGCGAGTGCGCTGGAAATTGTCATTGCAGAGTTTGCGAAATATTGTACTCTTACAATTTATTTTTGCTATTTTTTATTATGACTCGCTCAATAAGGATGCATCACAGCCAGTCGACTGCAGGTAAAACGTATCGAGTACAGAGTACTTTGAAAAATTTGCTAATGTATGCATTAGAGTACAATTACTTTTTTTGTTGTTTATTTATTTATTTATTATGTATTTAATTTTTATTAAAAATACAAATATTGCACGAATTCAATTTTTTTGTAGTACATCATAATTAAAGCTCGATTTTTTTAGCCAATTACCCGTTTTTTTTGTATTTTTCAGCGTTTCGCAGGATTCTGGAAATACAATGATGCCACTTTTATTTTACAGAAGAATTTATATTTTAACAAGTGAATATTTCACATAAAATGCATATTTTACTACATATTTATTCAATTTACTTGTTTTGTGTTTTATAAAAATTATTTTAAATTTTATGAGCTTATTACGGATTTTTCTAGAACTTCCGACTCCTGGTATTTTCAGAAAAGCTCAGTATACGACTTTTAAAGTTTTCTAAAACCTCACTCTGATTTGCTGGTAGACGTCTATAAATTTTAAGTTGATTTACAATAATTGTACAGACAATCAAGCTCTAAACACAAAAGGTGGCACAGGGAAAGAGTAGAAAACTTCAACAAATACCTCCACAATGCACCAGGTGTTGTTGCTGAAAAACCCCGACAACAAAATAATAAAAACAGATTTTTAACAACCAGATAATTTAGAAAAGTATATCAATTGCACCTTTATTATTATTAGCAGTCACATATTTAAAATGCTGTAATAGTTTTTCGCTGCATATTGTGCTGTTTAAGTGTATATTTAAACTTGTGGTGCAGAGATATTTTTTCTGCATACTTAAGCTTTTTTAATGCATATAAATCAGGCTTTTAATCATAACAACCTAACGCACGAATATCTCTTACATGTATGAACCCGTTCATTTATGCAATAGCAGTACGGCAACTGAAAATCGGATGTATTTTAAAATCTTATGGGAAGCATTTCTCCAGTGAGAATGCGAGATATCAGATAAGCAACTTCATCAAATAAACGAAGTACTCGGATATAGTTGTTGGTACTTCAAGTACTCAAGTACTTTGCAGGTCTATAAGTACTTTGCGTTTACTACTACATTCCGTGTACCCTTAGTACAAATTTCAAGTATTGAGTACAAGTACCTACAGCACCAAAAATCTTAGAGTACAAGGACGCGTACATGTAACTTAAAAACTATTTGAGTACAAGTACTGAGTAATTAGAAAGTAATCTGAGTACTTGTACTCGAGTACTGTCCAGCTCTGGTAAGGCAGTGGCGTAACAACAATTTGTGCCATCTCCCGCACCGATATTGTCGAGCTTCCCTTGAAAAGGGGCATTAACACGCCACTAGCGAAGCCATCAAAATAGGAGAAAAGGGCGTCTTATGAGGGACCTTAAATGTACGTATTTGTTCGCAAAAAAAACGCAACATTGTTTATTATGTAACTGAAACATTTATATTTTGTAAATGTAAAATTCAACGTTATAATATAAAAAGAATTATAGCATGCATTATAATATGTGGTGAGTTAAAAATAATTAAAGTTGCAGTTAGTATTATTGCTAAAGTTAATAATCCATTATTGAAAAAAACGCTTTTTTGACTTTAATACCAGCAACATCGGCAATCACTTTCCGGTAATCCATGGGAAACGCCTGTTTTACTTCTATTGCCAACTAGACTTATGTCAGCGCTTTTGTGATATTGTACCTAATCCTCAAATAACTTTTAATAAGTTTCAATTTTCGAAAATGACCGTTCTGCCGTGGCAACTGTAACAGGAATTGTTAGAAATAGAAAGAGTACAGATATAACTTTTATTCTAATACTGGGGGTGCAACTTGTGCAAATTTAGTTATAACAAGTTCAGCTAGCTTTTTTTGTACAATTTACTTTTTTAATTTAAAAATTATAAATAAAAACAGAAATGATGTAGAAGTTTGGCAGTCAAAGAATGGTCGAGCCCTCCAGCGGTTGCGGGCCTCGCGGGCTCATAGTCACGCCACTGCTCGTAACAGAATTGATTAGTTCCATTAATTCACTTAGAGGTTTGAATGCTAAGTCCGTTTCTGGTTATAATCCTTCATAATGTACTGAATAACATTATACATGATAAAAGAATGAAATTTATTTATTTACATATTAAATCCGTAACTGCCTCATCATTCACCGCGAAAATACGGCAAGCCGACTCTTTAACCGTTGCCTTATTTCCAAACCAAACTCCTCGTGTTATAGATGTGTGGCGCGTTCTCACGCGCGCTTTCAGTTAGTTTAAACTGTTTTTAACATTGTTTGCTTTCCATGAAGTTCCACACATATTTTCCAGATTTTAATGTTGGTTTAATCCACTACTAAACGTACTATATATCGCTTATTGGTTTGAAAATGTCTTGCCACGAAGGTAAGACGCATTCAGAAATAACTTTGTGCCACGCTCGATAAATATCGAGGACAAGTTAAATATTTTTTTCCCTTGAATAATCCAGTTATCTATTTCTAAAACATAAAATAAGAGACTTATAAGATGAATGTATGTCCTTATTTATTAATACGTATACTATATTGTGCCGTTTCAAATAGAGGGGTAAGTGAATACGCATTTAGGTATTATGTCGAGCGATCAAAAAAATTAATAGATTTACATCGAGTAGGCCATGAATGCCGTGCCGATTGTCGTGGCTTGACCCGCACGCTTATTTACTGCAGGCGTCATTTTGTTATCGGCATTTGGTGTCAACTAATTAACTTTCCACATTTTTTTGCATTTTTTGTCATTAAAACAGAAAATATTCTACTTTTTAAATATTAAGAAAATGTTTTCAATTACCACAAAGCTTTTATACGAACTAAATATATTTTCTTGCAAACTTAACCGAAAATCTTCATTGACATTGACAGTATGCATAGATGCGTACGGATTAACTTACAACATCCCATGCGGCCTGCTAGGAGTAGTTTTTTTAAAGCATAATAGAATAAACCATAATACAGCTGCAGCGTATCAAATTGTATAAAGAATCATGGTGGCGCGCCATGGCGTTGAAATTCTAGATTTTGTAACAGTTTGTTTGTTGTCAATATTACAATATACTTTCGGTTTAGACCGCGTCATTTGGGTATTACACCCAGCATAATTAGGTAAGGACAGCATGTCTGTCTTTAACAGCATTAGCTCTAAAAGTTTGAGCCATGTCTACCTAAACAGGGCCGTGTGCTTAGATTAATTATTCTTAAAATTAATTAATTGTAAAGTTGACAGTTCAAAAAACCGCAGAATATACTTTGTTTGTTTTTATCAGACTACGTTTTAAGTTTATTATTTTTATGCAATTTAAATTTGCATATTCTTCATTTAAGTATTAGTTTTAATGATTTAATTTCATGATCAAATACGAAGGCTGTTCAACCTAAAACCAGAATTAGTTGCACTGACATTGTAAATTTAATAATTCGTGCAATTATTTGTTGTGCACTGTACCCTAACCAGAAAACAATACATAATCGTTGTCACAGAAAGCGTTCACTTGTTATTCGAGTGGGGGATTCAAAAGTCAACTGTACCGTCGAAAAGCGTATTATAATTCAAATTCTTGTTAATAAAGCCATAAAACGAGCTGAAATTTTACGCAGACTTAGCTTACAGTTTTAAAGAAGTACGCTCAAGAAGCCGCAAGTATTTGAAGCTATTCGTGACCATACAGAAAAGCAAGGTTCAACTACTAGAGCCATTCCTGCTGTCATTAAACGGGCTGCAGCTTTGATCAATGCAAATCGCAGAATAACCGAGAGAGGTGGCTCTGCAGTTAACGCGTCCGCCTTATATTTAGGATCCTTTGGTTCGATTCCTGGCAGGGCCGACTGTCCTGGCTCAGGATTTTTTCGTGGTTTTCCTATGCCAAAACAGTAAATACCATAACAGTACTGTCTGCGAAAATCCTCCTTTATACAAATTCTTTGTTCTAACCCATTCTTGCAATCTTTTGTCGGCTGAAGAGGGGCTTAGGACTTCGGCGTAAAGTCCAAAAGACCCCTATAGCGGCCCGCTCCTTCACGTTGAATGAACCGACACCAATTTTCCTTCGCCGTATAACTGTCTAAAATTGCAGAGAAATCCTGCAGCACGTGTAGTGGTAATAGCAATGAGTTTGTGTAAAATTTCATCCGGTTTGACGTCTTCATTAATAAGAAATCTTAGCGAAAATTTGTACTGATGTGCTTAACAAATAATTGCACGAATCACTAAATTTACTATGTGATGGCGTAAATTCCGGTATTGGCTTGGACTACAAACAACACGATTTAGCTTTTTGCCCCCAGTACCCGTGTGGAAGTATTGTGAACGCGAATATAATCTATTTTTAGATTTTCAGATTTTGACGGATATACACGTTTTGGGTCACTAAGATCTTCAATTGCGTGCGTGTGTGTTGATTTTAATCTCAGAAATTACTGAACCGATTTTAATGGAATTGAAATATACAGACATAACGAAAGATTAACAGAAAAATAAATTTTAAAATACCGTCCACAAATGGATACAAAATATGGATATGTTTCATCTATTATATCATTTGGTCAGTTTTAATTTTGCACAAGCAGGCATTAATAGAAACCTTTAATAAAATCAAATATTTTCCGGACACTATAGCTTCAAATGGCGAAAAAATTATTTGAATTGGCAGCTAGGTATAAAATTTTGTACCGTATTGGGTTAAATGGTACGATAATAAAAGTAGTTTCCCAATTTCTAAATTTCTATATGAAGTCCTATAGAATTCTTTTAATTTGCAAAATTTGTAATTACATACCTTTTTATTGAGAAACAACAGACAATAAAAAATGTACGATAAGACAAAGCTGCTTATCGTTATCAGAAACAATGAAATAAAACACTAAATTTATTTTTTAAATTAGGGGGCCCCTACTAATGTTGTTGTCATCTGCTCACTGTGCTCATCTGTGGTTTAAACGTTAACCCCTACTATTTTTTTTGCGGAAATTAAAAAGTCACTTTTGTTGCCTTATTTTCAGAGAAACTTACTGGCTTTTTTCTTATTGACGTTCTGGTTTTAAGCAACTAAGTAACTGTTAAATTGGAACTAAACGTTGTAAAACAAAGTATTGTTGAAAATACAAAAAGAGTAAACGATTGAATTATAAGTCCAGGCGAACATGCTTTCTTTATTGTTAATTAGCAACTTTATCTGCACGCGTTATCTTCAAAAAAAAATTAATTTCTGAAAGCGTTCACCATTTTCATAAATTACTTTTATTTGAATAATAATACTTTTATAATGATCCAATAAAGTTCTAAAAGCAGTAAATGAAGACTACTTAAGATTTTGTCGATGCACTGCGTCAATAGTATCAGGAAGCGGATGATAAACGAGTGCAGCTAATATCGATGGTGTTGAAATGCGGTTATAATGTAGTATTATTGCAAAATCAATGAACAACTTTAGACGCTTTGCAAGTTAAATATTTGATGGTGGCCGCTTGTGCGGCTGACCGTTATTTGTTAAGGGGGCCCGACGGAGGAGGCCCCTCGGAGCTGGGTCAGTTCCCGAGGGAACTGCTCCGCCGTGACTCCCCGGGAATTCCATTATACCAGAAGTACACAATCCAGCGGTCACTACAAATCAAGAAGTTCGCCTAACTTTGATTGAATGTGAATCGTCTGAGAGCCAATCACCTAACATCATACTTTATTCAGTTTTTCTTATCTATGGGGGCAACTTCAATCATTTCTCTTTTCTATTGCTGTTATTGCTTTGAGAACGGAAAAAACTTACGAGATAAAATATGTTTTATAATTTACTTATTGTTTTAACTAAATTTTAATTTTTTGTATTGAATTTTTTTAAATGTTTTTTCATGCAATCTATTTCTTGATGAAACTATTCCTAGAATGAGCAGTGTATAACTCTTACACCGTCCTTTTAAACCATTTCTAACCCTTGCTAGGGCTAACAAAAGGGTTAGAATACATTAATTTTAATGGCAAGACTTTAATAACTCCCAGGGGAAATATAGGACACTTTTTGAAATTTCGAGAAAATAAGTAAAACAGAATTTTAGATATTATCTATCAGTCGATATTAAACTTAAATAATTTCTCAAAGTTTTTATTGTTGGCCCTTTTTCAGAGACGTTTTCACTATAAACCGAGAATGGCCCACAAAAGCAGAAACTATGGTTTTTGTCACATACTATTAGGTAATGTTTGGACTCTTTTGTGCCGTTTTGGCTGCTGATGTGACGAGGCTGGGATCTCGACTGACAGTGCAGACGTATAGAGCATTTAACGGTTTTTGGTGTCACGCGATATTTTGCAATACGTTAAATCTTTGGTAATACAGTAGATGTTCATGCGTAACGTCTTTATGAGTGAAATATGATGCACCGACAGCGCTAGGCAAAGGTCGCGGGTTTATTTAGTTACTTTTAATTCATTCTAGCATTTGTTATGTCTCCAAATAGTAGTATCAGTGAAGTGTGGTTATTTGTAAACTGCATTCATTACCTCAAGATCGTCAAACGATTACATTTTTGTATAATGTCGTTTATGAGTGAAATATGATTGTTGTTTTAAATTCGCCCAGCGCGGCCCTGTATCTTAAGCAACAATTTGTTTCCAAAACACTATCGATAAACTGGACAATTATTTATGCAATTTGTTACCGATAATATTTGCGGAGATGCAAGAGACCGTTGACATTTTATAGTGAGACAGTTGCGTATTTCATATAAATACATTAAAATATTATACATAGTGATTTCTAACATGTGGGACTCACTGTCACTGTCAAGGTGCAGTTTGTTTATTTTACTCTAAACATGGGTTCGGAAACACTTCACATTCTCCTGAAGTGGGAACAGTCTAATAACTTTCTTTGTCTATAACTGTCTTAGCAGTGCTACTACAATTTTTAAATTTTATTACCAGGCATTACTCATTTAGCTTAGTATTTTTGCTAATATTTGTTTAAACAAGTGCATCAGAACTCTCTCATATGGAGAGGTTTTGCATTATTTTCTATTAAAGGTTTTCGATATACACAGTTTTTTAAATTTTTGTTAAGAAAATCTTGTTCCCGTACAAAAATACATGAAAGAGGTATTGTTGAAAGTCGCTACATCCAATAGTTTTCGAGATAATTCAATTTTTGTGAAAAAACAGGTTGCCATGAATGTCTGAGTTTTTCCTGAAGATACCACAATAGTGCTTACAAACTAGGCGAATAAGTTGTACACATTAAAGCAATGAACACAGTTCCTATAAACAATAGATCCGGAAATGCTTCTCCACGGAGTTACAGTAATGGAAGAGGCAACAGTTTAAACTGTTGAAACTGTAAAGGTGAAAGTATTTTGATGAAATTGTAAGAGGTTTATTAAAAATTGTAGTTCTAGTTATACACTTTTCAAAAACATCCGAAACTGGAAGCAGAAGTTAGACATGTTTTTTTTTAACTTTTTTTTTAACAAAATTACAGGATCTGAGAGTAGAACCTAAGGCAAATCTAAAACATGTTTTACCGAACTCTCTAGCTTTACAACGGCGGCTTATTTACTCAAAAGTGCACCGAGAGAGGTGGTTCCGCGGTTAATGCGTCCACCTTTCATTCGAGAGGCCCTGGGTTCGATTCTTAGCCTGACCGACTGTTCTGGCTCAGGTTCTTTTTTGCGGTTTTCCTGAACCGAAAGGTAAATACTGGAACAAAACTTTTCTCCTTTATCCAAATTTTTTTGTACTAATCTATCCTTACCATTCTTTCTCGACTGAAGAGGGGCTTAAGACGGTGTGGAGTCCGAAAGACCCCTATAGCGGCCCGTTCCTTCACGAAGAATGAACCTACACCATTTTTCCTTTTTCAAAAAGTTGTTATCTGATCAGGATCAACTACAACTACAACAGAGCCTTTTGTGGGTAGCATACGATAAAACAAAATTAATTTCTTAAATCTGAAAACGATCGCAATGGAGCTCCTCTAAAATTTTTAAAATTTTCAAACAAAATTTCAAATTTTAAATCTCTTTTAAACTTCTTAGGCTACTTGTTTGAATTTTTGGTGAAAGTTATAAATTTACTGTGGCGGTTTCTATGAATTTTTGAAAAATGAAAATGAGCACCCCTTTATTTAATGAACAGGGTCCGTAAAATTTTTTTCTTAGGCGAAATTGCTCATTATGACTTGTAGAACTAAATTTTAAAATGAGTTTTTAGATATTTTTATAATTGGTGGGGCTACTGTAGAAAATGTAAATTCCAAATATTGGAAATTTCAAAACGATATTTCTCAAAAAACTAGTTAACGTTTTTTTTTAACTTTGTAGTTTTATACGGGCAAATATGGACTATAATTTGGTTTATTTTTCTGAATGCTATAATTCTACTGTGGCACCTTCTATAAATGTTATAAAATTAAAAATTGATACCCCTTTATTAATTGAACGAGTGGCAATAAATAACTTTCTGCTTAAGAAGAATTACTTATCTTGACTAACAAAACTAAAATCGAATGTTACTTTTTTTTAAATGTTATATTTCACAGGGCTACACGCCCTTCCCCCCTCCTCGTTTAATTTATTGGTTGACAAATTTAGGATTTGATTACTGTAGAAAATGTAAATTTCAATTATTGGTACCTAATAAAAAAAAATTTTTTTCACACGAATGTTTGGACATTATTATTGCTGACGTCACAAACTGGCAGCTTAAATATATGTTAAAATATGGATGGAATAAAGGGTTGCCTAAATCATTTGTTTTCTTAGAAATCTAACAGACGTTGAATAGTACAACGTTATAATTATGAAGTTTACATTTTTGCAAATACGGTGAGTATTAATATCTAGTATGGGAAAGTCCACTCGAAGTCCACACTTTTGTAATTTATTTTACAAAATGAGTATGGTTGAATTTATAGATAGTTAAAACAAGTGAATTTACTACCAATCGTTACCTACACCAATTATGATTGTTACATAAAACCAACCGAGGATTGTAAGTTACAATATTTGAAATTAAAAAGACATGTAAAAATGAAAGGTATTAAAGTTATTTTCATATACTTTGCAATAAGCTTTTAAAGAATGTAGCACAACCGGATTTTACACAGCAACGTCTACCGCATCTACGAAGTATTAAAGGCTTTTCTTATTGAACACACTATCGTTTTATCGACAAAGACAAATTGTATTTAGAATGTTGTTAAAAGCGCTTCGAAGTTAATGAAACATTTCGTTATCTTTTTATACGGATTGAAAATTTAAGTGAATAGAATGAAATAAACATTAAGAGATTTGAAATAAAATGCTGCCAATTATTATTAAAGAAATTTAAAAAAATGGTTTTGTGGAAACTCATGTATTTAGTTAATTTTTTGTATTTGTGTATAGCGGCTTACCGTGGGTAAATATGGCTCACTGCTTTATTTTCTTAATTTAAACAATTATTATTGTGCGGTGATTAATGTACACATACATTGCTATTATTTGCTGTACATTACAGTTTTTATTTTTGCACTTTTTGTTTCACCGGAAATTATCCCAGAATGCTTATTTATTTTATTTAACTGTATGGATTATAACTTATAATCAAGCTATAAGTATATTCCTAACTTTCTGGGTCGAACAACATTAACACGTAGGCTAAATAGTACAAGTAAATATTATTTTAGTAATTAGGATGTAACTCCTATTTATACAATATTATCCAAACGTTAAGTACAACTATCGCATAGAAATGTATAAAAGAATTAGTAAGTAGATTCAATTTACCATTTCGAAAGCACTCGCTTTAAATTTTTGTTATCCAAAAAAAGGTATTATCGTTGATTGACTTTAATTCAATCAACGGTATTATTTTTTTTTTAAATCGCAATTGCCATTCTTACAATAATGAGCCAGTAAACGACTTGTATCTGATATTTTATCCAATCAAAACGTAGCTACTTGTAGAATTTTAGAACGGTAACCTCTGTTTCCATATTAACAAGCAAACAAATAATATAATTCTAGCATTGTATTTATGAAGCTACTTTTAAATCAAAATAAGCATTCCAAATTTCAGTCGAGTTTACAATTAACTTTTACTGGAATAGAAGAGTATTTGGTACAGTTGCCGATATTTTGTTGCCTGATTGGTATGAAACTTCTCTTACAAATCGCCGCACTCTGTATGGTAGTTCTGCTCTTAACCAAGAGATACCGCTAACAATCTAGAAATGTGTACAGCGATATATAACTATAAAAACTTTAAATTTTTTCTTTTAATCCAAGTCTAAACACTGTAAGAGTACAGTAAAGACCAAAGTCAGATGCAACTACTATAACAAGAGGCAGTAAAACAGCAAAATTTCAAATATATATAATTTTAAAATTATCATTATCATTAAAATTAAAATATAAATTTAAATTTTGCTTTGGCCTATAATTACACCAGAACAACTACCTACTGCTTGTTGCCAACACTCCTTGTCTCTATTTTGTGATTTAATTTGTTAAAGTTTCTTTTTCCCCAATAAAAGTTATATTCACTAATCCGACCCTCATCTGCTATATTTAGTCAGTTTAGTGGTTTAGCCCCGTATTTAGAGTTCTGAGCAAATATTGCGTATTGGCGAAATCGCAAAATCATTGTTTTGCTGTAATTTTGTCCATCACTGAAATTTTGGAAACTATAAGCGTTCATCGTCAATCAGCGCTATAAGACAAAGACATACCAACAAAGTCAGTTAGGTCACAAATAAACTCGTGTTTTTTATAGATATTCTGCAAAAAAGGAGCAAATACTTCACTTTAACTTACCCAAACTTGGAAAAAATAATTACATTTGATATTTTAAACATTTTATATAATGTTCTTATACCAACGGTTGGTACCCAGCATACGTTCAAAAAAATATCAAGTAGGCTTTGTGTGGATCAACAAAACAGCCCATTTTTTGTGAACATTCGTTAGTTAAGATCAGAATTCTTGAATAATGAAACTGATTGCTTGCAATTAAAGAACAATCATAAATTAAATAACAATATTATCTATAGAAACGGGAAGGGGACAAGAGCTCTGGTGAGTTTTAAAGCCAAATATACTTGATTCGACCAAACAAAACTTTTAAAGCCTATATAGGGTGTCCCAAACAAATGTACCCAGTCTTATAACTTCATTATGTGAAGAGTTGCAGTTTTACAGGTTGTTACAAAATATTTAAATCGTGCACACGCCATTTTGAAATATTATTTATACATTTTTTCGTTTTTTTTTACTAAGATTTTATTTTATTTGCCCTTGAAAAAACAAATACAAATGGTAAATAATATTAGTAGTAATCTGTTTTAATGATTCTGGTTAATATTTGTTATGCCATAAATTAGTTAGCAATTCATAGAACAAAACATAAGCAATTACACTGTACATCTGTAGTCTGTGAAAACCGGATTAGTTAAAACATATTACTCCTGATAATAATATTTAAGATTTCTTTTTATTTTCCTTTCGTGTAGTAATATTTAACATTTCTCACTAAAATGACAACTTTTTCAAAATATTTGTTATGCAAACATATAAAAATAAAGGTAACAAACTCTCTTTTTAACGACATTTTTAAAATATATAGACGTATTTGACATACACCAAAAAATTTTAAAAAAATCTCGTAAAAATGACGTAATTTAAAAGCGACAATACATTATAAAAATTTTATGATGTGTATTAGGCGTTAAATGCTTAAAAGATTTTATAATTAACTGTAAAACCGTGTCTTTTAAAATACAGAAGTTATACGGCTGGGGAGTTTTGTCTGGCACACCCTGTATATGAACGAACAACTCACTGGTTTGCAGAAGCTGAGTTCATTTGCTACTGTATCTACCGCCCCAGGACATTGTTCTTGTAGTAGTGGTTGCTGTTTATTAAACAAAAGGGCATTAGCATTTCCAAACTTTAAAAATGGGCGAAACACTTCGCCTGTACTTTCCTATCCTTTTATATAAAATGATTACCTTTGTATAAAATAATAACTTCTATATATCTACTCACAACAATTACAGCCCATCTAACTAAAAACTGTTTACAGTTGTTATGCATTTAAATATAAACCTCTGCTAATACCCCAGTGCAAGAAGGACAACTAACAAGTAACAAGACAACAATTAAAAACCACCTGCTTGGTAGGAATTTTAGGGACGTGCGGTACGAAACTGTACGGTTGGTTTCTGACCATACCGAGAGAGGAGGCTCCGCGGTTACCGCGTTTGACTTTCATTCGGGAGGCCTGGGTTCGATTTCTGTCCCGGCAGATTGTCCCGTCTTAGGTTTTTACCGGAGTTTTCCTGAACCAAAACAGTTCTTTTCGCGAAAAATTTGCTTTACCCAAATTCCTTGTTGAAGTTATCATTAATGTTCCCATGCTAACTAAGTTACCACGGAAGTTTTTCTAAGATATTTCATTTAAACAATCAATTTTTTGATAAAAAGAATTCTCACAATTAAAAAACAACGAAGAGCGGAAAGACAAATTAACCCTCCAGAATGCCGCTGCACCTAAAATTAAGTACTTAATCTCATCCTACTATTGCACATGAGCAATTTAGCTTAAGTGGACATTTTTTATCGTATTTAGTTTATTAAAGAGAGAGTCCAATTTTCGATTTTAAAAAACTCATAGAAAGCATCACAGAAAATTTAGCGAACTGGGAAACAAACCCAATTGTAGCTCATTCCTAGCTCCATGAGCTTACAATGTTTAAAAAAAATCGTGTTACTAGTTTGTGAGAAATATATGTTTTTTCAAATGTCTAAAACAAATGAAAATATTTTCACTTCACAATTTTCGTTTATATAAAAATCTCATATACAGGGTTATTCAAAAGTATGGAATAAAACTCGCATTTCCGTAGCGCGTTGGTTTTTGAAAAAATTCTCAAACAATTAAATTGATTAAAATATAACGGCATCTTTATGTAATATATTTTGTTTTCTAATGTCAACCTCACCACTCCCAGCCACCGTGACTTATTTTTTTTAAATAGCGACGTATACTTTGTGTGGGCTCGTTGGAAAGCCTGCAAAAAACTGCATTCAAATCTACCATCATAAATGAACTGAGATCGTTGGTTTTTTAGTTATAGCGATTGAAAGCAAAAATGCACTTTTTCCATATTTTTGTTTAAGACGTTAATATCAAGTAATTAAAGCCCTGGCAAATAATTTATAAAGTGACTCATGTCATGTTATTTATCAATTATTGTTTAATTGTTTTTAATGTCACTTTGCTTGCCAAATACAACGTGTTGTAACTTTTCAATTTAGCGAAGTTTAACAGAAAAGATTTCCCCAATTATCAGAAAGACAGAGAATTGCAATTTTGATAATGTTGGAATGTGTTGACAAAATTTGCAGTCATGCTAAAAGAAAACACTTATAACATTTGTTATAAATTGTTATGTCTTTGGTTACTTGATATTATCGTCTTAATAACGAAATATGGAATAGTTTATTTTTTCTTTCAATCGCTGTAACTTAAAAACCAAGTTCCCAGTTTATTTATGATAGGCGATTTAAATTCAGTTTTTTGCAAGCTTTCCAACGAGCGCACACAAAGTATGGGTCGTTGATTAAAAAGATTAAGGCAAGGAGACTGGGGATGCGGAGGTTGACATTGGAAAACAAAAGATATCACATAAAGATGCAGATGCATATTTAAACCAATTTAAGTGTCTGAGTATTTTTTTTAAACCAACGCTCTACAGAAATACGAATTTTATTTCTTACTTTCGAATAACCCTGTATACTAACATTGTATTCCCCTAAGACAATTGGAATACCAAATTTAATTCTAATCTGTCAACCCATTTTCGAGTAAATAGGCGTTAAATCCAAAATATTCAAAAAATCGTAGCGGCCGTAATTTTTTAATGTTATGGTACTCGGAAACAAATATTTCGATTTGTCTTAACGCACTCTATTATTTTCTGCTCTGGCATTTATGAAATTCCGGTAATAAAAAATTCTTCCAAAAACATATGTCTAACTTTCGTTTCCGGTTCCTGTTTTTAAAATAAATTTGAATGACTCAACAAATTTTTGTTGTACCTAGGAGTAGCAAATTTCGTTAAAATTGGTCTAGTAGTTCCTCAGATTTCGCGTCATGCACATATGAATTGAATAGGCAACAGTTTTAATACTTTTAGAATTTTCTACTGGTAAACTGCAAATGTTCGAAAATGTAGTAATTTACGTTTTATATTATCAACTATGAAGTGCTTAATAATAATTTTGCTTTAATATCTACATCAAAATATACCTTTCATTCAGTTCTATTAATGGATGTTGGTTTTAATTTTATATTTTTAATTTGAAGCTAATTATAAAGTTTTAATTCTATGCAAATTAATTTAATGTATAAAATTTTAGTCTTTAGTTCTTCTTATTCTTTTTTAATTTAGAAATTCGTGTCAAAATTAATTAATAATTAGCAATTTCTTCGTTTTAGAATTTTGTCAATTTGGGTTGCGTGGCGGTACCTACTGAAATATTGAGGAACTAAGTAAATGGCGTCCTGTAAGCGAAGGTTTCCACCAAACCATTAATTAACTCCGATAAAGTATGGTTATGTTTATAATTCTGTCAAATGTCACGCATTGCGCAAAATCTTGCGCACGCATGTAAATTTAGAGTGTCCATGAATGTTTGTGCCGTGTAGTGTATTTAAACATGTTGGAGCGAAATTGGTCTGTTCTGTGATATTGTGGTGTTAAAAGTGATGAAAAATGTCAGAAGTAAAACGTGCAAAGTTAGTTTCTTTTGGTTCACAAAGAGTAAACAACAAGAACCCAAAAGAACTTGGAAAAACAGTCCGAATTGCGGTTATTCTGCCCGAATCAACGGAAGACAAGTGCCCTGAGTTCAACTATAAGGACTTGTTCGCTACTGCGAAGGTAAGTTATAACAGAAAATGGTTACGATTTTAGAGCAAAGGCATTGAATATCGTGGATAAAACTTTAAATATTCAAAACACACTAAAATTACAACAAATCTTTGTGCAGATGTGACTGGTGAAGAGCCTGAAAATCGGGCTTTCTTTAAGGTGCATTTCGGACCTCGACAAATTCCATTTGCTGTTATTCAAAATGCCTGGACGTCTGTGTAATTATATAGCAAAGTTACTATAGAGCAGACGCCATATTTGAAGGGTATCATGTAAAAAAAGACTTTGCATGGGCCTGACTGGCCCATATAGGGGCTTGCATTGGGGGACTATTTCCATATGCTTCCTAGGGTTGGACCTACGTGACAGCTCGGGATAAGCAATTATTTTATAAATTTATGACGTGAGCCACCTCCCTGGTCTGTATCCTGCTTAGATCGATCAGTTTTATGTCCTGTGGACCGCGTGGGGCGGCGTGCATCAGCCCTAACTGCACCACTGCATGACAACTTCTTTGCACAACTTCCTCCAACTCGAACTGGTGCACTTTTTTAATCACACCTGCAGGGAATACAATCCAAACAATTGACTTTAATTTAACGTTATTTGCATTTCCATAAATGACCAGTTTTAAGTTATTCCTGCAGCGTTGCCATGTGTCTCTTTGTAAATTTTGCATCTCTTGCACAGACCTACTTTTAGGTTTATACAACCAAGCTATAAATGTAACTAGGCTTTTTGTGCCGTTCCATGCTTGTATGTTAACTAATTATAGTTCTTACTGCTGCACCTTTGTATTAACTTATGTCAATATTGAATTTATGCGATTGTGTGTTGCTTTAATGTTTTGGAAGAGGAAACCATGTTTACGCCAACCTTATCATCTTGATATTATTTTAGTCTCGATGTTTACCAATACCCAATTTAGTGTTTCTTTTTTAATATTAGCAATAAAAGTTAGTTGTTTTATTCGTCATTTTTTCGCATAATTGCCGTGACTTGTCCATAATGTGACCGGCACTTTGCAATTTGGAACGCTGCTGTGACCACAGAACATTCACTATGTTGGCTAGCTTGAACTTGCATAAAACCTACACAAAGCAAGATTTTATCTTTTCTAATTTTCATTTAATAATCTCATTTTACGTTTCCTACTTTTTATTACACTTTTTTGTCTAATTTACAAGTTCACCAATCATTGCGAAGCCCACTAGACAACGCCGCAAAACAAAACGAAACAATTGCAACTCGCATCATGATTTGAATATTATATTCAATCATCACATTGCAACTTACTTTTTATGTCATAAATCATTTATTTCTTTTTGAAAAGCACATTCTCTAATCTAAAATAGTAAAATGTAGATCTTCACGTGACAATTTTCCGGATCTCCTGATCGAGTTGGACAAGCTTTGATCTAAAAGGAGGTGTCGAGCTTGTGGTCTGCGTATGCAAGCGGGGGGCGATGGCCCGCGCTCGGCCAGAAACATCAAATATGATATAATTATTTAATTATTTTGGAAACTAATCATGCATTATTTTTTTCTTGCAAAAATCTTTGATAAATCATTGCTAAATTGTGTTTGGGGTGGGGAGAATGACCTCCAGGAAGATGGAAAGCGGGCACGTAACGGCGCGAAAGTATCAGGAGTGCAGGAGGTTGAGAGTGTTAGGTTAGGAATTTCCCGGTTTAGCTTTCGCTGCTCTTCTTCTGTCACGCGTGCCGCTCCCGCATTGTTTTGTGCCGCTATGGCTAAACTGGGTTGGTTTTACGCGGGCATTTTGAAAGCTTATGAATGGGAGCTCAACGTGGAATGTTTTGATGTAGGTTTGACTGAAAGTTGCGTACGAGAGAAAACGGTACTATCGAGGTTGTAATAAAGAACGTTAGATTTGTGTTTGTAGGTATTTAATGACAAATGCTTGTTTATTTACGTGTTACTATTTTTAAAAATCGTTGATTTGGTAACATTAAATTTTAAAACATATTTTCTTATCAGCAAAATGTTATTATCAAGTAGCTAACAAAAGAAGGTCAAACCTTTCTATAATTATTATCATGTACAAAGTACTGACATATCTGGGCGTTGGACAAAAATTATAGTAAATTAATTGGCAGCAAACTAAAATATGTTTGGAAAATGTTCGATGTTAATGTTTTTTTTTAAGTTTTTACAACCAAATACCGTGGTATGATTATTTGCGTAAATGTTTTTACAAATTATAAACTGCGTTTACGTAAATAGAATTTAGTAAATCACTTTCGACTTTGGCCATTGCATTGGTATCAACTTTTATTAAATCAGTGTAAATTCCGGACGTAATAATCACATTCGTATTATTTATTATTTTTTTCTTATACAGCACATTGTACATGATCAAGCCTTTAATGTCGACTGTCCGATTTTGTGTTTATTAATAAGGCTTAAAGATGGCCTTTAAAACAACGATGCATACTTCCGCCTTTAAAGCAATGCATACTTCCAATACCTACTAGAAAGTATTGGTTTCATAGAAATACTCGATTTCGATATTTTAAGTTGTATTTGTTTATTAAAAACACGTTGGTAGATCGGCACAACTTTGACACACTAATTTAATTATATCTTTACTGCCCAACGGTAATTTTATACCAATTATAGGACAGTACGATTAATCTTGCGGAAAAAATTACATTAAATTATAAAAAGTTTAACAAATACAAGAACATGCGAGGGGTTAAACACTAGGTTAAATTGTGTACATCTATTGCCGCAACTGCCTTGATTGTCGACGTGATTGCCTATGATTGCCGTGATTTCTTGCTGATTGCCATAATATCTTAGTTATTGCCGTGATTTCCGACGGTGTTGCCAAAGATAGCCGCTAATAATTCAATAATTCGCTTGATATTGTGTATGCTGCGTTAGTGGGCAGTGTTAGTATTATATTTTTTTTGTATTAAACCCTTGCTTCGCGAATCAAAAACGAGAAGAGACGTTCGTTTTTGATTATTTTGCTTTGGGGTTGATTTAAAGCATGATTTAATTTAAACAATTTACATTTAAAAAATCGATTTAAATCAATTAATATTTAGATGAGGTATTGTTTACATGTAAAATTGGTACAATAACGTGCATAATTGGATAGTAAGTTTAGAATAGAATAGAATTACATAAAACTATTAATTTGGTATATGTTTTATTTGAATTGCATTATAAAGTTTAAGACGTCAACCAAATTGTACGTCATCCCAAGCTGTATGAGCCTACAAAAGTTAAAAAAAAATGTTGGCAGTTTTTGAACAGTTTTGCGGTTTTCATCCTCTCAAAGGCAATTCTGTTTTGAGTAATGAGGCGTTAATTAAAGAAAAATCGTAGCAACCGCCGATTTAAAGCTAGAAAGTTCACGAAAAAAACGTTTGATCTGCCATAAAGTCTTCTATCAAAGTCCGTTTGTAGATTTCAAATATTCTGTTTTCGAACATATCTAACTTCCGCTTCCGGTTTCGAATTTTTTCAAAAGATGATTTTGTCGATTAATTTTGGATATATTCCATATATTCCAGCGCGCAGCGAAATCGGCGTCTTTGTTTGGGACATATGAGGCGCACAGGCATACATTATATGCACTCACCCACAGACAAGCATTTTTCAAGACACTTTTTTGAGAAAATGAAACATTTTCATGGAATTAATACTTGCCTGTCATACTAAATGTATAGAAAAGTAAAACATGAAAGAGTGAGAAAGTTGGAGAAGTTTAAATTTGCCTAAACGGTTAAAATATATCCTAAAGTATATTCATGTCCAAGATAGAGCGTGCGTAAACAAATGCACGCGCTGTGATCCACTGCAGTATGTTGCAGTAAACAGGGCAGTATCGTTCAACACGCGACGATCGGGCGCGTGCACCAGGAATAAACAGCCGGCAAGATTTGCATCCAAACACTAAACGAAAATGTATTTGCGCGCTCTATTTTGAAAATAAATAGATTATAGTGATGGATATAGTGATGACAATCAAATACAATTTGGTTCTATTCATTGCAATTTTTTCCCAACACATTCTGCTCGTTGATCACGCACGATCGTTCAGAGTACGCTTCGGGTGACGTCGGGTCCTGTTTAAATATTGTTAAATAATCGTTTTGCAGCATGGATATCTATTTCACATGACGTGTTTTGCCTGCCGGCGAATATACCTCTATATTTTCGTTTTCGCCGATTTATTTTTGTTTATTGCCATTGATTTCCGTTCTATTGCCGTGATTGTCCAGCTATTGCCGCAGTTGCCGAGTTATTATCGCGGTTGCCCACTTGTTGCCGTGATTGCCAAGTGATTTCCCAATTATTGCCGTAATTTGTACACCTATTGCCCTTCGCATGCGAGCATGCGCACAATTTAAATTAACAAAGTATATCACATGCTAACATTAAACTAATAATGTATGAAAATTGGCAGATCAATAGAAACCACTACCTAATACCAATACACCATAGAAAAGTTGATAAATATGTACCCAAAGGTACAACACAATCTTACTATAGAAATATACAGAGCTAAATGCAAGGTAACGCAGTCAATTAGTTGGCTTAAAGAACACTGGAAGATATCACAGCGATGACTCATTTTGTTATAGTTGTTGCACATGTAGTAAACAAGCGATTTAAACATGAAGTTTGTTGTGGCTACAGGGCAGCAGAAATTAAATTCCTGTCTAGATGCAATTCTGGATAGGTAATGTAAAATTTAATTTTTGTAAAAGCACCGAACAGTCGGCCGTGTAGCAGATGTACAAAAAACACATAGCTATGTATATTCTTTTTGTTTCCGAGCTTTGAAGTTCAGTTTTTCGCAGTAGATAATTATAATGCACTCCTAGCGCAGGATAGACACATTCGGATTTGTAAACGGGAAATTTTATAAATTTCCTCTGGACCCGTTCAATCGATAATTTGTGGATTCCATATTAATCCACCATATTCTAATTTAGATCTGGTGTATGCAAAATATAGAAGCTTTAGAGAACGTAAATTCTCGACAGTTTCTTATTAATTATTATGAATCCATAACACCTAAGACTTGCAGAAATAATTGAATTGATGTGATCTGTAAAAGTAACTTTGCTGTCAAATAACATGCCCAAATCTTTTAAACCTTATTTTACTATCACTCATGAGGTATTCGGCTTAAACAGAAATATTTTCACGTCCCCCGTTTTTAAATAAAGCTGCATAAATGTTCACTTTTCAAAAAATTGTAGAAGGCGTCACAGAGAAATTAGCGGACTTGAACCTAAATCAAATTGTAGTTCATTCTTACAGAATTTGAAAAAAAATCTGTGATGAGTTTTTGAGCAATACTTATTGGAAATTTTCAAAATTTGAAAATGATTATCATCAGTACAAAGATTCTTTTCGTAGTAACATAGCATCCTACTAGAGCTATTTACTACAATACGAAATTTGATCGCGATCTGCCAATCCGTTTTTCATTAATAAAGCGTTAAAGTCAACATTGACATTGCAATTTTGAAGCTAGAAAGTTCGGAAGAAAAGCGTTAGATAATTAGCCCAAGGGCTTCTACCAGATTCCGGTTTTAGGTTTAGAAAACTCATTTTCTGGAAAAGATGTTACCAAAAAAGTGCCTAACTTCCGCTTTCTGTTTTTTATATGCTTTCTGCATACCCACTCACCGACAGACGTATACTGGGTGAGTCAATAGTGCGTTCTCCTTCGATATTGGGTGAACCGTTAGAGATACGATAATTTTTCAAACACAAAAGTTTTAGGGTGTCATAGTATCTATCATTCAAAATTATTTTAACTTCTATAGGGTGTTTCATTTTTGCGTCACAGATTATTGATCAATTTTTTTAAATGGGATACCCTATATTCAACTGCATATTCGAATGCACCATCAAAATTGCTACAAGACCATATTTTGTTTTTGGAATTTGGCTGCACGGTTGCCAAGATATTTAACTTTTCTTGAGATTTACTGATTTTGCAGAGTTCCCATCAAAAAATCATTGTGAGCTGCGGTTCGAAAATGGAGCAAAACAAATTCATGTGAGTAGTTGTCAAAGTATGCCCTACCTCTTGTTACAAAACTAGCTCAAAATATCGAATACGCTGTTTGTGACAGACGGGTGAACTTGATGAAAGTGAGGGCGTTAAAACTTGTGTTTTTCAAATAGAACACCCTGTATTTTTTTACATTATCAGTTGCAGATCTTAATTACCTTTCATTTTTGTAAAGTATGTTCTCTACCTAAATGTTACCCTTTTCGATATAATTTGACTTTTTTCCAAATATTCATAAATTTGGCCAAAAATTAGGCATTTCTTCTTTCGGATTCATCAAAGTAGTATTCTTTGCAAAGAAAACAAAGCAATGAGCATTGACAATGTGTTACATGGTATTCAAGGGAGTGCTAGAAAGAAACTTATTGTGGTAAAAAGCATATTTTCACAAAAACTCAAAGTTTTGAATAAATCCCAATATTTATTTTCATCAAGAATGCCGAGACGAAACAAAAAAAAAGTTTGACATACATATCAATAAGTCAGTTCATCCATTATTAGTTTCGAACTGTATTATAATGAATTTTTCTCAAGAGGAGTGTGTTGATATGGTGTTCGTTCTTGGAGAAGCCGAAAGGGATTCCCTTCTGGCTTCTCGCATTTATGCACAGCGTTATCCTGAAAGAAGACATCCGCATCATACTGCCTTTGAAAGACTGAAAGAGAGATTTGAGAGAACAGGTAATGTGGCATACAACAAAGAAGAAAGGCTCAAGATTGCCACAAATGAAGAGTCTCAAATGGAGGTGGTTTTGAGTGTTACCGAGGACCCCCATGGAAGTACTAGAGAAATCAGTAGAGAACTTAATATAAGCCAGACATCAGTGTCGAGAATACTCAGAAAACATAAGTTCCACCCGAATCACATTCAGTTGGTACAAGAGCTACTCCCAACTGATTTCGAGAAGAGATCTAATTTCTGTTGCTGGGTAATCAACAAGACGCGACAGCAGTTTAATTTTTTTGATTTCGTTTTGTTTAGTGATGAATCAACTTTCCATAGAAATGGGTTTGTTAATAAACATAATTGTCACTATTACGACACTCAAAACCCCAATTTTGTCAAAACAGTGGATTACCAGCACCGATGGTCCATAAATGTATGGGCAGGAATTGTTGGAGGACATCTTATTGGACCACATTTTTTTGACGGCCATTTGAACGGACCGATGTACTACGATTTTCTGCAAAACGAGTTAGAGAGAATGATAGATGATCTTCCATTAGATATAAGTCAAAGATTATGGTTTCAGCATGATGGTGCGCCCGCTCATTTTTATCTTACAGTGAGAGAATATTTGAATGCCAGATTTGGAGATCATTGGATAGGACGAGGAGGACCTGTTCAATGGCCACCAAGATCTCCCGATCTGACAAAACTAGATTTTTTTTGTGGGGATATGTTAAAGACATCGTGTATAAAACACAGGCCACGACGAGAGAAGATATGATGCAGCGAATCCGCCACGCATTTCGAAGTGTCACTCCAGATATGTTACACAAAGTTAGCAATGCATTTTTACAGCGAATAAGAACTTGTAGACGTCAAAATGGAGAACAGTTTGAACATATCTTGCAATAGGAATTTTATTCTTTTGTTCTTTAATTTTTTATTCTTTTGTTCTTTAATTTTTTTTTCATTTTATTGTTTGTCGTTACTTATTCAGTACTTCTACATTTCTATGAATAAAATGATTTATTTTTCCAAGATTCAATACTACTTTGATGAATCCGAAAGAAGAAATGCCTAATTTTTGGCCAAATTTATGAATATTTGGAAAAAAGTCAAATTATATCGAAAAGGGTAACATTTAGGTATAGGACATACTTCACAAAAATGAAAGGTAATTAAGATCTGCAACTGATAATGTAAAAAATACAGGGTGTTCTATTTGAAAAAAACAAGTTTTAACGCCCTCACTTTCGTCAAGTTCACCCGTCTGTCACAAACAGCGTATTCGATATTATGAGCTAGTTTTTTAACAAGAGGTAGGGCATACTTTGACAACTACTCACATGAATTTGTTTTGCTCCATTTCCTAACCGCAGCTCACAATGATTTTTTGATGGGAACTCTGCAAAATCAGTAAATCTCGAGAAAAGTTAAATATCTTGGCAACCCTGCAGCCAAATTCCAAAAACAAAATATGGCCTTGTAGCAATTTTGATGGTGCATTCGAATATGCAGTTGAATATAGGGTGTCCCATTTAAAAAAATTGATCAATAAACTGTGACGCAAAAATGAAACACCCTATAGAAGTGAAAGTAATTTTGAATGATAGATACTATGACACCCTAAAACTTTTGTATTTGAAAAATTATCGTATCTCTAACGGTTCACCCAATATCGAAGGAGAACGCACTATTGACTCACCCAGTATATTAAAACCCACTTTTATAAGTTCTTCGAGGTCCAAAACATGTATTTCCGTCAAAATTTCGAATTCTAACATTTTTATGGAAGTAAATACTTCCCTATACTGAAAGTATAACAAATTAAAAAGAGTGTCTTTGGTTTGTCATAACTACATTTTCAAGAAGTACAAGGTGTATGCTAGGTGGATTACTTGTCGCCATTTTGGCTTCTGGTTTGTATTCATTATTTACAATAAAATGTATAGCTTTGTTTATTAGAATCTCCCAGGCATCGTGTAATAAAAAAAATTATGTTGATAGTCGATAATGTGATAATCGTCACAGTGTGTGCTATCTACTAAATCTTGTACAAGGTGGCACAACAAATATTTTACGGAATAATTATTTCCTTAAAATAAAAGATACTTTTTTTGTTACTTTTTTTTGCTGGGCTGCTTTTTGGGTCTTTCTGAATACTGGGCTCTAGGGTCTAGGCTATAGCCTACTTAGCCTAGTGAGTAATACGGCACTTATTACAACCTCCCGAAGATGGAATAGTGTAATAACGTTTTAATTAATACCGTTGCCAAGATTATGAAAAATCGTGTTCCTAAAATGCGGAAATAGTTTGTACTAATTTTGAGGGTATGTTGTACAAATCAAAGCAATAAAAAAGAACTGGTAACTGTGGACTTTCCCATACTAAAACTGATCGTACTTGCAAAAGTATAAATTTTATAATTATAACCTTCCATTCCATCGCATCCATAGAAATTCATAAGAGAGCGCCACAGTGAAATTATAGTTTAATAATTATAACGTTGTACAGTTCACCGACTATTAGTTTTCTAGGAAAACAAGTAGGGGGAATTTGAATTTGCGATAATCTGTTCAATTGGTTTCCGTACTGTAACTCTACCCATAGCAGCAGCGACTATTGCACGAAAGCAAGGTAAGCGCCCGCCGAAGCGCTTCGGCGAATTACAAATTCTCCTTTGGATGTCGGACAAAAATGGCTATAATAGCTTTATTTGGGAAGTTTTCAAAAATATGCGAAGAATAAAAAATATATATTTTTAACTAGAGCTAACTGATAGGCGCATTTAAACTCACGTAACTGCCGGAAAACGCGTTGTTGATATTAAAAAGTATCGTTGTTATCTTAATTTTTAAAATAGTTGAAAATTCTAGCGAATCCTAATCAAGTACTTTAAATAGTCTACCGAACTGATCAAAGTTCATAATAATCGGCGTTTGCGTTTTGGAATAAATAATTAATGAATTTCAAATTTTTCAAAATTTCCTGGAAGGCGTCAGAGTAAAATTTGGGAAATAAGTACAAAACAAACTTGTAGTTTAATGCAAGCTCTATCGGCTCAGAAAGTTTAAAAAACAGTATGTGGACAGTTTTTCAGAATTTTTTTAAAATTTTTAATATGTTGAAGCAGCGCCATTGCGATTTTTTTGGATTTTCGAAATTAATTTTGTTACATCGTATACTACCTAGAAAGGGCTCTCAAACAAGTGGTAGCTGATCCTGATCAGACAACTACTTTTTGAGTAAATGGGCGTTAAATTCGAGATTTTCAAAAAGCGTTAGCGGCCGCCATTTTTAAGCTAGAGAGTTCGGTAAAAAAGTTTTCGATTTGCGTTAAGTTCTTCTCTCAGATTTCGTGCTCAAATTTTCAAAATTTTGTTTTGGAAAAAACGCTACAAAAAAATGTGTCTAACTTCCGTTTCCAGCTTTAGATTTTTTTAAAAAGCTTAACTAGAACTACAATTTTTGATATACCTCTTGATTTAAAATTTCATCCAAATCGGTCCAGTACTTTCGCCTGTAGAGGCGTCACCCATCCACACACCGACCCACTCACAGACAGACATTATTAAAATTTATACTTTTTTGGGTTATTTGAGCCCCAAAACGTGTACTTCCGTTAAGAATCTAGAATTTGAAAATTTTTTATGACATCAATACTTCCCTATACCGATGGTATGGGAAAGTAAAAAGGTTCTATTAAACATAGGCTTGGAAACGCTTCCTTAAGTAATTGTAGCAGTTTTAACAGTCCAAATTGTATTTGTACAAACTATTTTGCTTTTTGAAGATACATTCAGACCTTCATGACAACTAGATTTTTTTACAAAAATTGAATTATCTTGAAATCCGTTGGTTCGGCGACTTTGAACAAGTGCACCTTTTTTGTATACTTTTGTATGGAGAATGAGATTTTCAAGTTAAAATCTAGAAAACCTATAGTGTGTAAAAAAAATACATTTAGAAATAGGTCGAGCACCACATTTATACCGGCCTCTGGTAGATGAATTTGAACGTAAACAAGTCAAATTGTAAATCATCACCGCAGTAAAATATCCACACTACATTTGAATGAAATATTTCAATTTACGGCGGATATATTATAAAATTAATTAAATTCTTTCATTTTCGGAACTCGGGAGGCCATTAGGAAGCAGCTTAGGACATACGGTTACTAAAACTTTTTTTCTTAATATGGCCCCACATATTGTAAAGTTGGTCGGTGTAATTTTACAACATTCTGTATACGGGCTGGTTCAGCTCCTATTACAACTTCTTCTTACAGTGCCATACCCTATTCGGGGCATTGACTACCTCTCTCCTATGTCTGTGTTTGGTGCGCGGCGATAGATAATTTGCACAGACAGACATAGGGGACCTACAGTTTAACGTGGGCTCCGAACCACTGGAAGTGCATGCACTTCTTTTCCGGAGAGGTGTTCCTGGGGAAAATACACCTCGCTGGTTTCCCGTTGCCTTGCGAGGGAGAACCACCGGGCCGGGGATCGAACCCGGATCCGCTGCATTGGTAGCCCCGCGCTTACCACTGAGCTACGGCCGTTCACCCTGGAATTACAACACCCCTGTTTAATTCTGAAACGGAGCAAGATAGAGAAAAAAATGAATAACATTTTTTGATAAGGTTTCGGCTACGTTTCTGCATACTTGTAAATCATTTTTAGCTAATTCTGTAAGCGCTGCGACGCGATCGTTTTTTTTTAATAGCAACCTAGCATTTTTGCACTCATTCGATATAGGATTTGTTTTTCTCTTTTCAACCGTATAAAACTGATATACTCTTACTATATACTATTTCGAGACAAGCGCGAAAAAAATCTTGATATTAGCAGGCCCTAATGATAGGCGAAACGTTACAAAAAAACGTTATTCATATTTATTTGCTCTATCTTTATCCGTTTCAGAATTAAATAGGGATATACTAATAAGTATTGGACTACCCTGTATTGTAAAATAGTTTTCATGTTTTCCATCAGTTTCTAAATGCTGCGATATAAAATACTTATTATTGAAATTGCGATTTTTTTCACACGTTATAGAAAACGTCGGCTGAGAAATTGTTAGCAGCAATTTTTTTTTCTCAAAACTTTTGTTTGTGGTATGCCAAGAAACTATCGTTTACAGTAGATTAAGTAACCGCGGGAACTTGAAACAGAACTTGTGGATCGTTTCAGTTTTAAAATCTGACTGACGATATATTCAAAGAAATATGGGAGAAATAATATAGATAAAGAAGGTCCCTATGCGGAAAAAGATGACTATAATCTTGCTTTCAGTAGAAAGGCGGCATGTGTGTAGTTGCAAAAACATCTAGCAACAATAATAGTAAGGTAATAAAATGAAAATCAAGCGCAAGCCGGGTTCTGGAAAAACAACTCCTTAAATGGTCAATTTCTGCAGGGTTCCTCTCTCCCTGCTCTCACGTTTTAGACTAACTTATTTTGTTCTCCGAGTTCTGCTGGTGTTTTGTTTTTAATCCGAATCTATCTTTTCAGAAAGCCACTTTTCTTAGCGTTGCACGCGGCTGACTGTGTAGTACTTTCGCTTATCCGAGCTAATGAAGTGAAAGGGACGCATGGATAATTGTGTTCTTATAAATATTACAAATTCATAGTTTAATCTAAGTAGATACATATCATTTATTTATACAGGGTGTTTGAATAATAGGGAGCCATATTTGAGGGAGAGTTATACAGCATCCGGCAAAATGTTTGCAACATATGTGGAAAATTTTTATTATATAGAATTTTCAAGACAACTTATTTTTGGGATCGCTTCTGCATCTCAGATAAGCTAAAATTCGATTTAGATATAGGTCACGTGACTTCGGGTTTGGCGGGAAATTAAAAAAAATTAAGTGGTTTGGCAAAAATTCGCTTTATTTGGGAAAATATCAATAAAAGTTATTAGAAAAAAGTGTTTAAAATCCAATGCTAATTAATGTCAATGTAGAAAGTTTGGAACAAAAACATTAACAAAATATTTTTAAAATATTTTTATGGCAAATCACCAAATTAAATCCCCATTTATTAAAAAGATCTTTTAAAATGTGTCGGGATCAAAGATATTGAGCATGTTTAGGCATACTGCCACAGAAATAATATTAAAACACTTCAATGGCTATTAAAAACAAACCCTTGCAACAAGCAGGTACCTAACGTAAACGATTTTTTTGAATGAGTTCTTCCAAGCGTGCCAAAAACAAAATGTGTTCGATTATGACCTAAACTACCTTTTTAATCACGTTGTACATCAAAAGAATAAAAAGGTTGCTATAAATTTGCATCTGGAAACGCGTCGCTACGGAGTTACAGTGTACAGTCTCTGGAACAGTCCAGTTGCTTTATCTTTTGCAGTAGTTGCAGTAATATTTAGAAACTTTATATGCGATCACAACTCATTTGCCTTATATTATATACAGACTGAGTCAAGCTATACGCTTTTTTTTAGTGAATTTATTATTAAGAATTTATTAAAAATTTTTGGTATGCATATGTTTCGAAGGGTGCTCTACAACCTGGCGCAGTCAGTTTTTTGATTGGACGTCAAATGTCAAAATAGCGATTTTCAACTTTTTATTTTTAATGTACGACTTTTTTGGCTTAGACGATGCTGTATGATGTTTACAATATGATCCTCACTGAATTTTTTTCACAATTTTTACGATTCAGCCGTAAAATATGCATTCATTATGTTAGTCTAGTAGGCCGGGACCTGCGGAACGTACTTTGATGTCTTTGCACAAAACGCTTTATTGATTGTCAGGATACATAGTGAAATCATTATTTTAATAAACATAAAGAAACAAAAGCTCAGGTATTTAGATTACATTGAAAATAGTTACTTCAATATTAGGATAACATCGAATGAAAAATATAAGATTATAAACTAAACGAAATTCAAATAAAAAAACTAGAAACCGCAGTGGTAACTAGAACAGAGCCAAGATAAAACGCAATGTAAGAATAATAATGGAATTAACAGTTTACAATTATTTATCGGAATAATAATTTTGTTTAACCTAACACCTAAACTGAAATGATAGAAAATAATAAACGAAGTAATAGTGCACAAAGAACGTCAAAAAAAAATGTCTACATGTTATAAATGTTTCATTGAATTATAAAAAATGTTCAAAACACACAGCACACAGTAAATCTTCGTTGTAAGGATCCCACGGAACGCAAAACCATATCAGCAGGTATCAGTCGAATACATGTTCGGATTCGTTCTTCCATATATTGTGCTGTTGTAGGCTCTTCAATGTAAAATTTGGATTTTATATAACCCCACTAGAAAAAATCTGGGGTGCTAAGTTGGGCGATCTTGGTGGCCATGCAGTTGGACCTCCACAGCCGATCCATCGATTGCAATTGTTTCATCAAAAGTTCACTTATTTTACACAAAAACATGTTGACGCGTGCGTACGTACCGGCCTACTAGACTAACATAATGAATGCATAGTTTACGGCTAAATCGTAAAAGTTGTGAAAAAATTCAGTAAGGATCATATTGTAAACATTATACAGCATCGTCTAAGCCAAAGAAAGTCGTACTGTTCCTTTTATAAATAAACAGTTGAAAATCGATATTTTGACATTTGACGTCGAATCAAAAAACTGACTGTACCAGGTTGTACAGCACTTTTCGAAACATATACATACCAAATTTTATTAATAAATTCATAATAATAAACTCACTAAAAAAAGGCGTATAGTTGGACTCACCCTGTATAATTTTGTATATAATTTTTTTATTTAAATAAATGTACCGGGGTGTTAATGTTAAAAACATCATTAAAATAGAATATAATTTCCCTAAGGTTAGTTAAACTATCATAATTCAAAATTCCAACTGTTTTTGCTTAAATATGTTTCGTTGTGCATTTCAAGTGCATTTCGCATAGTGTTTCTTACCCGCACTGGGATGGGAGTAATCGCCGCCATTATTAAACGGGTTCAGTATTAAAACAAAGGAAGTCTCTTTCATAAAAATTAAATTTTCTCGAAAAGCGGTGGATTTAACGAAGAAGAATACTTTTTTATGTTTTTTAAAGAGGAATGGGATTTTTTAAATTAGTATTCAAGAAGCTTATTATAAAGATAGAAAGGATTTAGAAAAAAATATGGTGTAACCCTCCGTACGGGACAATTTTGGTGCACTTGTGCACTTATTCAAAAAAATATAAGTAGAAATACTAAAGTACACGAGTAGTGACCGCAAAATAAGTATGGTTTCAGTTATATTATTCAAACAATCCCCGATGTAGTCTGTCACTTTCTGTTTAATTTTGAGAACCCTTACGATGCAAACTAAAAAATCATGCACGGCTTATCCGCAAATTGGATAATCCCCACCTAGATAATCGATAATTTTTTTGAAGTATGGTAAGGTTCAGGCTAAAACTGTTTCCCTAATTTATTTAGACTTGTTCTAGATCAATTGCGCTTTCACGGATTTTCATGGATATGAACACAAACTTTACGAAAGTTATAGTAGACGAATGAAAGTAAAAGTTTATTTGTAAAATTAATTTCGAATCCAGAAGCGTGTAAAATACGGTATTATAACTACCTATTATCTTAATTTTATTAGTATGCATTAACTCCGCCCATTTTTAATCCAATTCGTTAAAAGCCCAGATTTAATGGTTGAAAGTAAAGTGAAAATCAATATGTCAAATTTTGGTAAATTGACACTTACATTCGGCTCGCCACTTTCTGCTGCCGATCATAACTGTTTTTAGTGGATAATTTGACTTTACTATTTTGTTAATGCATGCTTATATGATTATTGTAATAGTGATCCCGATTTTTTGATAAACTTGGGTTGATTGTTCAAGAGTGATAGTTAAGACGTTAATTTTCTTAACTTCACCAGCGCGAGTTAGCTATCAATGCAAGTTTATCACAGGGAAATCGCGGTCACGTCTTATATTTTGTAAGGACTATATCTCGCACAATGAATAATTATGTTTTAAAATTATTCTCAATTGCGGTGAAGCTTATCGGGAATAATCGTCATTTTTCGTGTGTTCTACCGCAGCTAACTTGTTGCCCTAGTCGCTACTAGTCCTGTCAACAATTATACCACGGGTGAGTTGAAAAATAATCCGGCTAGGCTAAGGAAACTCGTTGCATAGTAAAAATTTACGTAAGCAAAACAAACACGAGTTGCTATGTGCTACGCAGGAAGTTTCAGTAATTTAACCCGATATTTCTTTAGTTCACGAGTGGCACATGATTGGATTATTCCAACCTTAAAAATGATTTAATTTTTAAAACTATCAAATAAAACAAATGAGAAACTTGCATAAATTTGATTTCAATAAAATTTTGTGCGTTAAAAATAATCGGGGTAAACTTTTCTATTGTCTGAGGAAATGACAAATGCGATGTGATATAACTAGTGTTCCGATTTTCCTATAAACTTGGGTTGAATGTTAATGAGTGCTACTTAGCACCGTATTTTCACGAGTGCGAACTGTTGGTGAAATTGTATTAAATTAACTTTCTCGCGTAATGACGATATTACACAATTAATTACGATGTATCTTGGTAATTTTCAATTACAGCCAGTGCCGGATTTACCATATTGGGGGCTCTAAGCTTAGTTTGATTAAGTTCCGCCCGAAAAAATACTAAATAATAATTTCAGAGTTGTCACAGTGAGAACGTATTTTACCACTGATTACCATTGCAATTTCTAATTTATCAAATCTTTTAATTAACTAATCTTTTCGCTTCTGCTTTTTTTAAGTTTTGGCTTTTGCGCACAGCTTCTGTTTTTGTTCATTTTAATATTGTTATGTTATTGTAATTGATTTTCGTAAAACAAAATTTACACCACATAATACACAATACATTGAAACTGATCAGGAGTTCTAACTAAATAAAAGTTTCAGCATAGATGCTATTAAAATACGGCAGGTACTTCGCCTGGATTTTTCTGTACATTAAAAATTATCTTAACGTATTTCAAAACTAGGTTTGTAATTTTGTATCACCGTTTTCCGCACGAACAATTACTTGTAAGATGGCATCAGTTCTGCCACAGTACCGGCTGGGTTGGCGAAAGCTTACGCCAGTAACCTGTTAGTTTCTGCCTGCAGGCATATCTTCTTGTATTAACAATTTGTGTAAGAAACAAAATCGATTTTTTGATTCTAGTAAAAAGATTCGTAGCGATTGAATATGGCTGCACCTAAAAATTCAGTTATAAACCTTATTCTACTATAACTCATGATCATTTCAAAAACCATTGTTATGAGTTCTTGGAGGCCCAAAACATGTATTCCTGTCAAAATCGCTAATTCTAACATTTTCATGAAATAAATAGTTTTCTATACTAAAAGTATAGTAAATTAATAAAAGTTTCTTTGTTTTGTCAGAACTACATTTCCAAGAAGTACAAGGTATAAACTATGTAGATTACTTATCGCCGTTTTGGCTCCTGGTTTGTATTCATGATTTACAATAAAATTTATAGCTTTGGTTTATCACAATCTCGCAGGTTATCGTGTAACAAAAAAAAATTATCTGATATTTGATAACCGTGTCACAGTGCGTGATATCTACTAAATGTTGTACAAGGTGGCACAAAAAATATGCAGAGTAATTATTTCCTTAAAATGTTTTAAAATTATTTTTACTGGACTGGGCTCTAGGTAGGGCCCTTTGGATACTCTGGCCTAGGCTATTGCCTGCTCGACCTAGTGGGTAATACGGCACCGATTACAGCGAATGATCGCTATTATTTGCGCAGCTATAATTTTATATTCTCGCCTTTGTTAGCAGTAGATTTTTGCATTTTTTTCCGGGGAATCTCACAATCTTGACAGTATATACAGGGTGTTTAGTAAACGTACGGCAAAAATTCAAGGGATGATTCCCTGGGTTATTTTAAAAATATTTTGTCCCTTGATGATTTTCGGAAAGCCGATTTGTTTAGAAGATACAGGGCGATAAAGGTTTTTCGACAATAACAATATTTTATTACCTAAATATTACATGTAAAGCTTCTTAATCTACAAGAACTGTTGAAAACAACTACCACCAGCTAGAATGCATGAATCCAATCTTCTCCTCATTGACTGGCAAACTCTTTCAAAAACACCAGGGTCGTTTCTTATTGAATTACACCCATCAATTATCCGATTTCTCAAATCTTCCACATTTTTCACTGGAGTAGTGCAAACTAATGACTTCAGGTAGCCTCATAAAAAAAAATTCAGAGGGTTTGAGTCTGGAGATCGAGCAGGTTATAAGTGAGGTCCACCTCGACTATCAAAGATAGAAAATACAAAACGCAATCAGTTGAGACAACTTCGACAGATACAAAATGACAAATCACGAGACGTAATCAACAATGTATGAAATCCACGGTTAAACATATCGCCCTGTATCTTCAAAACAAAGCGGTTTTCCGAAAATCATTACAAAATCAAGTACAAAATATTCTTAAAATAACCCAGGGAATCACCCCTTAAAGTTCTGCCGTATGTTTACTAAACACCCTGTATATGTATAATATATATCTTAGTATAATACATATCGTATAAAATTTCTACTTTTATACATTATAAAACTAAAATTTGTTCATTTTAATTTTTTACATCACACGAAAGGCCAGACCAAACCTAAGACCAGATCACACTTAGTGTGAACTACACTGCAGTTGAGCGAAAGAAAAATTAATCCTTCCGACGAATATTGATTAGTTTCATTACAATTAATTTTAGTATTTAATAGTCCTTTTTCTCAGAATGAGTGTTTCTCTGTATCTTCATATGTAAAAATTAAAAATACATAGGTGGGACTACCTCTACACCGGTCCGGTAAATGAGGATAACGATTAAGAAAGAAGAAAGAAAGGTATTATTGCAATGTTAAAGTAATATTGTTTTTTTGGTTTTTCTATTACCTACAGCGTTATTCAATTAGCCAATTTTTTTTAGTATGCGTATGTCATAAACTGGAATGTTTAATACAAATGTATTAAAATTACCGAAAACAAAAATAGTAGAGGGAGTTTCATACATTGCATACGTTTTATACCCTACGTATTACATGATGTGTAAAAGTTATGTGAATTTAAGCAACCCTGCTGCCTACTCGGAAATATTCTTCAATAGGCGGTAATATTTGGTAATAAGTATTTGGACAAAATTGCGCAGCAATAAATCGGCAGTATTCGTACAATTTTTTAGGCAGTGAGGAATTTCTAGGGTTTTTCACCTGTTAAATACCACTAGTGGTTTTTCATCAAAATATTGATTTGATTGGTGGTTGACACAGAGTACTCTGGCTTAGTACAGGGTAAATAGAACGTGTGTGATATTTTTATTTTTTTTTAATTTATTTAATAGTTCCAAGTCTTAAATTGTACAAAAGTTCTTTAAGAACTTCACAGAAATAAATATTTAAATTAAACTAAAAGACTTATAGTTAGAAACTGAGACTAAGAAAGGGACATTTGAAATTTTCTTCCTGGTAACAATTCTGGACACCCACATTACTAATTTGCGTTTTTTTGTTTCAGAGAAAAGCCACCGTCCAGAAGAACTCAGCCCCCAAACAAACAAATGGGCTGGACCCTTTCAATGAGGATGATGAGGATGTAAAAAGAATTGCAGCAGAAATGGAAGCAAAATATGTAAGTATCCCATTGTTCCTTTATAAGTACTAGTGTTACCCCAGCGCACAATGCACTGACAGACTGATCGTTGACAGAACCGCCTAAATGATAAGTCACGTGATGCATTAGTTCCATAAGGGAGACGCGACGTTAGTGTAGATGTCGCCTCAAGTGAAGCGCGTCTAGCAGACTCATATATATATAAATTAAAATAATTATTATTGAAAAATCGACGTAGAATAAAAATATAAAAATGTTTCATGTTCCATCTGAGGATAGAGACCTTTCATTGAAAGAAAAATGGTCCAAATTGGTAAAGCGGTAGCCGCTGGAGGAACCGGAGAAAAAACCCTTTGAGCTTTTATATATGTATGGATTATACACAGACATTCTTATTCTTAAAATTATTTCTATTTAAGGGCATGGGCGTAGCAAAGAAGAGAAAGTGGAGAAAAGACGACTATGCTGATATTGGAATGGGCTACGATGAATCTGATTCATTCATAGACAACACTGATGGATACGACGAAATTATTCCAAAAGATGTTACCACTCTTCACGGTGGTTTTTACATTAACTGCGGTGCTTTAGAATTTAAGACTGATGAAAATGCAACCTCAGATGAGTCAAGCTCTTCAGATGAGGAAGATACACCAGAAAAGCCAAGTAGTCGTAAGGTATGTTGCATAACAGCATAATATATTGTTTCCTATTGTATAACGTTTCCAGAGAGTATTGGAGTCCTCAGCTGAATCGGAAGAAGAAACACAAACTGAAAAACCGGAAGAAAAAGTTGAGCAACAGGAAAAGGTTTATTACATAATAAGTCTCAATGGGGAATAGATTTTATTTTGTATCTTGTTACAGAAACAGAAGTTAGTTGGTAATACGAATGGCATGCAGAAAGCTATAAAGAAGAGGTTGTTTAGTCATGATAAAATTAAACAACAAATGAGGAACAACAGGCCGGATGAAACCAAAAAGACAGTTAGGGAGTTGTTGAGAGAGAGGAGAGAAGATTTGAACATGACTGTTCCACTAGATACTGAGATTCCAGAAAAGATTGGTAATTGGAGAAAATTGCTTTTTTTAATGTTTACGTATTTTTGTAGTTGTTAGTCATACTAAAAAAAGTATGTGCTTCACAATTAAACAGCGACAACAACAAAATTATTGAAGCACTTTACCTGAACTTTCCTGTACTGTAGAATATACTTCTCATCATATTATAAACAATGTTTTTCATCAACGTTTTACGCACAAACAGTGACTATGGATAATGTGTTTCCAGCCCGCGTTGGGAAACAGCAAAAACCTACAGCGGGAGCAGACCTGCATGTAGTACACGGTGTCTCATTTTTGATGGGTAACTTTGTTAATATTATACTTTTAAAGGTCATTTTCCAGAGTTTTACACAAATATATAGTTTGCTATACTTATTTTTTTAAATAATGGAAATATTAAATGTATTGTTCCAATTAATGTAATTTAAAAATAAATAGTGAGCCATGACACCTAAAATTTATGAAAAACAAATGCCAGTGGTAGATTTACATAACCTACATTTAAATTTAAATAACAAATTTGAAAACAAACAGTAGTTAGCCTAAGTAACAAAGGGTAATATTATCAAAAATAAAGAAATGTTAAACAATTCATATGTATTAATATAATTTTAATGTATGCTATGTAAATCTACAACTGGCATTTGTTTTTTGTACATTTTACGTTTCATGGCTCACTATTTATTTTTAAATTACATCAATTTGAACAATATATTTAATATCTCAATTATTTAATTAATGAAACCAGAAGGGATAGAGTAAGAAACGAGGAAGTAAGGAGAATATGCGACATAAAACCGATAAAAGACTGGGTCGATCACAGAAGAACAGAATGGGACAAACACATCTCAAGAATGGAACAAGATAGAATTGTGAGAGTGGCAAGAGATAAATCCCCCGAGGAAGAAGAAGTATTGGCAGACCCCAAAGAAGATGGAGAGATAGCGTATAAGTCCAATAACTGGTTATGAAACAGGCATAAATGCCTATCAAAAAGAAGAAGAAGAAGAATTATTTTCAAAAAATAAGCATAGCTAACTATATTTTTGAAAAGCTTTAAAAAATGCCCTTTAGTTCATGTTGAAGCCGACTATGATTCCCATTTTAAAATATGCATGCTTGTTTTGTAATTTGAAAACCATTTGCTTACAATAAAAAAAATTTTAATAGCGTTTGTTAATATCTATAGTAATAAATAAGCTGTTAACACCCAATAGAATGGTAAAAACTTTCACTTTTTGACTGTGGCTCAAAATTAAAAAAGATTTTTGTTTCTAACACTGAATTCATCGTAAAAGCTGACTCAATAGCATACAGCAAATGGTTTTTTCATAACTGTAACAAAGTTACCCATATCACATCGAAAATTGTTTGTGAGATCAAAATCGATTTTTAGTGTTTCTTGAAACCAATTCCTTGGTATTAAAGAAAGCCAGATACGATACAGCAAAATCATCGCCCAAAAGTTGGTTGGGCAGTGCAATATTAACCACCCTAAATAATGCTGCATGTAAAAATTAAGTTATTAAGCATGAGCAATTTAGCTTAAACAGAATGTGTTATCTTATTTTTGAATTTCATAAATTCATAGAAAGCGTGACAGACAAATTAGCGGAGTGGCACACCAACCATATTAAAGCTCATCCCCATTTATATGAGCCTACAAAATTTAAGAACATTCACTTGTCCAGTTTTTTGTGAATCGAAAATTCTCAGTTTTTTGTTTAATAAGCAGGGGACTATAGATTATTTCTGTTTAAACTAAATTGCTCACGAGTGATAATAGAATAAGGTTCTAAACTTAATTTTTATGTGCAGTGATATTATCAGGGGTTAATTTTTCTTCCTCCCATCAAATTTTGGCCTTCAATTTTTGGTTCTCTTAAACCCCTAGTTATCTTTCTCTACAAAATCAAAAAATGGCTTTTGTCTCGCAATAGTTATTTGTGCAACAAGTGCACGAAATGATACTTTAGTGCCCGAATATGAAAGTTTTTTGACCAGGTGTTAGTCAAGTCAAGAAATCATTCGAGGGCGCTAAAGGCATATCGCGCACGATTTTCACACAATATTTTTTCTACAACTGTATTCCAATAACAGAAATCGAAATAAAATCGTTTTAAATTAATTGCAAGTGAAAATGGAATTGTTGACATTGCCCATGGCAGCATGCGCTAAAGTACTTTTTCACCGATTGACATTGAAAGTTTGATTTTATTAACATTTGACAGTCACTAAAGTGTCACTTTTACTGCCTAGCCATTAAAAAACGACATTAAAAATGACATTTATGAAATTATGAACATCAAATTTGTTTTTACGTAGCAACATGATGGCTACGATGACGGCGATAACATAAAATATTAAAAATAATCACAAAATTAATGCTAATTTCAACTAATCGGCAAGAAAATTATATGTTCAACAAATAACTATTAGCGGACCACGCTGCTATGGGCAAGTTACTTTTATCGCACTGCTATGGGCAGCTTTAAAAAAACAGCCACTATTTAGAAAAGACGTATTTTGACAAACAAGAACTTACCTGAAAAAGTTTCTTTTTTTAACAGTTGTACAAAAAAGAACATAAAAAAATTTTCGGTTTCTAAACACAATAAGATGTAGGCATAGGCATAGACTAACACCATAGTGAACAATAATAATTTTTTATGCTAGCAGGTTACTAGCGTATGCTTTTGCTACCCGAGTTTGTATAGTGGTAGCAATGGTGTGATTTTACAAGTTCTTCTGTGCGCAAAACGTTGACACAAAATTGCAAAGACAGGTTTGAAATATGAGAACTGATAAGACAATTTCTGAAGCATAGGAAAGTGCTTAGCTCATTTTTTATCAGTAAACAAATTTATAAGAAACCTATTGGAAATGGTAACAATTTGTAACGAATATTGTTATTATCAGAATCTGCATCATCCCCTAAGGAAAACAAAAAACCCTTGGCCTCAGTTGATGACGTAATAGAATCAGTTATAAGTGGAGCAAACAAAAAGAAAGACGATCACACAGATGAATCCAGTAAGGATAGTATAAGTTCAAAGGATGGAGTAAATAACAAATCAGGTTAGAACAACTAACTACAATTTGAAGCCACCATATCTTACGATTTAATTTTAGTTATAAATTCATCAGAAGCCGACTCGAATGATGGTGTTCAAGTTAAACCCGTAGAAATTGTACAGTTGCCAGAAAATCTCCCTAGTGATATCACAGAAATTATTGAGAGTATTAAAAAAGCTGCTGCGAGTAGTACTGAAGGCAAGGTTAAATTTTTTTCAGGTCATGTTAATACAATGTTGTTAAAGTAAGTTACACCGGCTTTATATTAAATTTTTATTTAATTGAATTTGTTTTAGTTTGGAACGTAAGTGTAGGTGTTTAGGAAAGCAATCTAGAATGAAAGTTTATGAACATTTAGCACCTTTCGTAAAATGTAGAAAAGAAACATTAATTAAAAGGGCTAAGAATTTATGTGCAGTAGAGGAACAAAAGAAAATTAAAATATTAATAGACAGGTTTGTTAAACATACGATTTGTTTAAGCATAACGACTAATAATTGATTATTGAGCAGATTAAAAGCAGCAGTTGGAGTAATTATGCCCCCTCTTATTGAAAACTATGAGGCCGAGTGTAAATGCGTCCTACAAAAGAAGTAAGTTGATTTTTTTAATTTTAATTTTATACAGTATGCAATAACTTTTGTTCCATAGCCAACAATCGTGGGAGTGGTATAGGTGTGCGTGGTAAGCTACCTTGCTCTCCCGTTACAAAATTGTACTTACAATTTATTGTATCTACATTTGGGTTGTAATTTTTAGGTTCTGCGTACAAAACGAAGAAGTGGTCAAAAGTTTGAGGATGCCAAAACGACAGTTTACGTGGAATGATGAAATTAAGTATGACATTTATTTATAATTCACTTTTGTTTGTGACGTGTGTTCAAAAAAAAGGTATCTCTAATAGTACTTCTCAGTCAGTGATTGGTACATTACTTTTAGAAAGGAATATATTACAATTACTCATTAATTGGCTGAAACAATGACACATTGCAATTACAGATTACTTTTTCTAAAAAGTAGAGAGTTACATTTGCCCATTACTTCACAAATGTTATATCTTAAATTGTTTAACAAAATTTGGTTCACAAGGAAAATACTTGCCCTTATCCAAGAAAAATATCAAGTTACAGGTATTATAATATAGGTGGAAACGGTGTTTTTAAGAAAATAGTGGGCTAATATTGTTTTGTTCGAAAAAATTATTATTTTTTTTCTATAGCAACTTTTAAAACATGCTATTATTAACTAAAATTAGAGGGAAAAGTAGCACTTCACCATCAAGGGTAGATAAAGTAGTACTTTAACAGCAAGGATAGATAAAGTATTTTATTTTTTTTTCTATAGCACCTACTTATTTTTTCGTGAAACTGTTTTTTTCCTGACACTTTTAAATTAAATTTATCATTGATTTATCTTCATTTTTTGGTCTTCTTTAACAATTGCTATAGAAAAAAGTGTTGTATTCCACACGACGATAAAATTTCATTATCTTCTCGATGCTTATTAGCGTCTCGGCTGACGCCTCGATGCTAAAATCGCTCTCGAAGATAAAGTGCAATTTTATCATCTTGTACAATAAATAACTATTTTCTTACTGTTTTCGGTAACTAACCACTCACATACTGAATAGACAATGTACGTTTCTCCCGTTTAGATCTTCGCACCGCCTACTTGCAATTGTACTCTATACTGTGATAAGTACTGAAATTATTGCATTAGAATGTAGGTAAGGCATCAAGCAGTATATTTGTGCTTTAGTATCTTATTTTGTAAAAATGGTTTAGAACTGTTGTGGGCCGTTATGCAAAAGCAGCGCCAAAAACTCCAAAGATTCCTTTCGTGCTTTTCCAGCAAATCAAATTATAGCCAAACAATGGTGTATGCCAGTACGCCCTACGGTAGAAAATCTATTAAAACATCGCAAACAATGCGAGTTTGTTTTGTGACTCTGATTATGTTACTGCAAGGAAGCAGAAGAAACTGAAAAAAGGTTGGGCGGAGTATTTTATTTTTAGTTTCAAGATTAACTTAAATCAAGAAGGAATATAGAATACAAGGATAAAAATGAAGCAAATAAATATTATTTAGTTAAATAATTTTAAGAATTGCTTAATTAAGAAAAATAGGTAGGTAGGTACCTAGAGGCCTTTCTCTTTCTATGTGCAACTACAATTATAATTAACTTATTTTATACGTTCTATAATACAGGTCCTCTATTTTAACTAAGACACTAGAGGGATTCCTGAAACTATAAAAGATACAATGTCGGTTAAATTAGATAAAAGTTGCCTAATTAGGGAAACAATCTAGTGGTAATTTTGTGTTCCTCTAAATACACAGCTTACTAGATAGGAGCAACAAAACTAAAAAAAGGTGGTGATGTAAGTTTTCTGGAACAATAAAATTGGAAAAATTTTCCAGAAAATTACTTTGACAAATTTGAACACGTTTGATTTTACTAAAAAATGATAAAAATGACACTTTGACAAATCAAATAAAACCAAATATGTATATAACTATAACAATTAGTACTTCATTACAATTACAATTTTTACTGTATTTTATTTCATAGTATCAGGAACAAAAACATACTATGAAGGAGTAGTTTAGTTGCAAACGAAGTTAAAATTATAGAGAATAATGTTTGAGAACAATACAAAACACCTTGCGTGGCACTTTAGATGTGTGCCTTAGCCGTTTAGTGGATACGGCGGCAAATTTAAATATTGGAAAATTTCCAAAAGCGCTTAGAAGCTTTCCAACAGGGAAATTACCCAACTTACATCCCTACTTTTACGTAAAATACTTCTGTTTATAGTGAAAACGGAAAAAAATCGTAAAGGAAAAAGTTATAAATCTATTGCAGTTGTATTAAGAAAACGATTGTTTTGTTTTATTTTCGAGATAGAACACAAACATGCATTTTTTGAAATAACGAAACTAAACACAATGCAGAAACAATTTTTCTTAATACAGCTTCAATAGATCTACAACTTTTTTATTTGTGATTTTATGCTGTTATAACTATGAACATAGATATTTTAATTATATTAAATTTTTGACACATTACTAGCACCTAACTTCTATATCATTCCACATGACATTTGAAATTGACAGAAATATACAGACTGCACGTGCGCCCTAAAGAAAAACAGAGTTTCTCAACAAGTTTTTACACTTGCGCAGAACTTGATGAAATTTGGTCCAAAAAACAGCATACTATCTTCTGTACTCTATCGTGATAAAAATATAATATCTTCTAAGTATGTACTGTAATTTAACGAATAACTTTTGTTAAGACAACTTTTTCATAGAATCAATATTTACAAAGGCTTTACTTTTTACTTATTCTCTATTCATTTAAAAATATTTCCAAACTTTCTTGGCATTCTGCTCATAATGTAAAATTCATATTTTCAACTTACACGTTTTATTATTTAACTATTTTTATGATTTCCAGTTTTACACAAAGATTAGTTTGATGTTCTGGCGCCAAATTTAAATTTGGGAATTTTCTATAAGTTTCCTCCCTATTTTCATGTGTTGACGTTTATTTCGTGTTTGAATAAATCCATACATATATAAAAGCACAAAGGGTTTTTTTCTCCGGTTCCTCCAGCGGCTACCGCTTCACCAATTTGGACCATTTTTTTTTTAAATGAAAGGTCTCTATCCACAGATGGAACATGAAACATTTTTATATTTTTATTCTACGTCGATTTTTTAATAATAATTATATTAATTTATAATATATATGAAGATCGGCTAGACGCGTGTCACTTGGGGCGCCATCTACAATAACGTCGCGTGTCATTATTGGAACTAATGCATCACGTGACTTGACATTTCGCCGGTTTTGTCAACGCTGTCTGTCAGTGCATTGTGCGCTGGGGTAACACTAGTAGAAATTAAAAAGCCATTTCCTTGCTCTACTTATTTTGAGCTCACGGGATCGAACAACTTGAATTCCGAAATGTCGGGATTAGAAAACTCTCTCCGAATTAACATCCCTATTTGTAACTAATCGAGAAAAGGCCTTTGAATAAACTCTATGGTACAACATGTAACAACTTGCATAGAATTACTGCAAGTAGGCAGGACAATTTTATGGGGTCTAAGTTCAATAATCAAGTATCTGGAAGCTGGAAGCTTTGCTCAGATTTGGCCAGAAGAGATATTTTGTATTAATATCCAAGTTATGTTCTAATAGATATAATTTTACTGACTTGATTTTCTTTTTTTCAGAAAATTAGTAAAGGACATAATAATGTTAAGGAAGAAATGCTACATAAATGAAGGCAAACAAAAAGAAACCATAGAAAAACATTTAACAGAATTCATAAAAACAGAAATTCATGCGATATGGCCCGAAGGATGGATGTCAATGAACACATTAATGAAATTTTGCAATATTGTGCAGGACACAAAGAAGAACTTGGATACTCCAAAGAAAAGCACTCCCACATCCTCGTCGGATATTAGTATAAGTCCTTCCTCCAATGTAAGTCCTTCCGCCATCCCCATAAGTTCCACATCTTCATTAACTATAACACCAGTCACAACAAATGTCCATAAAGTTAGTTCTAATGAAGTTAAGGTCAAACCTAAACCTCTCAACCTTAATGAGACGATAATTAGTAAGATTAACAATAGTAGCGATAACTGTAGTATAAGTAAGTCGAGTAAACCACTGCCAGCAGTTGATATTGTAAAAACTACAACACCCACTGATGTAAATAACGTAAAGTATACAACCAGTACCAATAATTCCAATCCACCAATCCATGTAAAAGACGAGCCTGAGATGATAGTAATTGAAGAGAGTCTTGCAAAAGAAGAAGAACCGGAGAATTTATCATCGCATGTAAACGTAATAAATCATGAACCACTAGATAATTCCACAAATCACTGCCAAATAATCGATCTCACCGAGCAGCCCGAATTGAGGAGAAAACCGGGACCCAAGAGCAAAACCAAATACGTCTATGAATTTCCTGAAAAGCCTGCGAAGCCTAAAAAGGAAACTACAGAGCAGCACTTGCGAGTTAAATCAAAAGAGGAATTAACTGGATCTTCTGTTTTTTCCCAAATCATAGCCGATTCACTAAATGATATTAATAGGTTTGCTCAAAAAAGCTCGAATAGTACTGCAATTAACAGCACTGCCTCTATTGGTAATGTTAATGATTCTGTTGTGAAAAAACCGTCTTACGAATATCCAAAACCAAAACCCACCAGTGAGCGCGATGACATCCAGAAAGTAATGGAAGGTTTAATGGTCCTCCAAAAAATGTCATCTCCTGTAAAATCGAATGATGAAGTGAAAACGAGCTCGCCTGTGTCGGTTATAGCTTTTAATAAAAGTTACTCGCATGATTCGAATAGTTCTTCACATACCACTAATATAGTTACACATAGGAGTAACAGTTTTCAAGATGCTTTCCAAAAACAGTTCATTCCGGATTATCATTTAATGAAGGCTAATCAACCAACACCACCTGCAAAAGGAAATCACAATAGGTGCAGTTAACATTAGGTCTGATGATTGTGCAATTTGATTTGTATTCTTTTGTTTTCAGTATATCTAAACATAATCATATGATTACTAAAAGTAGTTCAACAAGCAGTGAAAGATATTTACAGGTAATTTTTAGGACGGGCAAAACAGCTTCAGCAGAGCTGGGCAAAATAATGCAAAGATAAAATTTGGTACTTGTTTAAGTGTCTTTATTACGGTCAAACATTAAAATTACACAATTTCTAGTGAAGTAGTTTCATGGTACAATATCATTTCAATTGACAATATCATAGTTTCAGTGAAGCAATTAGTTAGGTGACATTTAAGTGTCATATAACTTCTCTTGTATTTGTACACAAGAGTGACTAGTTTGATTAAAAGAAAAATCCAGTGATACCGTCCCGCCCAGAGTCTTTCTATCTTTCATGTTAGTCCTGTTTTCTCAGTTAATGTAGGTTCTATCGGTGTATTTCTGCGGTCTTGTGGTGGTCGATATTTAAATTTAAAATACCCATAGACAAATTTTACAAAAAAAGTTGTAGGACCAAACTTTTAAATTAAAAATACCATGAAAGAGTGACTATGCAAACTTGTTTTTGTTTTTAATAGAACACCCTGTATATTTTACATTTTACATATTCTCATTCACCTTCTAATTGTCTTTTTGAATATGTTTTTAAATTAAAATCCGTTTACGTTAATCGTCCGTTACCAATTTCCTATAAATGGTTTGAAACTGGTCTGATAAATGTGTCTGAAAAAACGGTCTCAATTGGTTTATTAAATTAGTTTTGGAGTATTTACTATTCAATTGATAATTTGTCTAAATATGCTGATATAGCTGATAAGAAGAATTAAGTTTAAATGATAATAAATAAATACACAAAATTATAACTATAGGTATAAGTGGGTATTTATATCTCCAATAAGTATAATTGCATAGATAATATGAATCTTGTTTTATTTATTTATTATTATTTAAACTTAATTCTATTTATCTATATCGGCATATGAAGAAAAATGACTGCATTGAATAGCGATTATGTCAAAACTAGTGTAATATAATAAAAAAACGCATTGAGATGGGTTTTCAGACTGGTTTTTCAGACCAGTTTTTTAGATTGTTTTTTTTAAGACCGGTGTTTCAGATCTGTTTTTTCAGACTAGTTTGAAATGGTTCAAAAACAGTTTTTTTATTAAGACTCTGCCAAAAATTGCGAAAACGGTTAACTGTTAAATTTTTTTTTCCACAGCACTAATATCAAATATATTCGCTACATCAGAACTTATTGATGTAATCAATATTTTAAAAATTCTATACTGTTATTCGATATATAAACACCCTGTACATTTATGCATAGTTGGATAGAGTGTTTTGCACTGTATGAATTTTATTAACCAATGTTTATACGTCCTAAAACCAACAGTTTTTGAAAAAAATTGTTTTTAAGAAAATTAGCTAATTTCTAGAAATTCAGGTACAATAAGAGGCATTGACACCAGTTTTTTGTATTTTTTAAGAAACAACTCTGGATATTGTTTCTATTCATACAACAAATTATTTTTTTTATAGATTTGAAATGTTAAATTGACTAATTTCTCATCTATCCATATCTTCTATATTAAATGCGGAACTGTCTCAACTTTATGCGGCGACGGGCCCCCACTACTAAAAGTTTTTACCCGCTGCTACATCTCATCACCTTTCATTACCAAACCAAACTTCACTAGCTGCAGATGCGTGAGACGTAGCCCACGGGTTCAGCTAGTTTTATATTTAAATGCTTAAACTAAAATGTGGACTGATTATATTAAATAAATGTCTTACATGTTTGTAGTTGTTTCTTGCAGAAACAAAAAAAACAGGTGTCATGATGTGTTAGGTGTATAGCGTGTTCTATTAAAAAAAAAGTTGTCATACAGTTAGAAATTTTAGCATCTTTGCAAGAAACACAAATTTAGTGATGGGAAAACGCCGTGAATTTATTTTCTTAGGGAAAAATCTCGGATTTGTTTCTTGAATGTTCCCGGGAAAATTCCCAATGCTCTTCTTATTTTTTGAAAAAATTGATTAACTTGACAAGGCGCAACATAATTTCAAAAACGAAACATATTTGGAAAGGCAATTAAATTATGAATAAGCATATGCAAAAATATACAGAGTGTTCTTTTTAAAAACATTTCTTATATTCTTATAAGAAACTCTCTGTATAATGGAAAATAATTGTAAAAGGTGGTCCTCTTGGTCCCATAAGACTTTTGTTTGAAAAGTTTTAGTGTATTTTAAATAGTGAAGGAAATTGACTACCATGGCCTTGTTGTCATGCCCTATATTTACCAGTTGCATTGCTGCAAATCAATTTTGTAATTGTCTACTTTTGAAATCAAGTGAGTTTGTTTTAAAGTTAATATTGAGGAAATATAGTTTAAAAATAACTAATTTTTCCAGTAGGATTCGTTCTTTAAAACACCTAAAAAAATAATCATCCCAGTGTAGGTACTATTAAACCAAATATTTTTTTTTAATTTTATTATGGCGTTGTTGGCATGTTAAGAGAATAGTATATTGTAATATAAATCAAGCAAAGCTGTGCAAAGGAATGTTTTAAGAGTATAAGAATCTTTCTGAAACACACATTATATGAATAACTTTTTAATTGTATTGTATTGTGTTGATAACTTAGTAGGCAAAAGGACGATGCTAAACAAGTATAAATGAGATACGCTATCAATAGTAACAGTTATTAAGGCTTGTGTTTCTCAAACTCTTATCGATCTCTTGAAAATTTGTACAATTGTATTAAGGTTAAGTAACAGTGCCAAAACTCCTAATTTTGGGTATTTCCATGTGAGAAACACTGCTGTAATTTATAATTTTCTAATGCAATAATGCCCAACTCTGAACATAGCTTAAAAAAAAATACTTTTTCTATATGTATTGAATTTTTCAGAATTCTAATAATAATTATGCCCAACAAAATTCTAATAAATTGAAAACTAGTTGTTCGTCTCAACAGTCAGGTAAATTTAATTTGCTTAAGCTTAAACCTTATATGTAAGATTAAATTTTTTGCCAGGTTCATATAATATGTTGGATGATATGTTTGCAAATTTCTTGAGCGAGTATGGACATTCAAAGACAGGTATGGGGTGTAGCTTTGGTGTTGATACTTTTGCATCGCTTATTGTAAATAATAGCTATGCTTATAACACGAGGCCATTAGTAAGTTTTTCTAAGGTGCACCTTGTATATAATAGTCACCCTAGTTATTTTGGTTTATGGTCACGTGGTTCTAATTTTGTTCATGTTGTAATGGTAAATTTGGCTATTTCTTCATTAAATCAAGCCTTGATAGTGATTTATAAAATTTTCACAAGGTTTTTACATCTTTTGTTTCTTTATAACCATTATGCACCCCTTACCATTTTTTTGCACAATTTTAACATCAAAACATTGCTCTAGAAATAATATTTATGATAGTTATTTTTTCAGCAAGCTCTAAATCCAGTACGCAACATAAATAGCAGCATATTGTTAATTAAATAGTTAATAAAGTGAACTATTTCTACTGCCAGTTTTAACATTTGTTTGTTTTTCTTATATTTGTAATTTTGTTGTATGTATTTTTGTACAAATTCGAAATTTGTGTATAAATCATTCCTTATTGTAATATTTATTTAAAATTCTTGTATATTGATTTGATGAACTTTTGTAACTTACTGAATTGCAATTTTTGAAAATAAAATATGTGATAAAGTGATTTAGTTTTTTCAGTCTACTGAAAATTCTAAGATTTGAATGCGGATCGTGGTAGTACCTGAGATGCTAAATAATTCTCATTTAACCGAATCTCTACCTCTTACCGTTTACGACGTCCCCATGCATGGGGCCTTTATCTTGGACTCCTTATATAAATAATTTTTTATTTTAATATTTATTTAAAGCTCTTGTATTTTAGTTTGATGAACTTTTGTAACTTACAAATTGCAGTTTTTGAAAAGAAAATGTAATAAAGTGATTTTAAATTTGGCGCCAATTTCTAACGTGGTGGTACCTAGTGACATTTAAGCGTAGCTTAAATTTAGTTGGCAAGAATTTGCGATAATCGTATCAGGTGTTTATTTGTTTACGATAAATTTAAATCGCATTTCAAATTTGAACCGGCTACTTGGGTTTTTATTCATTAGTGGAAAAGTTTACAACTTCCGGGCTGATTTAAGGTAGGTTTTTTTAATCACTTCATCTTAACCTTACATCTACATTACCAAATGTAAAAAAAAAGGATGACGGTATCTTACTAGGTCAGGGATGTTTCAGCAATAAACCGCATTAATTACGTACTTCCTTTATTTTATTATTCATAAAAATGCAATTTAGGGTACGTGTAGGTGTTCGAAATAACCCCTAGAAGTAAGAAATAAATCCAGAGTTCCTTCTTCATTAAGGAGCAAGTAATTGAGAAATGACGAATTATCAGTAGTAATTTCCAAATAACTGTGCATTACTGCTATTGATCGCCTACAAAATGTATCCACCTTTCTTTGATACAACGGAGAAGGGTTGTTTAGTATGCAGAGGTCGTGCAACAGCCAGCAAGACATTGGGTCTCGCCCCGGTCCGCTTTCGAATCACATGCTCATGTATCGATCAATGGTCCCCTTGTTCTTACTTAAACGGCTTACATCTAAATATTTTTCGTCGTCTCTTTTACTAGTTTTCGTTCTAAAGCACGTACTTGCGATTCAGAAGTTGTTAGGGCTGCAAAAAATTCGTTAGGCAATCCCGAAGAACGTTATTGCTTGTAAAAATAAATTCTAGACAGTGGCGGCGCTGAAAGGCGCCTCAGGGGACGATGAGGTTAAAATTCACAGGCGGAGCCGAGGTATGAATTATGATTGTTGGAAGGCTAAAACCGTAGAAGTATTTTCGAATATTTTCGAGAAGAGGGTTTGAATACAATGGGGTTTTTTACTACTTAAATATAGAAAAAAAATCTTAAGTTGTTCACAAATATATCGCATATCCATTATACTAATCGTCGTATTTATTATTAAAAATAATTTGTAATTTAATTATTTAATTACAAAATTTACGTTAATTCATCATACTAATTTGAAAGTAGATTTTTGGAGGGAATATGACGTTATTCAGCAGTAAACTGGCAGCTCTGATAAATATTAAAACATAACCTATAACAATATTATTCAAAAAGTTAATTAATACTTAAAAAAAAAGGGAAAACCGTTTTTATGACATAGCGATAAACTAGAGGTTGCCAGCCTAAAATGTTGACCACATTTACGTGTTAACAGCAGGCAATGATACCAACAGCACTTACCAGCAACCAAAACACTACAGAAATAAGTAGTAAACCACATGCGCGTATGCAAGGTCGCTTGATAAGTTAGGTTAGGGTAGTTGATTAGGTCATCTCATAGGACGCCATTTTGGTGCAAATTGATTTTCAGCTTGTTCGAACCTCAAATTTTAATTTTGAAATTAACAAATGTATTCGTAACTGACAACTAATGCGACGCAGCTTGTGTTAGTTTGACAGATGGGGAACAAAAAAATAGATCAAGCAGTTTTGTTGAGCGTAGGTTAGTCTCCATATTATTACTGTATCATTCGCGCCTGTTCGCAATGTGAAGCGCTCTGCTGATCGGTACTTCTGCCGGTTTCTTAAAACAAATCAAAAAATGTTACATTACACTGTGCCCGATTGTGAACGGTTTTACAGTTTTTAGTCGAATACGAGTTAACAACGAACAACTGATGAATCACAAGCGAGCACCACGTTCATTCGAATGGTCGCGGTGTTGATAAACATAAATTTCGAGACTCGGAATGTAACGTGTAATGTAATTAATTGTAACATTTAACATATCACGCCAAAATGCTCAAATGTCTGCAAGGCCTAAAGGTCACTACTAACATATATTCTCATATTAGATATTACAATTGGCTTTTGTATGACTAATAGGAACTCACTAACGTTAACAAACTTGCTCTCTATCTGTACATGACGCAACAACGCCGTTGTTGCTTAGGGTGCAAAACCAAATAACAGGATCGCAGAAATGGTATACTGTTGCCACTGAAATTTTAAATTAGAATTACAGGTTTGTAAGAAAATTAACTGTGAGTTTTTTTTTACCAAATCAGAATTTAGATGACTAAATTCTATTCTGCATACTCCTGAAGAATTAGTCCTCTTAGAAATAAAAAAAAAATATTAACGTTTGTCTGAATTGACTTTAGCACTGTTACTCAACTTTTGTCATACCGTACCCTTTATTTTTTTTTAATTGTTTAAAGGTTTCTCTAAACGTATGATTTATACACTTTCGACTTGAAAATCTCCGTACAAAAATTACACAAAAAGATACTCTTGTTGTAAGTTGCTAAATCAATCCTACGGTTTTCGAGATAAATTTAGAGTTGTAAAGATCGAGTTGCCATGAAGGTCTGAGTGTTTGCTTAAGATGTGCAAACAGTTTGTACAGATTTTATGGATTTGTTCTACAAATTAACACAAAAAAGTTTTTATAAACAAGGGTCTGGAAACGCTTCCCTACATTGTTACAGCCTCCGGAAAAGGAAATAGTGTCTATTAGGACTTCCGCAAGTTTAAACTCTGTACGAAAGTTTTTCTGGATTTATGTTTATAGGTACATTTGTTTATTGGTTTAATGTCAAGTGCTCAAAGTTTCTACAATATGGCGAAGTTATTAAAGCATTGAAAGGCTGTAACTCTGTAAAAAGCGTTTCAGGTATCATGTTTATATTAACTTTTCTTAACAATTTGTTTGGTTTGCTGTTGTTATTTAATCTATGTTGATGGTCCGGTACCAGTAATACTCATTTGTCTTTGAATCGGATAAACCTTTGGTTTGTGAAATCCATTGAGTTGATGCATTTGTTAATATGCCATGTGTGCTTTAGATATTTGCACGTGTAAGACCCCCTAATCGGTACAAGACGGAGAGATTTGGCAAATTTTCAGATGTGGTGGTCTTTGTTTTGGCATAGGTGATGAGCCTTTGCAATAGCTGAAATATGTCTACGATAATTAAACATTCTTCTTCTTTTTAAGCCGTTTGCTATGAGACTGAATGTTTGGTGTCAATGTTAAAAATATGTGTAGGGGTTCATTGGAAGTGATGGATCCATTAATCTGGACCTGCATCACGCTCTTCCCTTTGTATACACTCACTATTTACACTGTTCTGTTTGTGTGTATGTAAACATTGTGTACTTCATCTGATCGGTTAATATTCAAGAGAAGCACCGTTTATTGTATCCTAACGACGACAAGTGGCTGAACCTAGCACTGCTCCGCCTGACTCGGGAAATAATTGTTGTCCCCTATGGGGTTCGAACCTGCCGTATATAGGATATCTTGCCACCCTATGCAGTAATTTCACAGGCGTGTTAGTTAGGAAACATGGAATGTAAAATATTATATTAAGATGTGTCCAATACTTAAGCATTACGAAGTTACAAAACTTTGAAAAGTTGCATGGTACCATGACTGACCATGACTTTCGGCTTCGGGAGGTCTTTTTGAACAACTGGACTTAATTACTTTTTGAAGTGAAACTTCTTTGCTGGCAGGAGTGACCTAGCGAATAAGACGGAAGTGGTAAAATGGAAGTAATGGAACGGAAGTAGGTAATGGGACGGAAGTGAGGTCGCCTAGATGTAAACTGAAGCGATCAATGTTCAGTTGTGCCGTCACAGACACATAATTATAAACGAGTGTATTTTGTTTATTTAACGACTTTAGGAAAGTGTGTTATTTTTCTATAATTTAGAATAAAATGTTAAATGCCGTTCTATAAATTGCAGTGCATAAAACGCCTTCGAAAAGAATAACGGGTACGCCACTGACATTACTCTAGCCAAATTGGATTATTCTTAATACATACACTGTGTCTATAAAGACCCCCCCCCCCAACTAACTTTTGAACGACTTCATATTTTACAACAAAATTTGGTGTGCTGTAATGGGAAATTAAATACTATTTTCAGCTCATATTAAAATTTTGTATCATCCGAAATGGCGACTGGGCGCCATTTTGATTTTTTTTTTTAAATGGGAAGGGGGGTCGAGTGACACCTCATTGGAAAGGTCTTTTAGTTCTGCGTCTGATCCTAGAGTTTCAAAGAAAAATATTCAGCTATAACAAAATGACAATGTTTGAAGATAAAGAAGTCTATTAAAAAAAACTAAGAATTAAAGCAAACAGAAATTAAATTAAGTGTTCGAAATGTTCACCATTCATTTCTTGGCACATAAAAAGTCGGTTATGAAATTCCTGTCTTACATTTTCATACGTTTCTGGAGTGATATTTCTGCGAACTTCTGTAATGCGTTGCTCCAGTTCTTCAATTGTTTCTGGACGGGTTCTGTACACTTTCGATTTCAGATATTCCCATAGAAAAAAATCTAAGGAAGTTAAATCTGGGGAGTGAGCCAGCTATTCTACAGGCCCCCGCCTACCAATCCATCTTCCAAGAAAATGTCTTTTGAGAAAGTCAGAAACAGGCCTATAATAATGAGGCGGCGCACCGTCTTGTTGGAACATAACGTTTTCAATATTATTTCCAACCACCTGAGATATTTCTGAGAAAATTTTGTCCTAGAAATGAAAAAGTGGACTACTGGATAAAAAATTCAAAACAATTTTGAATTGAGCGAGTCCATTTGTTTAAAATCCGCCATTTTGTTATGGCTGAATATTTTTCTTTTAAACTCTAGGATCAGACGCAGAACTAAAAGACCTTTCAAATAAGGTGTCACTCGACCCCCCTTTCTATTTAAAATTTATTTTTTAAATGGCGCCCAGTCGCCGTTTTGAATGATACACAATTTAATTTTTTGCTAAAAAATAGTATTTAATTTCCCATTAAAGCACAACAAATGTTGTGGTAAAATATCAAAAGTTAGTTAGGGGGTGGGGGTTACTTTATAGACAGACGGTATAATTTAACACGGTTGTAATTGTATTAGGCTATTGCATTCAAGTTACTCAATAAATCACATCACCCTCTGCGTTAATGCAAGTATATTCCAATTACCAACTTGTGGATCTCGTTTATTCTTTAAAGTAAACATTTTGAACTTCCTCTATCAGCTAAGTCATATTTTAATTATTATTCCTTCACCTTTTGTAATTTCGTTTCTCTATACCTTTGTGGTTTCGTTCGTCATTTGCCTCACCTTTTAATTTAGCTGATGTTCTTTTTGTAGAATTTTTCTTGTTTTGTGAACACTTTTCGTTAACGCATCTTGCCGTCGATTGTTTTCCAATACGCACTTTTAGCTGTTCAAAAGTTCAGAACAACCTTGGTTCTGGAAGATGTTTAAAGCAACTAAAGAAGTGGAATTTTTCCAACCGTAACACGAATTGATTTTATCGAGGGGTAAAAAATGACCTTATTATATTCGAAGGTCACCAATAAAACTATGAACCGCCCTTTAGTTCCATCTTTTCAGCACCATGCCGGTGACTCGTGGCGTAGCGCAAAGGTCAATGTAATTTTAAATATCTAGTACTCTCTAGGGTGTCATTTACACTACCGTCTCTGTTTAGATGAATTACACTGCAGCAGTTGTATTATTTGGTACTATTTTTGCAGCTTCAAACTAGTGTTGGGAATTTTTCACGTGAAATTCGCTCTGTGCAGTCACATGTAATAACCATTTATCAGTTTAGGGTGTTTTCATGTTGCTGTTTTGCTAAAGCGACAGCGGCGCTCGCTTTTCAGGCAAACTGCAGAAAATTGGTTAAGTTAGCGAGAGCGTGTTGCACTTGTTTTTGCATGTTAACCGAAGTTTGAAATTTACCCAGTTAATTTGCTCTTCTAATGAACTAGAGTGACTATGTGTAGTGAAGAGAAGCGTTTCAAGTATCCGAGCGCAAAGTGCAGTTTCCTATTCCATCATAAAAGTCTATTGTGCGGGTGTGGAGCGGACAAAAAGGCCAAAAAGAAGACGGCAACTGGGTTTGCTCTAGACCAGGACTAGGTGCGCTAGGTGGAATCGAACAACGCGCGGTTCGCGTATTCCCCCGACGCTCGTAAAGTGGTAAAAGTACGGCAGCTTTCCAGGAGGTTGCTGGATGCGGTGAACGCATCCACCCGCCGCCGTCTATACGTACTCGTACACAGCCGACATCGACCACCGATATAAAAACCTAGAAGCTGAAAATTAAAATTTATCACCGGGTTCACTTAGGGATGACAGGTTTTCTGCTATCTCAAAAAAAGGTATAAATTAGAGTTGAGTCAGGTTTCAGGGAGTCAGTTCATTTACCTCTTTGTTAGTACTACATTAATCAAAAAGTAGCTAGAGATAAGCAGAATCATAGTCTAAGGTAAATTATGTCGATTTTTTGAGAATAGTTTGCACCTGTACCTGTATGTAAGAATATCTATAATACATTATCCATAAATTAAAGCAACTGGATGTAGCATTTAAATGTGATAGACACAGATACATGCCTAAAAGGTCATCCAACAGATGACGTTTTGACTGCGGTTGCTCCTTATTCTATAGCTCAACTGATATGTCGTCGTGATATGGGTTTGATATTTGTGTCTGCTTTTTAGGTAAAAGTCACGTACTACGTACGTTTTACAAAATGAAATGTATTCACACGTTTATTTATTCAAGTTTTAGGTTAGTTTGAAAACAATACTTGTTTATGTTAGACCTTGGCCATCGATTCTCTAAAAGCCTGTCAACAGGAAAACGTGTAAATTAAAAGTGAATGTTGGGTCAGCCTCGGGGTCAGCCTCGATATTGCTTCATAGTCATAAGGATCATATTACCACGAAGGAATGGGATCACCGGCCGGGCTCTAAAATATCCCGGCACAGGGGAAGTTAGTTATGTAAAAGCTACGTTGTTAGCAACACGCGTATTATGTGAATTAATTCCATTAACTTTACAAGTTAATATAATTATTGAATGTTTTGGGATTGTTTTCTTACAAGTCAGAAGTGGGATTGAGGACAGTGCCCATAGAAAAAAAAATATAAAGGACAGTGCCTGTGCAAAATTAAATCGTGTGGTGTTTTTTTGTGTGTATATTACGTTAATAAAGATAAGGCGTTCAAGGCGAAAAGATGAAAAAGAAGCGCGACGACGACAATCTTCGAGTAGAGACAGTAGTACGTCGAGTGGAGACAACACAAAGCAAGAGTTGAAACGATTAAAGAGGAAATCGAAAATTTAATACCCACACGCCTTTAGTTGCTAGTTTTTAAAACTTAGTTTCCACGAGAAAGATTCAAAAAAAGAATTTATTGCCGTCGTGAAAAAAGTGAAGATTTGCGCTCGGTAGTGAAGTAGTTAAAGCTAATACCTGTAAATACCGATTTTACAATATTTAGTCCATGTCTGCAAACAAGTAAGAATATTATTTTTGTTTTAAAACAAAAGAAAATGACGTAAACAATGACGCTAAAGCGGTTGGGACGCTATTACTGAGCACGTTCAGGTCACATCCTGGCGTTCGAGTTTGCCAGTTATTTAAGTGAAAACAAAAGCTTGATAATTTGTGTGGTTCAATTTAATGCATGTTGTGCAATTTTATGCAAGATGGGAAATCGCAAAGCGCGATTAGCAGCATCATTGGGACTGTCGTACGTCTTTGTCTGGTCAAATGTAGAATAAGATTACAAAAGTTCCAAAAATCGCAGCAAAAGTAGATGCCTGTATTGGAAAATAATCGATGAATTTTTAAATTTGGTGACGCAATCATTGACAATATGTAGTGCAATTTGCTAGATCAGCAGAATGGAATGGATAAGTGCTCCCAATATCAACATTGCCAATGCAGGAGTTGTTAATAATTTTGAGGTCGGTAATTTATTAGAAATTTGTTAGAAAAAACATTCTGAAACAATTACCACAAATATTTAAGCATCAAAAGATTGAAACCGCGATGTTTCTATAACAAATGTTATGTGATGAACGGATTTTATAAAGACCTAGCAGAGAATAAAAGGTAATCAAAAGTGTTCTAATAGAAAAATATGTGAACATACCGTTTATAATTTCTTAAGAATAAAACAAATGTGATGTCAGAATGAGTTAGGTCGTGTTTAGTCATGTGATACTATTATGCCATCAAAATGTGGCTTAACAGGAATGAATGTTTTTAAAAGCAAACCAAGGGGTAGATGAGGTCACAGGTCATCAAAGCACATGTTCCGACTGGCGGCTGGCAAGAAATTCGATGCGGTGTAGGGTAATAAATTTGAAGAAAGACGGAAATCCTCACATGTATGAACTACAAGCTGTTTGTGTAACTATTCTGTGTCTGCTAAAAATTTAAACTTGGAGCGGTCTTTGCCTACACGTTGAAGGGCGGAGTAACGTTTACGTTTGGCAGTTAGGGCACTTAAAAAAAAAAATAAAACAATCCGCGAAATGGAGATTTTGTTATTACGGCAAGATGATGAAATTTAAATAGTATCATACTTGACGAAATTTTAAGTGCAGATAAAATAAAGTGCAAAGAACTTGTTAAACGACCGTAGGTAGTTATAATTTGTAATTACGAGAGGCCGTGGCTTTAGTGCGGACGGCTTCAAAGATACGTTTGTTGAACTAACGGGCACCAAATGTACCCAGATTGATGACGTATAGCCGGTGGTGAATCAGAACTACATGTCTTAGAAAAAGTGATGCGCAAGCTGGTAGTAAGGTGTGTCATCGATTACCGGAAGTTGAAGAGATGCTGAGTCAAACTAAAGAAAGACGACAAAACAAAAGGGAAGTCCCCGACCACTTACGTTATTCCTCGTATTGTATTGTTTTTCATGTTACAGGTCCCATACTATAACGGGCGAACGTCGCCATACCACAAAGCTGCATATAATAACGGGCGAACGTCGCCATACAACAAAGCTGCATATTATAACGGGCGAACGTCGCCATACAACAAAGCTGCATATTATAACGGGCGAACGTCGCCATACAATAAAGCTGCATATTATAACGGGCGAACGTCGCCATACAACAAAGCTGCATATTATAACGGGCGAACGTCGCCATACAACAAAGCTGCATATTATAACGGGCGAACGTCGCCATATAATAAAGCTGCATATTATAACGGGCGAACGTCGCCATACAACAAAGCTGCATATTATAACGGGCGAACGTCGCCATATAATAAAGCTGCATATTATAACGGGCGAACGTCGCCATACAACAAAGCTGCATATTATAACGGGCGAACGTCGCCATACAATAAAGCTGCATATTATAACGGGCGAACGTCGCCATACAATAAAACTGCATATTATAACGGGCGAACGTCGCCATACAACAAAGCTGCATATTATAACGGGCGAACGTCGCCATACAATAAAGCTGCATATTATAACGGGCGAACGTCGCCATACAATAAAGTTGCATATTATAACGGGCGAACGTCGCCACTTCCACAGCAAACGTTGCTGAGTCAAACTAAAGAAAGACGACAAAACAAAAAGGAAGTCCCCGGCCACTTACATTATTCCTCGTATTGTTTTGTTTTTCCTGTTACAGGTCCCTATAAGGACAGGCAGGTCTGAGGACAGACCCTTTGGTCAGGATGGCCGAGTGTTGGGTCAGCCTCGGGGTCAGCCTCGATATTGCTTCATAGTCATAAGGATCATATTACCACGAAGGAATGGGATCACCGGCCGGGCTCTAAAATATCCCGGCACAGGGGAAGTTAGTTATGTAAAAGCTACGTTGTTAGCAACACGCGTATTATGTGAATTAATTCCATTAACTTTACAAGTTAATATAATTATTGAATGTTTTGGGATTGTTTTCTTACATGAACCTTCAGGGTTCGATGTCTGAAAATCTAACACAGAAACGAAAATCGTTGTTAAAAAGAAACTTTCTGATCGTCTAACCCAACGAGAAGAATTGATCACGTGAATATTAAGAGAATCAGAAAAGATATTCAGATAAGGTTTATGGGAGCTTTGTAAGTGTCGAGGGGGACACATTTTTTAGGAGTCGATTATGGATAGTAATTCACCTTCTCGCCCACTTGCCTACTCAACCTTAAAATCTTAAAAAACACCCTCACATTAAAGCCCTATAAAAATGTACTCTTCTGGCACAAAGAAAATAAAAATCAGTTGATTCCTTCTCGAGTTATTAATTCAAGAGTATTGTGTTACCATACATTTCAACCAATTTTATTTAAGTTTCACAGCAAAACTTTGTAATTGTCTGTCAGTTCTGTATTTGCACAGTAGTTGTTCATTACTTTAAAGATGGTTTACACTTTAGATGAAACAATTAATTTGCTTTTACGCCGAGAATCAATGTGACTGGAGAACAGCGGCTGCCTTCAACCAAAGGCACCTAAATATAAGTGACTCGCACACATACGTTTTCAAAACTTAAGCGAAATTTGGTGAAAAGTAGGTATGTTGCCAATAAGAAACGTGCACTACCTAGAGTGTTAAACGAAGGAGCGCAAATTGAAGTTTTGGGACACTTTGCTACAAATCCTAGTACTAGCTCATTATGCCAAGGTTCTGCTCTGACTGGAATTTTATTTGGTTCGGTCCACAAAGTATAGAAATATAAACAAATTTCATGCATACGAAATGCAGATCTACCAAGATTTACATGAAGATGACTTTGACCGGAGAATGTAGTTTTGATGAGTGAAGTGGCGAATAGTGATCGAAATCTCTTCAAGAATATTTGGTTTTTTGGTGCGCGGAGATAGATATGTTGCACAGACATACATAGGGGACCTACAGGTTAACGTGAGCTTCGAACCACAGGAAGTGCATGCACTTCTTCTCCAGAGAGGTTTTTCTAGGGAAAAATCCACCTCGATAGAACGACCGGGCCGGGAGTCGAACCCGGATCCGCTGCATTGATAACCCGCGCGCTTACCACTGAGCTACGGCCGCTCTTTGCAAGATGCTATCGATCCGCTAATCACTGAAAATCTGGAAAACCAACATGACAAAATTGGAAATTTAGAAATGGATGAACACTTTCTTCACTTTCAGCAGGATGGAGCCCCTATTAATTACGTATTACCCGTCCGGCATTGGTTAAATAATAGATTTTCTTATAAGTGGATTGGCAGAAGAGGAACAATCGAGTGGCCAGCTAGATTTCCGAATCTTGCGCCACGAGAGTTTTTTTGTTTGAACACTTACAATCGGTAGTTTACAAGATGCAGCCAAGTTAGAGTTCAAAACAGACTATCATTGTTTGACAAACAACGGCGATCATTTTGAACATTTACTGCAGCGTGGAGGAATATGCTTTTTTTTGTTACTAAAATAATTTATAACATTCATGGACGCAGATATAGAAAACCAAGATCAAGTTATGAAGGTTTATTGTTCCTATAGCAACACCAACCGTTTACTTTTAATATTGTCTCTGTTAATGGCATGTCAACATGTCGAAATACGTATAAGGCTAAAATAAAAACCTTGTTGAAGTTAGGAATTGTTTTATTTACAATAAGTTAATATGTACTTCAACGAAGTGAAGAACTTATTAATAAAATAGTAATGTTGTTTAAATAATATCATAAAAGATTGAATTTGATATTCAAAATGGTCTTAAATAATGCTGAATCGTTTCTCATTTATCCCAATTTCTATCTTTGAAAGTAGAAAAGTTAGCAATGGCGGACTGGTTAAAGTTGGCACCCTGTGGATAAACAATTGATTTGACACTGACTAAGTTTTTGCTTGATCATCGTACCGCCATCGCTTGGCTCAGATTTATATATCTACTGACCGTGGCAGCTCCTGAACGTTTACAACCGGAGGTCGACAAATTGAAAATAAAAAAATTATACCTTTTAATTATTATTTCTATAAATAATATCTATATGTCTTCCTTTCTGATTATCTGATTCACAAAATGATCAATCACTTATGCCCTTAAAATTGTCGGTGCTCTAAATAATATTTTTTACCTTCCCACTTCCCACTTAAATATTTTAAGTCATTAACACGCTGTGCAGGAAAATACACATATTACATACCAAAATTTAGAATTAAAACAAAATAAAGCACTTTTCACTTCACGTCCGCAACTCCAGTCCACAGATTTATACATATAGTATGAGCAAATAAAAGTCATAAGGCTTAAACATGGAAAACAAAACACTTATGGGAACTTAGTTTATTTGTCGCGTGAAACATTATTTTTAAATTTTTATGAATTAAGTTTAGATATGAGTGTGGTTTTTTTGCTTATACGATAACTTATGTAAAACTTTCACACATGTTTTTTTTTTGTTTGTCGGATTGATTAATTTGTAATTTATGACGAGAGGGCTTAAATTTTTAATGAATAGCTTCGCTTCTCGAGTAAACTGCTTGGAATTCTTTTTTAAACTCAAAATGTGTTTTACAGAATTTATTTCAACCGAACACTGCGAACGGCACTGCTTGATTAAGCTGACCAATATTGAAACGTGCATTTAAGGTGCTAGTGGAATGTGACTTGCCAAGTCACCGAAAAGTATTGTTTATACGATAACATTAACATGTGGTACGAACGCCCGACAAAACTGTAATTCACCTGCCGTAACAGTTTGGTATGTTTCATTTCGTTTGCTTACATAGTCGCTATTCTGTTTTAAAAACAAAAATGCAGAGTCGCGCGTATCTAAACTTTTGCCATCCCATAGTGTTTTATAACGGGTGTCCAGAAAGTCTTTCAGTCAGGGCGGCTATGGATTGTATAACGCATGTCTTTTATTCAGTCATATCTAAGTAATATATTTGACATAAGTCAAAGTCAATTTAAATTAAAAGGTTTTTATTTTGAATTATTTACTTTCTGCATATTTCTTGTTATAAAATGTTTACGCAAGAACAAAAAACCTTTATTGTGAAATCTTATTTTCGCAATGGTCAACAGTTAGAAAACGGAAATTGGAATTATTCCATCAATGCGTGTAAACAAGAATTTCGACAAAGATATCCAAAGACATACGTTATACAATCCACAGCCGCCCAGGACTGAAAGACTTTCTGGACACCCGTTAGTAGCAGAATTCTCCTATAGTAGTAGTAAAACTAAAACGGTTTGTTTGTTTCCGAAAAGTGGAGTGTGCTAAAATTGTTTGTTTTTCGTATTTGCAGGAGGGCGTCGCCCATGTTGCCGCCTCTGTTTATTGAGCACCTACAAAATTTATGAGCAGTTACACTTTCAAAAAGCTTCTCAACGTTCGTTATGCCCTTTGTTTATTACTACTGGTGAAATGAAAGTAGCCCTAATTGATAACTTCTTTAATTTTGTTTCAAAACTTTTATTTTACCTTTGGTATTTTTACTTCTTGTCTTACATTTTTGTACTTAGTAACCTAATTAATCAAAACAGCGTAATGCAAACCTTTGATATACTTAAGAATTTTTCCATCAGTAAAAGAGATGAAAAGTCTCGTTTTCCTATTTTATGCGGAAGATTTTCCTTTCGGAATTGATGCTGGCGCATTGCGTAACGACGGGAATGCTTATAAATTATTCTCTTGTGTAATTGTAACGTATGGTGAATGTGACCTTTGACACTCTATATCTTTATATATCAGTGGTATTCCGTACTCCACCAACTAATGAAAATGTATAGAATGTATTCCAGACAGAGCGGATGGGTCGAAAAGACGAAGAGATAGGAGGTTGTACTTTGTACACCGGTATGAACGAGCAAAATAAAAACAAATATCCAAATCCTCCCTTTCGGCAGTCCTGGAGAGGAGAAGGGGATGAAATACACATCGATATAACTCATAACCTCGTAATACGATTAAGCTCGTATGAGAAGTGCGAGGATCAGCGCTATTATTCAGCAAGGACAGCGGCATCGGAATCCGATTATCCGAATCGGACGCCATTCCACGTTCCGTTTCATCAACAGAAGCGGTAATGAGGGTTGTGTTTTAGTGGCGAACAACTCGTTAGAGCTCAAATAGGATTGCAATTACACAATATTTAAATTCAGGCCCAGATCCGGCGTGCACCAAATTAATCACGCTCTATGTTTATCGAGATTTATAGTTGTTTTCGGGCCGCGCTATGGCACAATTAGCTCGGGCAATCAAACTGAGTCGGTTTTAATATCCCGGAGATTAATTGCTCAGAGATATTCGGAAGTACTTGCTTCTCTAACATCTGGGAGTTATGACCGACTCACTCAAAGGTCATATTCGAGAGAAGAGCCAACGTATATGCAAATACGGGACATCTAGAACGTCATTAACTGCTTAATCGGGTGTTTCTTTTGTAAATGAATTTTCTTATTGCCGAGATTATCCTGTAGAGCATTTTTAACATGCGAAAAATACGCCCCGTTTTAAATGCTCTTTCTTCCTTCCTCCGTTCTAACTTAAAAGCCGCTTTTTGCCTCCTTACACATTTGTTAACTGCTATCTCACTTCCTCTTAATTCCCAATTAGAACGGGTAACTTCAAACGAGTTACCTTCTTATTTTTAGGTAATTCAAGCTTTAGATGTTCATACTTGTTAGGCTTGAAAAATTGTTTGCCTTGTGATGTTTTCTCTTGTAAGAGAAGTTGAAAAAGTGAGCTTAGAAATTCGCTTGAATTGAACTACTTTTGTTTTTCATCTGCAATTAAGGGGACCATAAATTGCCAAGGTCATATGGCTTTCCCCTTGTAACATGCACAAGACGACACAAACATACATGGTTCTGGCGGTGATTTAAACCCCAGATCACCACGCTATTAGCTCTCGTTCCATCGAATTCGATACATGTAGTAAATGATAAGAGCTCCTGAAATGCGCCTAGTCGCGCGATTTCGCAACAAAACGCTTGTTTCATCTATAGGGGTAGTAGACACTAGGGCTGTGCGATTACTATAATAATAGTGCTTAATCGATAATCGATTATAAAAAGATTAATTGTATCGATTAAAAAATCAATTGGTGTAATCAAAAAGTCAATTAGTCGAGATTAACGAAATAATCGATTAATCTGCAGATAACGAAAAATTGATTAGTTTATCAACCAAAAAATCAATTTTTCGTGATATATATTAATCGATTATTTTGCCCAAACTCACCACATTGGGAGGGAAATCACTCTGTGGGAATTGTTGTTTGTCTTTTAGTTATTGTTCACTTTCATCTACGCTTGATTTAATTTTTCGCCTCTTCTTTTGCTTATTGAAATATATATTTTTTATACAATTAAGAAAAGCTATTAATGTTCTTATTAAATTTTTCGTTTAAACAATAATCGACCTATGAATAAATCAAACAGTATAATACAATGAAATAATCATAATCGATTATTCTAACAATTGATTCATCAAATAATCGAATGATAATTGGATTAATCGGATCATCGATTAATCAAAGAATTGGTCAGTTAAACAATCGATTAAATAAATAAGCGATCAAGCAAATAATTCTTTAATTTAATATTCGATTTATCAAAATAATCGATTAGTTAAATTATCGGGTAATCAAATAATCGGTTAGTCAAGTAATTTATTCAAATAATAGGTTATTTAAATTATCGAATAATTAAATAATCGATCAAATAAAATATCGATTATTTAAGCAATCGATTAGTAAATTAATATATTAATTAAATAATTGATTGATCAAATAATCGAATAATCTAATAATCGATTAATAAATTCGTCGATTAATTAAATAATCGTTTAATTAAATCATCGTTTATTCATAAAATCGATGAATCTAGTAATCGATTGAGTAAATAATCAATTTATCAAATACCTAATTAATCTAATAACCAATTCCTCAAATAGTCGATCAATTAAATGATGAAGTATTTAAACGATCGGTTAATCAAGTAATCAATCAATCCCATACTTGATTATTCAAACATCGCTTATTCAAATCATTAAATAATTAAATAATCAGTTTATTAACTTATCGATTAATTAAATTATCGATTAGTTAAACAATTGATTATTGAAATAATATATTAATAGATTAATCATATACTCGATTATTCAAATAATCTATAGTTAAGTATTTGATTAATCAATTAACTGATTTATTAAACCGCCGATCAATTAAATAAACAAGTAATCAAACGATCGGTTAACATAATCGATTAGTTAAAATACGGGTAATCAAATTGGTTAATTAAATTATAAACAAAACAAATAAATATAAAGTAGGTTTTAAAACAACTAGGAACATCTTAAACACTTTGTTTAATGCAAAATCAAAAACAGACGATTTGCTAAAATCGGGCATTTACAAATTAAATTGTTCGCATTGTAATTCGGTTTATATAGGCCAGACAATTAGGAATTTTGATATTAGGTATGAAGAACGCGTACGTTGTTACAAATACAAACACCCACATAAATCCAATTACGCTGAACACTTACTAGAACACAATCATTCAATGACATCTAATAACACCATAAAATATTTACACTTTTGTGATATGATAAACGTAAATTAGATATACTAGAAGCTTTTGAAATTCACAAACATTTAAAAACTGTATCGTTAATGAATAAGCAAATTGATCTCAAGTCATCTGCAGACGATTACCGAGATCAAGTCACTAAGTTCTATTGCTATAACAACACTAACTTTTTCATATAACCTTTGACAATGGCATGTAAACATGCCGAAATATTTTATATACAGATACTCATTAACTAATATTACAAATTAAATAACATAATATATTCTCTTTCTCATCAATTAAATAATTAATTTGTTAAACAATCGATTATTGCCCGTACTTTTAATATTGACTCTGATAATGACATGTAAACATGTCGAAATACGTGTAATTTTAAAATAAAAACCCGTTGAAGTTAATTGTTTTGTTTACAATACATTGATATGAAGGTATAGGAAGTAAAGCTACAACTTAATAATAAAATAAAATAGCCGTTTAATTAAATAATTGTTTAATAAAATAAGCAGTCAGTCTAACATTTAGTTAAAGTAGATAATGGTTTAAGCAAATAATCAATCAAACAAACGAATAGTCAATTAATCGATTATTTCAATAACTATTTAATCAAGTAATCACTCAAGTAATCCATAAAACAACAATTTAATGAAATAACCGTTTAATCAAATAATCGATCAATCCAATAATCGATTGAGTAAATAATCGACTAATCGATTACTCAAGTAATTAAACAATTGATTAATTATTATTAACATTAATGGTTATAATATTCAACTCATTGATACACTAATTAAAGAGAAAGATTATAAATTAGCTATTTAGAAAATCTATCCAACTACTTCATCAGATAAACAGAAATACGCTTCAATTCCATATTTTGGCAATAAATCAGAAAAAATTGCCAAAATTATAAACAAAACAAATAAATGTAAAATAACTTTTAAAACAACAAAAAACATTTTAAACGCTGTTTAATGCTAAAGAAAAAAAAGTCAATTTACTAAAATCAGGCATTTACAAATTAAATAGCTTGCACTGTAATTCAGTTTATATAGGACAAACAATTAGAAACTTTGATATTAGGTACAAGGAACACGCTCGTTTCAAATATAAACACCCACATAAATTTAATTATGCTAAACGCTTATTAGAACACAATCATTCAATGACATCTAATAACCTATAAAATGTTTACACTTTTGTGACGATAAACGTAAATTAGATATACTAGAAGGTTTCGAAATTCATAAACATTTAAAAATTGTACCTTTCATGAATCAACAATTTGATTTCTTAAATTCACCATTATTGAACGTTTTGGAATGAAAAATCAAGTCTTCTGGACGCAGATATAGAAAACCAAGATCATAGCTGCCGCGATTTTGAAAATAGAATGATTGGAATACAGCGTTAGTTTTGCCTTAAGATCTTCTATCTATTTACACAATTTCGGTTTTGAAAATAATGATTCCAAAAAAACATGTCTAACTTCCACTTTGGATTTCGAATTTTATTTTCCCGATGTATTTTTGGTATATTTCCAGTTTCCGTTTCCACAATTCATCAAAATCGCAGTACTCGTTCGAGATTTATTAGGGAGTTAACGAACATACTCGTACCCACCCACAATTCCCCCCAAAAAAATGTTATGCGTGTTTTCAAGCCCCAAACATGTTTTCCGTTAAAATATTGAAATCGAAAATTATCATGAAATCAGATACTACAAGAAGTAAAAATGAGCGAAACACTTCGCCTGGACTTTCCTATACATTTAAATACATTGTTTTATATTTTCCAACACTTTCGATGTACACCTGTCTAGACACGACTAGTTAAAGTAAATAGTTCTTATAAGTTGTAACATCTTGAAGCGGTTGAAGAAAGACCGACCGCTGCGCTGCAAGCATAAGGTTGGGTAAAATATTCGGACTGAATCAACGGAAGCGCGGAAATTGATATTTGAAAATATATTAATAACTCGAGAAGTATTATTTTTAGCAAGAAATTACTCTTATTAATTTGTATTTAGAATTTCAAAACCTTTCTGATTTTAAAGCCAAAACGCCACGTTTCCATTTAAAAAAAGTTATTTTTTACCGTGGCCGCCATATTAAAATTGGAAACTCAAATTTTTTTCTTAAATACAATCGAGAAGAATTTTTCCTACAACTTTGCTCTTGGGTTTGCGAGTCTATCTATTAAAATAAAAAAGTTAGCCTACACTGAACATTAAACGACTAGTACAAGAATACAACTGCTGTAGAAAGTATGTGAAATTCCTCGGACAAAAAGATTATTAAGGGGCAAAAAATTCGATTTTTTGATTTTTTGTAAAAAGATTCTCCTAGAGCAAACAAAACAAAAAACCAGATTTTTAATTTTTTATCGAAAAAATTTGGGGGGAGGGGGAACAGTAGCCCCCCTAAATATGAAATTATCGAAAAAATATTATTATATTCGGATTTTGCTATCAATGGTGAGCTATTTCACATTAACAGAAATATTTTATTGCCCCCCGTTAAATAAATAAAAGGGTACCAATTTTCAATTTTCAAAAATTCATAGAGGGCGTCACAGTGAAATTATAGCAATGCGCAAAAAAAACAAATTGTAGAAGATTCCCAGCTCTATCAGCTTCAAAAGTTTAAACAAAAACGTGTGGGCAGTTTTTGAGAAATATTTTTTTGAAAAATTCCAAAATTTTGGAGTGATGTCATTGCGATCGTTTTTATATTTTCAAAATTAATTATATTTCATGGTATAGTACCCTTGAAGGGCTACCAAATAAGATGTAGTTGATTCCAATCAGATAACTGGTTTTTGAGTAAATGGGCGTTAAAGTTGAAATGTTCAAAAATTCGTAGTGGCCGCCATTTTAAAGCTAGAGAGTTCGGTAAAAAATCGTTTGATTTTTCCTAAGGCCTTCTATAATTTCCACTATTCCAATTTCCAAAATTCAGTTTCTGAAAAAAATGCTACCAAAAAAACATGTCTAACTTCCGCTTCCGGTTTCGGTTTTTTTTTAAAAGCTTATTTTGTCGGTGAATTTTTGATATACCCTCTCATTCCAAAGCACATCAAAATCGGTCCAGTCGTTCCGGAGATATGGAGCGTAACCCACCCACCCACAGACCCACCCACCCACCCGCCCACCAATAGACAGACATTTTTTAAAAATTACTTTTTTGGGGTCCATGGACCCCCCCATGACTGTTTCCGTTTAAATCTCAACTTTGAAATTTTGCATGAAATCAATACTTCCCTATACTGAAAGTATAGGAAAGTAAAAAGGGAAACTAAAAAGGTTATATAGCTGTACTAAGTTGAAATTTTACGATAATAGCGAGTCTATCACTATCATATCGATATCAGTAATAAAAGATTAAATATTAACCTGCCAACTTGCTATCAAAATATGGAAGTTAAACTATATCCAAATTTAACTCGAAACTTTTTAATCGTTACGTGTAGGTATTGTAAAAGTTCAAGGTCTATTATATGGGTCTATTACATTTTTGTTTAAAGCTCAAAGGGGTATTTAGCTGCCTGGCAGCCTCATTAGCAAACACTATTAAAACAGTTACGACTCATTTAGTAAATTATAGTTTGTGTGAATATCCACAAATCCGTTATTTTGGAGGCAACAATTACCAGTTTGTTCTTACCCCACGCTTTAAATATGAACTGAACCTGGCTTACTTAATAAGTAATTTTTTTGACATAAGTCAAAATCAATTTAAATTAAAACGTTTTTATTACGAATTATTAACATTCTGTATATTTTTACAAAGCCTTTTTTGTTATAAAATGTTTACGCAAGAACAAAAAATATTTATTATGCACGGATGTATCATAAATTGACAATTCCTGATCTAACAATACTTTTCTGAACTTTAAGATTTAATTGTGTTTTCCTCGTCTTGCAATACGCATATGACATTAAAAATGCAAGTAAGTTCATTTGAAAGTCATTTTTAATTGCGTTCCGATAACTTTGTTTTGGCTTCTAATATTTTATAGATATTAGATACTAAACTACAAGCACGAAAAATCTAAATTTCACGGTCACTGAATTTGGAATGAGGATTTTTTGAAAAAGTCGACAATTTCTATTTTATCAAATTTGTTCCAGACTTAACACTCCCACTGTATAATGGCTATTAATACACTCGTTTGAATCTCACTCGTGTATTAATAGCTATCATTATAGATTCGTTGCATAATATACTATTCTGGTCTTAAAATATACATAACCTTAGAAATTCGAATTTCAAGGTCAGTCCAAGGCCCATAAAAACTGTTTCCCAATCGCTTTCAATGACACATAACGCACGTTTTTATGGTTTCTTAAAATACGTGTACTGTGAAAATGCAGGTTAAGCTGGAGTCATAAAATAAAATTCTGTTGTTGTTTTTGACAGAAAGTTGTATTTAACAGAAGCATCCTTCTTCAGTTTTTCCGCCGTATTTTTGATGGACTGAGTTCATATTTCATACAACACATTCTTGTGGCATTATCAACCTTTTCAGACAAGACACATGTTATCGTGCAGGACATTTTTAACGTTCAGCGGTCTTAGAGTGTAATATTATCGTAGATCAGTTACCGTACTGGCCGCAAAGAATTTTATTTTCCTATATTTACACTATCAATTTTATGAAAATTTTCTATTTCGAGATTTTGACGGAAATGCATGTTTTGGACCACCAGGATCTCAAAAAATTCTGTCGTTGGGTGGGTATCTGCGTTCCCTCATATCTCACGAACGGATGCTCCAATGTTGGTAAACTATGAAATATAGGGCTATCATATTTCACCGAGAAAGTAAGCTTTTCTAGTTTCATTTAGTAAAACGGGCGATAATACGCGTTTCGGGAGCTCCTCCATTCAAACAATAAACGAAATTATTCTAAAAAATACGGTAAAGTATGTTGTGTTACTATATATTGTTGAATAATCTTTCGATATACCACTCGCACTCAAAATATTTTAAGAGAATGTTTTGTGTTTACATGCAAAAAATTTCAATCAACAGAAACCCTCAATTTAGCGTGGTTTTGTTTCGCGAAATTTTAACACACTAATTTGCGTAAACACAAAACATTCTCAAACAATTTTTGCCTCTCGTAGTATTACCCTTGAAAACCAGCTAAACCCGTGGGTTACAGCACACCTTTTATTTGTAATTTCTTTAAAAAATAGTAAATAAGCTGTTTTACACTTGCACATCTACCACCAGTTGCAATCCGTCCTATTAGGCAGGGTAGACAGTGCCTACCTATAAGTTTTCAAAACAAAATCAAATTCTAACTTTCAATAAAAAGTTACTTTTACACATTTTTTACTTTTTTTTAACACCACCGCGTAACATTAAAAATTAGGCGCCAAATAAATAAACCGTTGACTTTAAACAGTTTCGCATACGCGAAGGTCTAGCTTGTCGGGCCAAATGATTGCAGCTACGACACAATCAACCAATCTGATTCTTAATACGTTAGCTTGCACATTGATAAAATAATGCAATGATCAGATGAACAGATGCAAAGAAATAGTAAACATTTAATACATACTCTTACGAAAAATAAATAAAAATAAAAAATCATAAGCTATGTACTTCAGAAGGACTAGGGCCGTTACAGACAGACAATAGGAAGAAATCGAGATCGTTTAATACTGAAGGTATAAAAGAATGGATGGCTAACTGGTAAGGAGTTATGGGGTGCACATACTCACCCAACCATCTACCCACCCACAGACATTTTTAAAAACTTTTTTGGTTTCCTGGAGGTTCAAAACCTGTCTTTCCGTCAAAGTCTCTTGCATCAACACTTCCGTATGCTCAAAGTATATAGGAAAAAAAAATGTTGTTGTTCCTGTAGTATAATATAAAAATACCTTAATGTAACAATTCATAAACACAGCCAGCGGCGGAAATGCGCGAGGTGGGGTGGGGGGATGAGGCTTCCTGCAGCCCCTCCCAAGAATTTTACTTAGCCCCCTGCGTGCCCCACTCAAGAACACCTTTTAAGTTTGATGGCCCGATCAAACCATTAACATATTTAAGAAAAATACAATAATTTCAGTTTATCAAAACTTTTTAAATTTTTGCTTGAGTTGATGATCTACAGTCTACTCCAGATAATTATTTCTAAGAACTTAAATAAGGAATGTTTATTTGTTATAGTAATATGCGAAATTAAAAAACAACTCTGTTTTGGTTTGACTGCTGATTATTGTTAGTAAACTGTTTTTTTTATTATACCTGAATCATAATCTCTGTTTTTGAAACTAAAAAGCGCGCAAAATTGGGCCTTTAAAGCACTAGTGCTTGAAAGTTGCCTAGGTAACAACAAATTCACCTACAAATTTTGAACAATGATAAATACACAGGTAATCAAAACTAATCTTTATTTACTTAAATGAATATGAAACGTACAATTGGTGTTGTTTGAAATTTGTAAACCAGAAGCTTTAATCACCTCATTGTTAGATGTTTGTAAACTAGCAGACTGCTGATCCTTTGCATTTTCGAAACAAACTTCACAAATCAACAAATTTATGATAAATATACATAGCAACGAAACAACAACAATTGCTAACCGTTTCTATACGTTTAGTGACAGATTACTTCGAAAAAGGGATTTTAATTTCCTCTTTTTGTTATAATTCTCAGATTGTAGTGCAGGTATAATAAAAAATAGCGTATAATACAGTGTATAAGAGCCTTTAAAGCACTGCTCCGTTAAAAGGCACTCGGCTTTGCCTCGTGCTTTTAAACCCGTCGCGCGTGCTTTAAAGGCTTGCTTATACACTTGTATTTTAATATACTATTTACGAACTTGTGTAGAAACAAAAAGATATTTTAAATTGTCCAATCAAAAACCTTTTGTATTCTAAACTGTCAAGTGAAAAAAACATTGTCTCTGCACTGTAATCTGATTTGATACATATACACATACGTAAGCAACATAGCAATAATAATTTCTAAATTTACTACTACTTGTATTTTTGAATAAAATAGTTATAAAATTGATAAGTGATAATTGAAGTGCCCCCTAACCTTAACTTGGCCCCCAAACATATTTTTTAGTGCCACCCCTACAAAAACACCTCTTGATCATTACCTATTTAACAAAGATTTTATGTGGTACCTTTACTTGTTTAAACGTCTGCTGATTTTTGAAGTAATAGTAAAAATTCAACCTAATGCAAACGGTCTCAAGTTCAGCGTGTCTCGTTTTGTCTTTATTTTAGGACCATGCGATTTTCATTTAGTTAGCAAGTTGAGTTCTATAGAAATTGGTCACGTAGCAATAACGATCCAGAAGTGAGCGTTAGCCCAAAAGTAGAGTCTACTAAAAAATTGTTTTATTATTTATGCCGAATCCGCCTGTAATGACTCAAGTTTTCATAAATAGACATCATACTAGCTATATTGATTTGACCTTCAAAAACAAACTGTGTCAGACATAAAGGACTTATCTCGATCGGTAAAAGAAGAATCGCATGCTTTAAGCCATAACGTCCCGTCTACCCTTTAAATTCCGAAGGGAGCTTTGAAGATATCGAAAATTAATCAAACGTACACGACATGATAGCGGTATGAACAAGTGCTGGTCGTAGTTTCTGGAAGAAGTTGGAGAAGGGGGAATGCGGTAAGAGGACAGAAATTTCCGAGAAACTTGGCATGCAGGACCTATTCCTTTCATTATGCAAGATAACGAAAAGGACAACGACAAAAGCCGTAATGAAAAATGAAAGATGTAGTAGCTTTGCTCTATTACAAGTTATGTATTGATCAGACCATTATGCTAATACCACTGTATTGTAGTGACACGGGGTGTGCCCAGAATACACATATTGGGAAAGGGGTTGCTCGAGTGTGTGCGACCATCTCTCCGCATTGTGATTCCTCCCACCCGCACCAATTTTATGAAAATAAGAAAAGGAAATGTAGATTTAGCAGAGAATATTACACGGAGCTTCGTGTTCTCGCATTCTAAACAACACACCACGCACTAACGTCTAACTCCTCTTGCGTTTCCATTTTGTGTTTATTTTTTACCAACTCTCAATGCGTGCTTTTCCTTGTATATTCGGTACTCAAAAATCGCTCTAAAAGTCATAAAGTCTTTTCCATACCGAATGCCGTTACACTAAAATACGTGTAGGTATTTTATTATTCGAATTCTTTTCTACAAGAAAAACTCCCTTATATAGAAAACTCTGAAAACCCAAAAAACTATTAGAAAATGGTATTATTTGCTTAAAATAGCTGCATCCAGGATTGTGCTATTTATTAAAATAGGTATCAGGTTCTTAAAATAATTTGGAATTTACAAACAAATTAGAATTTAAAAAAATATCAGAGCAGAATTGAGACTGTCGATGTTGGAGCACAGAAGTTCGTTAATAAAAACAGTTACCATTTAAAACCTACGTTTACAACATTTTCTTAAATTTGGATGATTTTCAGTACGATTATCACAATTTACAGGATTACTTATTGGTACAAAAAAATGTGCATTTTAAGCATTTATAGACGAAAATCGCATTTTATATTTTTCAACCAGATTGAAATTAAAGATTTCCGTTGATTTTACGTAAATTCATTTCCGAAAATAACCACCGTGAATGTAATTTATCTCATGTTTCCGTTTTCTTTCCTTAGTTACGCACTAAGCAAATAAATAATTGTAATTTTTTTAATTTAAATTTCAAACATCAAATCCCAGTTTCTAGCTGAATCTATTTCGGGCTGGATTTGATTTCCCAAGAAAATTTACCTTCTGGAATGTCTCGTTGTTTTTCGCTACAAGAAAATCAGTACTCGTCTTAAGACTTGTAGTTATTTTCGTAGCAAGAAACAACACGACAGTTCAGGCGGTAAATTTACGGAAATCAAAACTAACACTTATTAATAGATTTTTCACGCTACCGGCAATGTAAGTAGGCCTTACATCCATAGCTACAGGGATCGTAAGTGGCTGATAACATTCGTGTACTAGTTACCCTTGACGACGGAACTTAATAGTGTCACTTACACTCCTAGGAAAATAATGTTGATTTTAACTGTTCGTTGATATGGTAACAAGCACAGACAACTTAGAATAATGGGGCTTTTAAAAAATAAATCCGATGACAGCTGTCAAAACGAACTTTTAAAAATCGGCAGGCGACAAGCTTCGGCTCCGCCTCAGCTCGTATTCGCCTACCTCGGATGTTATTACGTCCTTACATTCCTTGATACTTAAATAACTATTTCACGCTACAGGCAAGGTAAATAGACGATACATTCATAGCTACAGAAAATGGCCAATAACATTCGTTTACTTTTTGCCCTTGACTACGGAACTTAATAGTGTCATTTACATTCCTAGGATAATAATTAAAGCAACAAGGTACAGATTCCAATATTTTATTTCAAACAGAATACTAAAATGTTGATTTTAACTGTTCGTTGATACGCTAACAAGCACAGGCAACTTAGAATAATGGGGCTTTTAAAAAATAATTCCGATGACAGCAGTCAAAACGAACTTTTAAAAATATGATTAAATTTCTACCTAAAGCATGAAAAATTTAATAAGTAACACGGAATGTATCGACTATTAACATTCTCGGCAGGCCACAAGCCTCGGCTCGTATTTACCTACCTCGAAAGTTATTACGTCTTTACATTCCTTGTTACTTAAATAACTAATATATGAAACTCGTACGAAACTAATTAACGACCAATAGAAAAATTGATATGAGCATGGTTACCATGGCAACACCAAAATTTCCTGCAATTTTTTTTCTTTTTGATTGACTAATAAGCGAATTTATAATGTGGAAATGTTATGTCAAATATGTCAGTTACACATTATAATTAAAATATATTGAATTGTCATAGCGAGTCAGTTACTATGGATATATTTCTATTACAACTTGATAATTTCAAGCAAAAATTTAGAGCCTGAATTATTATCACTTTTTGTGGCAGTTTCATTACGATTTTCTTGCCGAATCTGCATTCGAGCATTATTAATTCGTCGGAGAAATTTTTTATTGTGCATTCCAACAACGTAACCGGGCCGGCTCTCGTGTACCACTCGGGCCAATTAATACGTTGTTGGAATGCACTCTAAAAAATTTTCGGAAAGAATTAAAGCTCTTATGAGATTATAAGTGAATATCACAATTTACAATTTTGAAAATTTACGTTAGCTCGTTCTTTGTTTCATATCCCCCGAACGGATGGTCTGATCTTAATCAAATTTAAAATGTGGGGTGTATCAGAATACAATTTTGAAAGAAATCCGAAACCGGAAATCGAAGAAGTTATGCATGTTTTTTAGAAACTGAATTTTGTAAATCTGAAAACGCGATTCGATAGTAGAAGGTAAAGACAAATTCAACACTTGTTCTCTAAACTGTCTGGGTTCAGAATGGCGGCCAACACGATATGTAACATATTTTGACTATAACGCCTTTTAAGTGAGAAACGGGTTGGCAGATCGCGATTTAATTTGGTATCGCAATTGCCCTAGGGGAGCGAATGTTACATGGTGCGTCAACACACTATGAAAACTAGATATGAAAAAGGAAAAAATATTGCCCAAAAAGTAGCCACACGATTTTGTAAAACCATTGTTAGCTAATAGATCTAGTGATAAGCTACAATTTTTTTTAATTGAGAAATTGATGTCCTTTTATTTATATTTAGACTGACCAATTTTTTCTCGGTCTCCGATGTTCTTCCTTTTCGTTCCCAGAAATTAAAAATATTATTTTGCCTTGATTTTGTGTTACTGAACTTTCAAAATCTTTTCAACTGCTTACCTAATTTGCATTATTACGGCCTTGCCGATTCCAACGATTTTAAAGCAAGTTGTAGCTAGTGAGTAGTTGGCGCAGCCTACCATGTCGGGCATATCACTCTGGTTTTATATCGTAACTGTTGGAGCTAGTACTTTGTTTAAATATACAGGGTCGCTATTAAAGATGGAACCAAAGCTCTCCTGCTAAATCGGTTTGAGATATAGATATGAAAATTGGAAGGCTTCCATTTGAAATTATATCGCATATTTTGAAGTTAAAAAAATTTTTTTTTGACACATGATTTTTGAGCGCGGCCGCCATCTTGAATTTTTTTAAATGGCAACATGGGTTTTGTGATACATCATTAGAAAGCTTATTTTTTTCTCTTTCTTACTACCTTAATCATGTATGGTGTTAAAGTAGAAAATAATGCAGAAAAATTAGAAAAACCTTTGCCATATTTCACGAAATTAAGGTTTATTTGTCACGTAATACAGTAGTTGTAAGGAAACAAACCATATGTACTGTGTTGTTTGTCACTTATTAAACCCCTGCTGATTGTTTTTTGTTTATTTTTGATGTTTCGTTATTGCAAAGGTATCTAGATTTAAAGTGCAATACATTAGCCAGCCACGCATACGGCATTATTTTCTACTTTAACACCATACATGATTAAAGTAGTAAGAAAGAGAAAAAAATAAGCTTTCTAATGATGTATCACAAAGCCCATGTTGCCATTTAAAAAAATTCAAGATGGCGGCCGCGCTCAAAAATCATGTGTCAAAAAAATTTTTTTTAACCTCAAAATATGCGAAATAATTTCAAATGGAAGCCTTCCAATTTTCATATCTATATCTCAAACCGTTTTAGCAGGAGAGCTTTGGTTTCATCTTTAATAGCGACCCTGTATACCAAATATAAAATATAATTTTTTAAACTATGGAAAATCCAGGCTTAAGATTGTGGACATTTACAAAAAAATGTTGCTTATCAACTAGCAACAAGATTTTGTTTTTAATTTGTAGGCTCGTAAAGCATGGAGTGATTTACAATTTGTTTGGTATCCCAATCCGATAATGTGTTTAACGCGTATTTACTTAAAAATGAGTTGTTAGATCGGCATAAAAATTGGTTGTTATAAACTTATAACAGCCCTAAGAGTACACAATGTTACTATCGACGAGCATTTTTGGAACCATGTTAAATGAGAATTAAAAAATTTTGAAGATTTTGACATTTCCAAAAAAAACTGCTCAAAAAATGGCTACACGACTTTTTTTTTAAATTCTGTAGGCTTATAGAGCTATGGATGTGCTCTGTAGCGCCTTCTGTGAATTGCTGAGAAATTTAGTCATTTTTCAATTCCAAATAATGGTTTGCAAAACCAAAAAAAAAACAAAAATGGATTTTAATTTCTCACGAAAATGATACCCTTTGTTTGCTACATTATTATAACAAATACAATACCGACCGGATGGCTACCCACAAGACCCCGAAATTTCTAGGCAGGTAGTTCATCATTTGTTGTTAGTTGTTTTTCTTGCAACGAGGGTTTATCGGGGGTTTGTATTTAAACAACCAGAAACTCAAAATTTACTTGTTATAGTGGGACAGTTACGGATTTAGTATACAGGCGGGTGTTCCACAATAAGTGTTCCAAAATTCACCAGCTGATACTGGTTGCTATTTATGTAACTAAAAACATTCATCAAGTTTATTCTGTAAAAGCTAAACACATTAAAAAGTTCTTCCGCAAACTAGTGTTTTATTTACAACTCTGAACTTAACATTACATAACATTACAGTACAACATAATAAAAAATAAGCAGAAAGTTTCATATCAACATGGGGCGACAAACGCTTTGTTTTTGAGATACATTGGTGTTGAATTTTTAGAAAATGAATTAATATAACTAACTTATGACAGAAATTCAAGAGAAAATGAAAATTTTTGACATTTCGTATTACAAAACAGCTATTAGATGTTCGTTAACCCAATCATCTTGGCTGTTATAATTTATTGTTGAAAATTTCAGATGACAAGATTGTAAGATTTTCTAATAACGTGACTTGAACTAGTTTTTTTCGCGAAAACGACGCATTTTACGAGAAAAATGAAATAGTACTTTGTTTTCTGGAATAGAACAGTAAACTAGAAGGTGATATTAAATCAGCTTAAAATCCAGTGGCGTCGAGATTACAGATCAGTATACCCCTACATCTACGCCTATGGTTGAGATATTTTGAATATGTAATCTGCCAGTAATAAAGATCGACTGGCTCAAACGTTGTGCCAAATTTGAAGATGTTTGAAAAAGCCTTTCTATAAATATTTGAAAAAATAAACGTTTTTCCCCGAAACTTGACACCCTGTATCTCGCAAATAAAGCGTTTGCCGGCCTATGTTTATATGAAACTTTCTGCTTATTTTTGGATGTTGTATCAACTGGTAAATTTTGGAGCAGTTATTCTAGGACACCCTGTACAGACTAACTGAACTCGTGGCATTCGCCTCACGCTTTTTTTTTGATAACTTGTAACTACAACGTCGGCCTGACAGGTACGTAAACATTCGCTCAAATTATAAATAAACTGTTTCGAGATGTAGGATCCCGTTCTCGCGTAAAGTTGAGAAGACAGTTCTGGATTTATTATATAGATGGGTGTTCTTAGTAATTCAAGGCTTTTATTTGAAATGTAGCATCAATTTATGTTACGCAGTGGAGAGCATGCAACGACTACGTTATTTTTACATATTCTATTCTTTATTTTCGTAAATCAAAATAAACCAGTCGATAATAAAATTCTAGTTTTGTAAATACATATTGTGTTTTATAAATACATATTTGGTAAAAACATTACTTTTAAAACTCTTTTTCAATGTAATTTCCACCTGATTTGTATAAAAAAGAGCGAAAATGTTAAATGTACCTCTATTTTGAAAAAAAAACTTCGTTGTGATTGACGTCGACATGTAAAGGCAATTTAACCGTTTGCTAAAAAAAACTGGTAAATTTAATCAAATTCGGTCAGCTTTTGTTAGGTAGGCCGGCAGCATCACAGAGAGCTTTAAACTAAAAAGCTCTCCCTCATACGGCGCAAAAGTTTTCAATGTATAATTCACAGTGCAAGAGAACTCGAAAGTGTTTTTGTTCACTTTAACTGGCGGCTATGGGTATAAAGCTGTCCCGGCGACGCTTTACGGTCCAGAAAGTCTAAAGTGCGGCAACGCGGCGGCGGCGGCAGCGCCACCCGAGCGCCGACGCTCCATACTACGCGTGCTAAGCACCAGTTTTGGAGACCAGAATTGCGAAATTAGATGCATTTAACGGGGGCTATGTTTTGTTAATTGTTGTACCCGGGCACCCATAACGTCCCCGGATGTAGGATCATCCCTCATGATGCGGAATATATTCTTGTAGAGTTAACGAATGCAGACGGGGATCGCTTGTGCGGTCTGTTTAACTTGTCGTAGACGCGAAATAAATGTGGGAAGATGGAACCGCAAGCGTCCGTCATCTTGTTAAGTCCTGAGTGGCAGGCATCTCGCTGCGAATAAGCATCGTATTTGTTCCCGACGCCCGTTAATAAAGCCGTGGCTGTCCGTGAAGGCGAGGATAGTTATTAAATTCCGTGAAACGTGATATTGCACACCGCTCCTCTATACACCTTTGTTTTTACCGTCGACGAGGATTTTGTCATTACTTTCTTTCGTGCCCATATTGTTTCTTCCGTTATCTTATTTTTCGGATGTCATGTTTTCTTATTTCTTCCAATTTTCAACCTGTACATAATTTCATCATAATACGTTTTCATTCATTCTGGGTCCTGCCATTTTTTCGCCTTTATTGCTTTTTTCTGTTGCGTGAAATTCTGCCCAACTAAACAAAAGCGTAATATTCCCCTGGGCCGTTCTTATTTGTTGCTGGTGTTCCCTTAGCTGTTCTTAAACTTTCTTTCTTTCTGTTTCATAATACAAGGATCAAATCGATCGCTAAGCAAACAAAACGAAATAATCTACTCACATCTGGAATACAGATAAAAGCTAAAAGTGGCCACCTAAATTGAATATTATTCTAAGTATATCTAAACTGTGATCCCTACATAAGGATTTCTGCAGATTTAGTGTTTTTTAAATCTTTATCAAAGATGTCAATTTTACATAAGTTCTAGCTATAACTTTTCTACTAGAAAAAAAAGACGAACGCCAAGAAGCATCGGCTAAGGTGAAATTAGGTAACTTCGCTCGTCTGTAGGTTTTCACACTTCAAAACGTTTACTTTCTATATTTTCAAAAATACTTTGTATTTTATAATATAATTAATTAAATGCGCTAAAAGTTTACCTTCTAACGACCCACAACGCCATGACAAGTAGTGAATTACCAATCTAATACCTAACACTTAATATACGTGCAATTAGAATCCGACAAATTAATACGTCTAATAAATTACTAAGCAAAATTTTATCGTCTCTCGTTAGTACAATTAAAAACGTTAATGTAAAAAGCTTATAGAGGGCGTGATAGAGAAATTAATAGATTGGAAAGAATCTAAATAAGAGTCGATTAAATTACACAAGTTTCAATAAAAGCGTATATAGCCTGTTTTAGACAAATATTTTTTTGTTTATTTTATTCATACAGGGTGTTTCGAAACTCGCGGACACAGATTGCAGGACGGTATTCTACCATGAAAACGGAACAAAAAGTTCTTCTACGATTTTTTGATTTGGCCAATATATTTGGAGTTATTAAAGTTTTGAAAAATCTGAAAATAATCTAAAAATAAACATCCAAACTCAAATTTATGTGTTTGAACAAGTACTGAACATAAATCTATGATACATTACAACAACAAGAGATAGTTCAAAACGATAATTGACAGATTAAACTACAAATGTTGTTTAAAATGTCTGAAAAATTCACACTTGCGTGTTCAATTTAGCAGTGGCACGCTATTGGCTGTTGAAAATAGCACGTCATTATTTATTTGTTTCATAGTTCGTCATTTGTTTAAATTTAGTTCTAAAGTGCGATATAATGGCGACGAATGATTGTAAATTTTTAAAAAACAAAATCGATGGTGGGGGCAATGGAGGAGTGATAAGAAGATCACGTTTGCATAGATTGGCTATTCGACATGGGTAGAATACGAATCTAAGGTTCTTTTTCGAGCGAGTCTATTTTGAAATAGATCACCCCTCCCCCTTCTTTGGTAGACGAACTCCAATTTCTTGCGGTTTCATGCAACTGCAATTATCAATCTTGGGATTTCTGCGTTAAGTTGCCTGGACTGTAAAATGTTAATGTATATAGACACAGATAGACAGACACGGCTGCAGCGTCCACTTTATCGGTCTCCCAAGGCCGTAAAACCTGCTTATTAGTTAAAATGTTTAGGTTAAAAACGTTTGGCATAAAAGTACCTTTCTTTTAGACATAACTCTTATATCTCCATATCGGCCAGTTAACCTAAAGCAAAAAACTTCCCTGAAATTGTTTTCAAACAATAATAATAAATCGATTTTATTCTCACAAAAAAAATATTTGATTTTCTTAACTACAGTACGACATGCAGGTGCGCTTTCGTTCTAGTGGCGATCTAACGCCATGTCCTACGTAAACGCTGAAAGCGTCTTTCGGTCCGTCCTACCTAATTGGCTTAACGAATGAGAGTGAACGCGTATTATCATAGTCACTATTGCCGCTAAGACGCTGACGCAAAAATACTTGTGAAAATAAGAAACAATTTCTAGAGTATAGGAAAGTTCAGGCGAAGTGCTTTGCACTTTTTCTTTTCGTGAGACATTAGGAAATTCTGGTATAAAATATACCGTCTGTCTATAAAGAACCCCTCCCCCTAACTAACTTTTGAACGACTTGATATTTTACCACAATATTTGGTGTGCTTTAATGGGAAATTAAATACTATTTTGTAGCCAAAAATTAAATTTTGTATCATTCAAAATGGCGACTGGGCGCCATTTTGGAATTTTTTTTAAATAGAAAGGGGGGTCGAGTCGCACCTCATTTGAAAGGTCTTTTAATTCTGCGTCTGATCCTAGAGTTCCAAAAAAAATATTCAGCCATAACAAAATGGCGGATTTTAAACAAACGGACTCACTCAATTCAAAATTGTTTTGATTTTTTTATCCAGTAGTCCACTTTTTCATTTGCAGTACAAAATTTTCCCAGAAATAACTCAGGTGGCTGGAAATAATATGGAAAACGTTATGTTCCAACAAGACGGTGCGCCGGCTCATTATTATAGGCCTGTTTCTGACTTTCTCAACGGACATATTCTTGGATTGGATTGGTAGGTGGGGGCCTGTAGAATAGCCGGCTCACTCCCCAGATTTATTAGCTTTCTTAAATGTTTTTCCATGGGAATATCTGAAATCGAAAGTGTACAGAACCCGTCCAGAAACAATTGAAGAACTGGAGCAACGCATTACAGAAGTTTGCAGAAATATCACTCTAAAAACTTATGAAAATGTAAGGCAGGAATTTCATAACCGACTTTTTATGTGCCAAGAAGTGAATGGTGACCATTTCGAACACTTAATTTAATTTCTTTTTGCTTTAATTCTTAGTTTTTTTAAATAGACTTCTTTATCTTCAAACATTGTCATTTTGTTATGGCTAAATATTTTTCTTTGAAACTCTAGATCAGACGCAGAACTAAAAGACCTTTCCAATGAGGTGTCACTCGACCCCCGTCTCCATTAAAAAAATCAAAATGGCGCCCAGTCGCCATTTTGAATGGTCTATCAACTGTTTTTATGTTTTGTTGACAGTTACAAACAAAGCGTATTTTCTAAATTTAATGACCTAAATAATTTATAGTCGTAGAAAAAGTATAGTCTGTATAACACGTTTGGAATGGCTATTCCGCACTCGTCTTTTTTTATAAACAGAGCTTCAGTTTTGTTTGTGTCAATAAAAAGAGTTAGGTAATGAATCCATTATCTCACTAGTGAGATAATAAACTTCATTACCTAATGCAAATGAATGACATAATAAGTCCTTATCCCAGTAGTCATAGATAAATTAAAATTAAGTTGCCTGAATATTGATTTAGACACAAAATCTATAATTATCTGTCCAAAAACTTAATTAAATTAATTGTTGAGTTTATGATACTACGACGTTAAGTAAGGATGTTAAGTATAGAAGTTTATCGCCAACAATTTTTAAGTAGATACATAATCAAGTACAAGCATTAGAAGGATGGCGGAATGGGGCCATCAAGAACGTGCACAGGCCGGAGGATTATATTTTAACGACTTTTATCCCGGATAATTGGGCCACAGGAGCCCCGTATATTTACCTCAGATACATACGTCACCTGAAAGGGGAAAAGCTTAGAACGATCTAACAATAATGTTAAGGCACGAGAGCAGTTTTTCGAAGATACACGCGATTTATTATTAATTCATGCCCTTTACCGCCCTTTTAAGCTTGTAAGTGGGAGTTGAAAGAAAACCACATTTATAAACAAAAGTGCGATGGAGCGACTAACTGGGTGCTTCTACACACATTTGTTATATCGGTAGAGAATCATATTTTTTGTGAAATGATCTAAAACAAAAACCTGTTTTACTTGATTGTTCCATACTCCGTAAGGATCTCCAAGTTAACTTCAACATTAAAAACTTTAATATGAATTGTTTCGTCAGTTAGATGTCCGTGCAGAATATTTAGTAACTTGCAATTGCGGGTGAATAAGTATTAAATTTAGAACTAAAAAGAGCATATCTCAAACTATAAGGCCCCGCGCTGTTTAGGGTCAAAATTATAGAATCTTTTGTTATGTAGAAAAAACATTTTTCTGCTACAAAAACAATTTGATTCCCTATAAAATAATATTTTTTCGAATTTTTGCATTTTAAAATATTTTTTCGCAGACAAAAATATTTTTTCCTATACAAAATATTCCTTTATATACTAAATATCGTTTAACCGAACAAAAATAATTTTTCATTTGCAAAATGTATGTTTTCGTAGAACAAATTTTTACAGTTAATCATAAAAATCTGTCTTCAAACCGTCTTTAGAAACACATTCAACCTTAACAAATAAAAATCAGTAAACACTGAATGTGACAGATAATATGCAGAACTGTCTGCCTTTTACATCACTAAGCAACAGACGATTTCCGTTTCCTGCCGCTGCCGCTACTACTACAAATGTTTGTTCGGTAAGCAACAAAGACTTCCCCGCTTTTGAAATTATTAAGAATACCCCGCCTAAAAACGCTTGTTTCAAATAACATGCAAAACTAAACAAGAGGCGATTTCCGTTTCCAGCTGCGAGCACTACAATTGCAAATGTTTATTATCTGCTAAGCGACGACGGTTAATATTTGTTATTGTGGGGGTATGAAAAGACTGAATTTTCAACTTAGAGCTCCGTCTGTTGTCTAAATCGAAAGTAACCTAACCTACAAATATGGTTCAAAAACTAAACTACCTCCGTCATCTGTTGACGGATCGATAAAACGGTCCGAAAAACTAAATTCTATTTGCCATCTGTGGCTGGATTGATAAACTGGCTCGAAAACCAAACTCCTACCGTCATCTGTTGCTGAATCGATCCTACGCAGACACCTACCCGAGCCCAACGATCCATTAACTAAACTGTTTCGGCCATCTGTTGCCGGACCGATAACATCTGCCGCCACGTGTTGCTGGAGCGCTCAAACGGTCCTACACAGACACCTACCTGAGGACTTTCAGTTCGTTTTCGGAATCTAAAGAAGCCTAAACTTTAAATACGGTCCAAAAACGAAAACTCCAACAGCCCTCTGGATCGGTCCTACACGCTTTAAAAACTGAACTAAACTACAACCATTTGCTACTGGATCGATTAAACGGTCCTAAACAGACTCACTCATACTGCACCCAGCTACATCCAGAGCTGTGAAATAATTCACCTCACTCATTCCCCGAATTTCGCAGCACCCCTAGCTCTCACCAAAGCACCGCAGCCCCGGATAGACGCCGAAAAACCTGTCTCTTGTCCTGTATTTTTAGTGCTGATTTCAAATATCTATAAATATACAGGGTGTTCCATTTAAAATACAAAAGTTATATGCCGTTGTGCAAAAACAGTAGGCGCTGTTTAATATTGGCATAAGGCATTTTGCGCTATACATTCTCCCATTTAAAACAAAAAAAAAGTTTATTTAGATATCTTTATTAATAACAAAGTTACAGCCTGTGAAGCTATTTACAAACACGCTGTATATTATAAAATGCATTTTCTGAGCCAATTATTATTAATTGCGACAACCTATGAATTTTGACAAAGAGGTTGCATGGGGATGATTTATAGTTTTTATGTTGCAGCTACAATGGTTGTGCAAGCGATTATTTTAGAATAAGCATTTTGTAGGATTTTTCAAGTACAACTGTATAATGCACGTTTTTCTTCAAGGCTTCACATTACTAAGTACGTTTATATAGTGAAAACGAACGGAAAATTCGAATAAAAGGAAATTCAAACATAAATTAACCAAAAATAATATGCGTCCAAATAATTTACTTAAAGGACACGAACTTTTGCTAATATTGTTCTTCTGCTGGCATAAAACAAACACATTTGTTGTTTATTAAGTTTGCTCCTAGCGCGAACGGAATTTATTCAGCACTTTGTTTTTCACAAAAAAGCATCCTAAAATAAAGAGAATCGCTTAGCACGCTCGCGTAAGGAACTGCAACAGAGAGGGGTAGTTATTCAGGTGTAGCAGTAAAATGTGGTGGTCACAAAGCAAGTAGAAACTGCAGGGAACATGCAAGCAAACAGAAGTTATAACACCGAGGAGAGACTTGTGCAGTAGCAAGACGACAGTATATTTAAATTCAAAAGCAACTTTGTTGTCGAGAGGGTTACAAACGTTGGCAAATTACACTCCGCAAATTACTTCGTACACTGAGATAGTGAGATAGAGCTACATGAGAGTGTCGAGAACGTCTGGAATTGTGGAAAATACCTCGACCTCGTTAAATCCGAATAGGAAATTTTTTTTTCAGAGAAGTCATTATAACGTAGGTACCTAAAAGAAAAGCTCTGTTTTGCGCATGGGCAAATATGAAAAGCAATAACAATAAACTTTCATCAGAGAACGTTTTAAGCACCACGCGGAAGTATTCGAGTTTCAACAAAGGAACTGTGGAAAAACGATTTTTCACAGAGTAATGTAAGATTTTGTCTTCCTTTTTCCGCCAAATGTGTCGTTTAACGTGCGGTATATTTGCGCTAAACTTGGTTCGTTCGTAATGGAGTCTTGCGAGAAGGACATTTTGTCGGAGAATGCTCCGGAGTTAGTACTGCTAGAAAAGTGCATTTTCGATAAATTCTTCCGAGTTTATTTTAACGCCATTTCCACTTGAGTTTCCTTGGATGTGAAAACAAATATTTGCCAGGAGCTCTTACCAAAGATGCCTAAGTATAAAATCCACAACCCTTTTATTTTTACAAAAATAAAAATGTAATTTTAAGAACAAATATTTAACCTTTATCATTCAAGAAAAATAGGAAATATCAACTAAGATATCATATATTCATGATTATCAAAAATATCGAATTATGCACATGTCATTACATGTATTTGCTTTATATTTCAATCAAACATGAGTTAATCAAAACAAAGACGAGGAAACGATATTGATCTTTGACAGCGAAAAATTTAATTGTTTCTGCCACCAGAGACGTTCACCAAGGATAAACTTAGGAATAATTTGCTCCGTCTTCCGCGGTTTCATAATGTGATTAATGGGAAGCAAATATTGGAAGTAAATTTTCATTTTCCTACGACGTACAGACAGCTTTCATACAGTCTTTTTAATGTAGAAAGATTGCAAGAACAGAGAGTTCAAAAATTATACAAAAAAGGAATTTTCAGAAATACTACTTAAATGAGCGAAGCTAGTTTAGAAAAAGCAAGACAACTAAAACTATTCAAACATACAAAAAAGCAGAGCTTTAAAATATTCGAAACACTGAACGTGAACAAACATATTAAAAACTTTTAATTAATACCAGCAGAACCCGTGGGCTACGCTCCACGCTTTTTTGGTAACTTATTTTAAAATTATAACGAATATGTTGTTTTGCGCGGTAAAGCGTGTACTTAATGGGTTTACATTGGCATAACTGCGCCAATGCAATTGATTCAATAGAAGAAAACTAATAACATTTTTTTGAAATTAGTGAGTGCACTAATAGTTATTTAAGTAACAAGGAATGTAAAGACGTAATAACATTCGAGGTAGGTAAATACGAGCCGAGGCGAAGCCGAGGCTTGTGGCCTGACGAGAATGTTATTAGTCGATACAGTCCGTGTTACTTATTAAAATTTTCACGCTACCGGCAATGTAAGTAAGCCTACAGGTAGAAATTTAATCATATTTTTAATAGTTATTTAAGTATCAAGGAATGTAAGGACGTAATAACATCCGAGGTAGGCGATACGAGCTGAGGCGGAGCCGAAGCTTGTCGCCTGCCGAGGATGGTATTAGTCGATACATTCCGTGTTACTTATTAAGTTTTTCACGCTACCGGCAATGTAAGTAGGCCTACAGGTAGAAATTTAATCATATTTTTAAAAGTTCGTTTTGACAGCTGTCATCGGAATTATTTTTTAAAAGCCCCATTATTCTAAGTTGTCTGTGCTTGTTACCATATCAACGAACAGTTAAAATCAACATTATTTTCCTAGGAATGTAAGTGACACTATTAAGTTCCGTCGTCAAGGGTAACTAGTACACGACTGTTATCAGCTATTTACGATCCCTGTAGCTATGGATGTAAGGCCTACTTACATTGCCGGTAGCGTGAAAAAGTTTGTTTTGACAGCCGTCATCGGAATTATTTTATAAAAGCCCCATTATTCTAAGTTGTCTGTGCTTGTTACCATATCAACGAACAGTTAAAATCAACATTATTTTCCTAGGAATGTAAGTGACACTATTAAGTTCCGTCGTCAAGGGTAAGTAGTACACGAATGTTATCAGCCATTTACGATCCCTGTAGCTATGGATGTAAGGCCTACTTACATTGCCGGTAGCGTGAAAAAGTTTGTTTTGACAGCCGTCATCGGAATTATTTTTTAAAAGCCCCATTATTCTAAGTTGTCTGTGCTTGTTACCATATCAACGAACAGTTAAAATCAACATTATTTTCCTAGGAATGTAAGTGACACTATTAAGTTCCGTCGTCAAGGGTAACTAGTACACGAATGTTATCAGCCATTTACAAACCCTGTAGCTATGGATGTAAGGCCTACTTACATTGCCGGTAGCGTGAAGACAAATTTAACATTTGACATTAGTATTATAATTTAAGACTGCATATACAGGATGTATCAAATTGCGTGTTAACTATGTGGATCTCGCTTATTTGAAGAGATACGACTACGGTTAAATTACAGAAAAGGTGTGGAATTTTATGACCACTAATAATCTCAAAAGATATTAGACCTAGCTTGCTTAGTTTCTGGATGAACTGGAAAAAACTGAAATTTTGGAATATTTGGTTTTCGGCTATAACTCATTTATCATTTATGTTACATATTTCTAGTTAACGCATTATTAAGACTCTTTTTCATGCTGAATCTAAATTTTTGATCAGATATGGTATAACTGTTATCATTGTTTATTTTCGACTGTCAACTTTTTTTTCTCTTATGGTCGGCATATTATTTTTTTTCATATTTGAATAGAGTTTTTAATTCTGATTTCAACAATGTGTCACACTTTGCATTTTGTTTAAGTTTTGAGCATTTTATTACAGTAAATAAAAATATCATAAGAGTGCCATGGAAAGACCACGTCGTTGAAATTATTTTGAAAAAATTCTAGTAGGCCATGAACTGATGGGAAGTAAAACAAAACACTACTTTTGATTTACTTTGGCCTTTAGATACATTACATTAGGTACGCGAAAATTTCAGCAAACTTTGTTTTGAGCGTAGGCAGCAGGTTAAGTTATTTTTTACAAAAACAAATGAATTTTCAATTTAGCAAAATTTAACAGAAAAAATTGCCTCAATTATCAGAAAGACAGATAATTGCAATTTGGATGATGCTGGAATGTGGTGCCAAAATTAGAAGTTATGCTGAAATAAAACACTTCTAACATTGGTTATAAATTGTTATGTCTTTGGTTACTTGATATTAATGTCTTAATAACAAAATATGGAGAAAGTCTATTTTTTCTTTCAATAGCTGTAACTTAAAAACCAACGATCCCATTTCATTTATGATGCTAGATTTGAATGCAGTTTTTTTGCAAGCTTTCCAACGAGCCCATACCAAGTATAGGTTACTATTTAAAAAATTTAACTCAATGTGGCTAGGGGTGTGGAGGTTGACGTTGGAAAACAAAAGATATCACATACAGATGCAGTTATATTTAAATCAATTTAAGTGTTTGAGCTTTTTTTCAAAAACCAACACGCTACAGAAACACGAATTTTATTCCTTACTTTTGAGTAACCCTGTATAAACATTACCTTAAAATCATCATAAATATTATGTCTCGAGGTTTTATAAAAAGTGGAAAAATTTACTGCAGGTAAAGTAAAAGATTTTTTTCTAATTTTGACATGTAAAGTGTCACTTTTTAAAATTAATTGAAGTTTCGAAATGTCACACTTTTCATAACCAGTTAGGAAAAGTAAAATATTTCACATCTGGTGATGAAAAATTCATTTCAACACCAGTTACGAAAAAAAAACATAATTAAGAAAAATTTAACATTTAATTAATTATAAACATGTATAACACAATTCTTACAGTTAGTTAGGTTAACTCCTGATGATTGGGAAGTTTTATTACTAGAACTTGCTGTAATCTGAGAAACGGAAACGCAATTTGTTTCACCAAGAATATCAGTAGCAATCTTTTTCTTGTTCTGTACATGATGATAGTGCATTTTGTGCGGTCTCTTCGATATCACTTGGTATATCTGAACTTGAATCAGACATTTCGGATATTTTCTAACTCGACACACTTCTGTATAAACTACAAACTGTCAAACAAAATAAGCCTACCTACTTGATTTTCTATACAATTCATGAAATTAATAATTTCCCCGATTTAAAGTTTAAAGAACCTTTCTGTTTATCAAAATTAGAAAAAACCTTGTATGTAACACGTTAGGTAATGCGAATTTGTGTAACTTGTGTGATTTTGCGGGAACTCGCTTCGCTCGTCCCGCAAGCATCTCACTCGTTACACAAAATGATGCATTTCCTAACTGGTTACACAAATAGCTATTAATAAGCCGAAATTACAAGTTTAAGCAATATCGACCATCGGGTATATTTTCTTGCATGATTAAAATTGTACAATAAAAACCAATTTTGTATTGCATCGTGTTTCATTTACAACTGTTTATCAAGCTATATGTTGATCCACCTTATCAATGAACCCTTTGTATTTATAATAGATGATAAAAAAAGCTTATCATGACTGGCTTCGAATTCGCAAAATAGTCTCACTTCATAATTTTTCTAAAAAAAAAAAGACTACGTGTTGAAAACGTCCGAAAATTTATTTGGAATTGAAATTAAACGTTTAGCACATTATTGGTTACATTTGTTGTATTAAAACATTTTATTATTGCTAATTGATCTTATTTTGGAATACATAATAACATAATTTTCGTCTGTTTTGAAATTCGCGGTGGTGACATACGCAATGGAAACCACAACGCTCACAGTAAATTCGGCAAATAAGCTCAGGACAACTCAAAGGGCAATAGAGCGAAGAATGCTAGAAATAAGCCTCAGAGATCATGTTACAAATGAGAAAATCAGACAGTCGACTAAGGTAAAAGATGTCATAACTCGTATAGCGGAGCTCAAATGGAGTTGGGCTGGACATGTCGCTCGACAGGACGAACATCGATGGACAAAACGTATAATACAAGACCCCGACAGTATAAGCGGAGCGTTGGAAGACCTCAGAGACGCTGGCTTGATGACATCAAAAATAAAGCGGGAAGAAAGTGGCACCAACTGGCACAAGATAAGAAAGCATGGAAGAAACAAGGGGAGGCCTATGTCCAGGAGTGGACTATTAGGGGCTGTTGAAAGAAGAAGAAGAATAACATAATTTAGTGGCGAAACTGTGCGGTTTGTTGTAATCGTATCAGCTAAGAAACAAAAGATCTTCAATATCTAAAGCCATCCCTTAATAACGTCTATTTTTAATCAACGATGCTTAACTGTTAACTAAAGGCTGGGGCGTTTGAAATTTTAATTTCCGTTTGCTTGAAGTAGAATAAACTTTTTGCAATTCCAAATAGCTTTCCTTTACAATGCTTTTTACAAGGAGGTATATGTAAAAATAGGCAAAGCGCCTCTTCCTTACACTTCACTTCCCACACTTCAACATTTTTTTTTTCAGTTTTATTAATATTCTAGACGCAACAATTACTGCAAGATGAAAAACACAACACTTTGCAGCTCGCAACGCATGTCATATTGCGACGCCTACCGCTAAAAGACCGCAAATTTTTTCTGCTCAGGAAAAATTCAGTTTCCCTTTATTTTGGGGGAAAAGGTTTGAAAACAACAGATAATGGATAAATGAATCAAGCAAAAAGTGGAGAGCGAGTATCATTGAGGAAAAACACAAATTGCAGCGTGTCAAATGTTAATAGCTCTATTAGTTCACAAAATTTAAGAAAAAGACAATTTTAATAAACAAAATTTTTATTTGGACAGTTTTTTAAGTTTTAAACACGTTTAGACAATAATATTTAGTCCTTTTAGAGCTATATTAGGATACCAAATTTTGTTTGTCGGTTTACAACTTACTTTTGTGTAAACAAAGCGTTAAAGTTAAACAGAAATGTAAGAGCCGTCAACTTCTAAATTTGAAGAATATCTGTGGCCAATTTAGGTAACATTTTTTATGAAAATTTCCAAAATTTTGAAAATATTGTTCACTTCACAGTTTTTATCTTTTTATGCGTAGTGTATCTACAAGGCCATTACGAAACAGAATTTGAACCCGATATGCCGCTTTCGAGCACAACAGGAGGTTAAAATCAAAATTTTCAAAAAACTAGTAGTCCCTATTTTGAAATTGGAAAAATCGAAAAACCTTGGATTTGCCCTCAAGTCTTCCGTCAGATTCCGTTTTTAGACTTGAAAAATTGTTTCCAAACAAAATGCTACAGAAAAAACATGTTTAACTTTTGCTTCCGGTTTCAGATGTTTTTTAACAGCACATATTTTTAAAAACATACATTTTTTTGACTTCCCAGAGATTTAAAAAATGTATTTATACGTTCGAGCTTTACTACGTTGAAGTTCATTTTAATTTATTGTAAATAAAACAATAAATTGAAAAAAATCATTTTTCATGAAATCAATACCAACCGGCTATTAACATCCATAAAGACCTGTTGCAAATAATGTTTTGCTTGGAAAATACTCCGTTTTTTGGCTAGAGAAAATTTCAGGAATCAAAAGGCTAAATAAAGTCTGTTTTTAAGGGTGTGCATCTTTAGGGAGACATTATTTAATAATGGATTATTCAACAATCCCACAGCTGTTCTAATATAAACCAGAAAGGAGTAATGTGTGGTAGTTAGGTAATCTTAACTCGTGTGCTTACTAGCATAAATCAAATGTATTATTTAAATAATGCACCTTACTGGCGAGAGCGTAGACGGAGTAGCACAAAACCGCGCATAAAATGTGCATACAGTGATAAGATATGCGATCATTTTAACCACGGCGTAAAATACGATCCTCTGTGCTCGTCTTGCTCTTCTATTTTCTCAGGTTAGTTACCTCAAAACGTGAATAGGTTGCGTTTAGCAGAAGATCAAGTTAGGATAAGCTCATAATCCGCATTAGCGTCACTGTTTTTAGCGGGCGCAATTTTCCGAACGATAATTTCCTAATTTCTTAAGCTAATGTGTTGATGTTGCCCCGGGTAAAAAGGTGAAGTGTAATGTGGAGAACGTGTTAAGTGTAATGGTGCTGGAAAATGCGATGAGTACTGCTGTTTTCAGGGGGCGCAGACAAATCAGTTAATTAGCTTGCAGCTCAAGACAAGGTTGCGTCATTATTGGGATGCAGTCGCAGAAGACGCGAATGCAATTTTCTGCTCAATTACAGACCGGCACGTATACACAATTCTCTGCTCTCCGATATCCGGGAAGGTTATGTCCCATCCCACAGATGTCTAAGCATTCCAAACACATTTTTAGAAGTTTTCTCTAAAATACAAAACATGCTGAATTCGTTATCCTGTTCCTTTTGCTCCCGACTCGATAACAATCGGAATTTTGTGCTCAAAAGGAATATATTGTTAGTCTCGAAGCTGATATCCAATTTATATCACTTTTTCCTTTTACAACCATATAAATTAAATATTAACTTGTTTCAGTTCCTCGTTGGTAGATTTACTCTATATGCATACTATTCCGTATTCTTAAAATAGAAAAATCGTTGCTAAAACTTAACACCAGCCCCAGAGTGCAGACCACTACACCCACAAATTCAGTGGAACCTGCGCCTTATAAAGACTAGGGATCTGCATTATTACCGGGATAACATATTCAGCATCAAGAGCTTTCTCTAATAATTATTTTCGTTTTCCGTGAAATGACGTGCAGCTGACGAGCAATAATAATAATTGACTATGATTACTTCTACATGGTTTATCCATTTCATATTAAATTGGATAATATCTGAGAATTTTGCAACTATCTGGTCACTATCCGGAAATTAGTTTTAGTGGAAGTAGCTTATGCATTTTATTGACACCAACCACGATTGTACATATAATTCTTTGATTTAATTCACTAATAAATTTAAACTAAACTAAAACATTCTTTGTGCGTTTGAAAAACCTAAAAAAGTTGTAATTTTTACTTCAGTAGAAGTATGGAAAGTTATGATTTCATGTAAAATTTCGAATCTCTTATTTTAACAGGAACATACGCTTTGAGGTCAAAAGATCCAAAAAAAATGGTTTTCAAAAACGTCTTTCTGTGGGTGGGTGTGTGCGTTCGTTCTCCTATATCTCCGGAACCCCTTAAACGAATTTTCTTAAATTTGGTGTGTAAAAGTTTTCTAGTTACAGGTATTTTTTGTAAGCGGTTTTATCCGGAACAGGAATGGGAAACAGATATTGGACATGTTTTTTTTCTAAAAACTCTTTTAAAATGTAGAAAACATTAAGTTGTAATGTATCCTAAAAAATATTTAATGCTTTTTTCGTTTTTGAAAATGTTGACTATAATGTCCGATTACTCAAATACAAAATATTAAATCAATAAAAGTCATCATATTTGATAGCCTTTAATAAGTTGAATAATCTGATGCAAAAATATTTTTAAAAACATGAAAATTGTAATAATGTCAGATTTTCAAAAATATTCAAATTTTCCAAAAATGTTCATCAAAAACTTTCCACGTCGTCTTTTTAAAACTTTGTGTGCCAATGAAGCTTGCAGTGAACTGAACTGAACAAATCTGTTTTTACTAATATTCCAAACTTTACAATGACGCCCGCCCTCCAAGAATTTTTGAAAAATGTTCAATCGTTATAAACTTTAAAAGTTTAAACATTTGAATAGACTATTTGAAGTACTTAATTAAGAGAAAACAATACTTTTTAATATCAACAACGCGTTTTCCGGTAGTTACATGATTTTAACTACGCCTATCAATAACCTCTATTTAAAAAAATTTTTTTATTATTCTTTGCAATTTTTTGATAACTTTTCAAATAAACTATTTACAGCGACTTCCGGTCCGATGTCCGAAGCGCTATATACACGCTTACAGCTACGGTACGACATCCGATTGCATAGGCTATCATAAGTTTAAATTTCCGCTGGGGCATAAACTTTTTTTACTTGTTAACAACAATGTTATTCAATGACTTCTTGACGCGAGAATATTTAAAACATAAACTGTATGGTCATTGTGAAAAGTTTTACAATCATGGCTTACTAGATGCAAATTTGACGTTTTCTTCGTTTGCTCCTAGCTTCCTTATTTATACAGTTTAACAATTCATTTCTGCAGAGGTTGTGTAACGCACAAGGAGTAATGTATCATTAATGATTATCATAGACATTTAACAGAACCTTTATTTCGGTATATAAGTATATAAATATTTTGATTATAACTACATACACTTCACAAAAATGTCAAAAAATAGAAAAGATCATGAACCCATTCCTACAAGTAACCCCCCCCCCCCCCCCCCCACGGCGATACAGGATCCTGTTCATACATAACGAGAACGTTACAGCCCCAAACAGCGTTTGAAGAAAACTAAAGCTAACAAATAAGTCTCCAGAAATAAATAAAAGCAAATGTACGTGTTCTTTTGTATTAATAAAAATAACTTTATGTCTAAAAAGTCTTTCAAACCTGGGCTGCTATGGATTGTAAAACGCATGTGTTTTTATTGTTTACTTTACTGTAATTGAATGATAACTCCTAGGATACGAGATATGTAAACATGTCCATAACAACCGGGGCGTAATGAGAGGGCGTAATCAATTCATGACGCCCTCAAAAAATTATTTTACTAAGGACAACTAGTACAACTTGTAATACAAAGAATTAAGCTGATTTTCCAAAATAAAAATTACTGTTTTCAATTTTTTTCAAAAATGTAACACTTTTGTTAGAAAGGTCTTCAGAAACGTTTACATATTCATTTCCAGGTGCGTATGATAATGATGACGACGGTTCTAGTTGTTCCAAATTGGATGTAACCCTAACATTAACAGAAGTATCTGTCTTATTAGTTTGACAATTAGTTTTTGAAGTTTCTCCTTCAGATGAAGTCATCGCACTTGCAATCATGCTGGAAATACGGTTTTTCGAAATTATGCTTTCTTCTACGTAACTCTGTGCAACCGTATTACTCTTTCATTTTCCGTGCATTTTGAGTGTTTCAAAACTAGCTCCTGCCTCAATCAAAAGAGTGGATGACGTTCGCCTCAAACGGTGACCCGTAAACTGATGAGGGTTTTCTAATTTTAAGTATTTGGCAATTATATTTGGGACACTTCCTTCCTACAGGAAAAATCGGCGTTCTTTCGTTTGCTTTGGTCTTAGTGCCATGTATTGTCGAACTAACTTAAGAGCATTTATTTCTTTTCCTCTACAATTGTAGAACCTTTAGACGTACCTGTTTTAGTCTTTGGCACTTTTACAATTACAACAGATCCTTTATCAATTATATCGTCAATACACATTTTGACCATTTCATCTCTTCTTAAACCACCAAAAATTCCCATGACCAAAATTACTTTATGTAAAAGATAAAAGTCGTCAGAAGCACCTTTTATGAATGCCAGAACTTGCTCTCCTGGTAAAACCTGTGATTCTTTGATATCTCTTCGATTTGACTTTTAAGGAGGAAATCAATTGATTGTAATTTGACATCTCAATTTTCATCTTAACTATAAAAGTTGATTTCAAAAGTGAATGTTTACTCCATAGCGACGTAGGAGTGTATTTTCCAGACTAAAAACATAATTAGACAATAATTTTACGTATGAATATATGTGAAACTTACCAATTCGTGAAAGTACGCTAATAGTACAGTCTCATTTACGCTCGCTATTTCATGTTTTGATTGCCATATCCTAAAGGTTTCGTACTCTTTTTCATATCTTGCTTTCGATTTAAACGGTAGCAAACTTTCCGTTGCTGTTTGAGCATTTTCTTGTACACATTTTGGTAGCGTATTCATAATTGCAATTCAAAAACAAATTTGACAATTATAAGTAAACAATCTGTTTTTGTTTCATAGGCTACCAGATATTGTATTTATGTAGGTAAAGCGTACACAAAGATGCTAATTCTTTGTTTTTTTTTAAAGAACAAAGTGAACAATAAAATCTTGTATGCACCACAGCGTCACCGAATGATTACGCCCATCGAACGATATCCATCTCTCGGGCTAAAACCCTCGAGCAGGATTTCATCGTTCTCCGGGCGTAATCATCGTAGTAACGCCCTTGGTGCATAAATAGCTATTTCAGTCATATCTAAGTAATTCTTTTCACATAAGTTAAAGTCAATTTAAATTTAAACGATTTTATTCTGGAAGGTAACAGTTTCAGTCTTATAATAATTTTAATAAAATATTGTTTTTACTGGTATTTTGCTTTTCAGTAATAACCACAAAACTTAAAACAATTTTCAAATAACCCTCATAAAACATCTGCTTAACAGACTTTTTGTTTTAGGTTAGATTGTATTAAGATAGTAAAGACATGCGTTTTACAATCCATAGCCGCCCAGGACTGAAAGACTCTTTGGACACTCGTTATTTATAAAATATACAAGAGATGTACACTGCTCCAAGAAATTAGCGCATCACTATTAGAATTTGATTTTTTATGTGTTTTACACATAAGGGGTTGTATTTATGGCGTTGTTTTGTTAAGATGAGATAAAAATCATTATTTGCGTTAGAAAAAAACATTAAAAAAGGCAATTGTTTTCTCAAAAATTATTTTTTATTGATAACTACAAAAAGTGACAAGCTTAATACTACTTATGCTACTACAAACAATGAAATAAACAAAGAAATTGTAAACAAAATGGTATTCAGTATTTTGTGTTACCACCTCGAGCTCGAATAACTGCTTCACATCGTCTGCTTATGCTTAAACTTAATGATTGTATCTCATTTTGTCTAATTACCTCCCATATGTTGGTCAGATGATTTGCCCACTCTTCCAGATTGTTTGGCGGATGTTCCAGGTTTCTCACTCTCCTTTTTAACTTGTCCCAAAGGTGTTCAATGGGGTTTACATCCGCACTCTTTGCTGGTCAGTCATGGGTGCGAATGCCACCTTCTGCCAGATAATGATTTACTATAGCAGCTGCGAGCGGGCTTGCATTATCGTGCATTAAGAGGGCATTATCTCCAAGGATTGGCATAAATGGCATAACCTGAGGTTCTAATATACTGGTAATATACCTGTGAGCATTGATAGTCCCACCATTAATGACCACTAGTTCCGTGCGGGCAGGGCATTTAATGAAATTCCACTCCAGACCATAACAGAACCCCCATTAAATAATGTTGTTGGGGCTATGTTACATTGGGCGGAACGTTCAATAGGTCGTCTGTATATTCGTGTCCTACCATCACAGTTGTACAGACAACACCTGGACTCATCAGTGAATAGAACTCGTGCCCAGTTTTCTGGTTGCCAGTTTACATGTTCTCTGGCAAAACGTAATCTGGCTCTTCTCGGTGGTCTGCTGTCAATTTTGGACCCGTTGCAGGTCTTCTAGCTCTTAAATTACCTTCTCCAAAACGTTTTCTAATTGTTTCTATACTTAGTTGCCGTTGATGTGTCTCTATAAGTTGTACTTGCAGCTTACGGCAGGTTGTGAACCGTTTTCGTAGAGCCCGCATTAGCAAAAATCGGTCTTCAAGTGCAGTTGTAGCACGATTTCTACCTCGCCCTTGCCTTCGAGAATGATTTCCAATAATTTTGTATCGTTGTAACACTCGTGATACCGATGATTGATTGCAGTTTACCCTTTCAGCTATACGCCGTTGACTATAACATCCTTCAACTAAAGTAACAATTGTCGCACACTGCTCACGAGTTAAATTTGCAAAATGATGATCCATCTTTAATATTAAACAGTTAAATTCTCAAATTCAAAGAAAGCAACTTCTAAATTTTTAAAAAAAGATGTTATTACGGTAAAGAGAATAACGTTACTTTGACAAATTTGAGAAATGTTGAATTATTCTTTTGTTTTATGTAAAATAGCATTGCCATACATTCATATATTTATTCATATATAATACCACGAGTGGTCAAATTTTGCCGGAAAATTTTTTGATTGTTACGAGCGTTTGTTGCCTAGCAATTTATCGAATGACATTTGTCAAAAAAATCACGAGCCGTCAGGCGAGTGATTTTTAATGAGTATCTGTATATAAAATACTTAATCACTTTAACAATATCTAATTATTTAAACCTTATACGTATTTCGGCATGTATACATGCCATTGTCAAAGGTTATATGAAGGTAAACAGTTAGTGTTGTTATAGCAATAGAACTTTTTTACTTATCTTGGTAATCGTCTGCAGATGACTTGATTTCTTATTCCAAAATGTCCAGTAGAGGAGAATTTAACAGATCAATTTGCTCATTCATTAACGGTACAGTTTTTAAATGTTTGTGAATTTCAAAAGCTTCTAGTATATCTAATTTACGTTTATCATCACAAAAGTGTAAACATTTTATGGTGTTATTAGATGTCATTGAATGATTTTGTTCTAGTAAGTGTTTAGCGTAATTGGATTTATGTGGGTGTTTGTATTTGTAACAACGTACGTGTTCTTTATACCTAATATCAAAATTTCTAATTGTCTGGCCTATATAAACCGAATTACAATGCGAACAATTTAATTTGTAAATGCCCGATTTTAACAAATCGTCTGTTTTTGATTTTGCATTAAACAAAGTATTTAAGATGTTCCTAGTTGTTTTAAAGCTTACTTTATATTTATTTGTTTTGTTTATAATTTTAGCAATTTTTTCTGATTTCTCACCAAAATATGGGATCGAAGCATATTTAATAGTATCGAACGAAGTTAGGATATTCGGATAAATTTTTTGAATGGCTAATTTATAATCTTTTTCTTTAATTAATGTATCAATAAGTTTAGTATTATAACCATTACTGTATGCAATTTGATTAATAATTGAAATTTCTCTATTATAATTAATTTTATCTAAAGGGACCGTCAAAGCCCTATGTATCAGGGACCTGTATGCTGCTAATTTATGTGTTTTATGGTGACAAGAATCGTGTGGTATTGTAATGTCTGTTTGTGTAGGTTTTCTATAAACTGAGTACTCAAATTTATTAGTTGAATTAATTTTTATGTTTAAATCTAAAAAGTTAATGGACTTATTAAAAGATGAAAATCAAAAGCACGTACTACCAACATAAGACAATACACAAAGGAACATGGATGTCACCTGATGGCAACACAGTAAACCAAATTGACCATGTGCTAATCGAAGAAAAAAATGAAGGTTGCATTAAAAATGTGAGAAGCTATAGGGGGCCAGACTTGGACTCTGATCACTTTTTTGTAGGAGTAAAGCTGAAACAGATAGTACCAACAAATAACACAAAAGCGAAAAGAAAACAACAGAGACTAGCAAGAATAAATCTACAAGATGAAGATGTAAGAGATAAGTACGAGAAGGCAATAGAAGAATTGTTAATGCAAGAAGGAGAAAGCCAAGACATTGAAGAAAGAATCGCATCAATTGAGAAAACCATAAAAAGTGCAGTGAAAAAACAGCCAATGAGAAAAGAAAGGAACAAACAGGAATGGTACGATAAAGAATGTGAAAAAGTGGTAAAAGAAAAGGAAAAAGCAAGGAAAAATATGTTACAAGTGAAAACTGTTGAAAATAAGCTGAAATACGAAGAATTAAGAAGGAAGTGTAAGGCAACATGTAGAGAAAAGAAAAGAAGTCAGAAAATTAAATGGTTAGAAGCGATAGAAGAAAATTATAGAAATAAAGAAATTAGAAACTTTTATCAGGGAACAAAAAAAATGAAACAAGGGTATCAAACAAAGACAATATTATGCAAAGATAAAGAAGGAAATTTGATAGGAGATCAGAAAGAAGTGACCGAAAGATGGGCAGAATATTTTGAAAAACTGCTTAATAACCAACAAAATATGGAAAGGTTGACGGAGGAAAGGCCCGTGATACAAGATAATGATTGCAATGAGGAAGCTCCTGAGGACGATGAAATAATAAAAATAATAAAACAACTAAAGAACAATAGAAGTCCGGGTGCCGATGAAGTACAAGCTGAAATGATTAAATATGGAGGTACCAAACTACAGAAACTGATATGTGAGCTAATTCAGGAAATATGGAACAAAGAGGAAATGCCTAAAGCATGGGATGAAGCAATAATATGTCCGTTATACAAGAAGGGGGACAAACAAACCTGCGACAACTATAGGGGAATCGCGCTGTTGAATGTTGCATATAAAATCCTAGCCACTTGTATCAAAAACAAGATGTCTAAATATGTTGAGAACGAACTGGGAGAATATCAGTGCGGGTTCAGAAAGGGAAGATCGGTAGTGGACCAAATATTTGTACTTAAAGAAATACAAGACAAAAGTTACCAGCATAAACTCCAGACACACATATTATATATCGATTTTAAACAAGCGTATGATAACATCATAAGAGACCAGCTCTACCTGGTACTGAACGAGCTTGGAATACCTAGTAAGTTGATTAGGCTGATAAAAATGACCCTGCAAGATACAACAAACATGGTAAGAGTGAATGGAGAGGTGACAAGAAAATTTACAGTGAAGAACGGATTAAGGCAGGGGGACCCTCTCTCAGCGATGTTGTTCAACGTAGCTCTCGAAAAAATTGTAAGATCAAGTGGCATAAATGGCCGAGGAATCCTATATCGTAACCGACATCAATGCCTCGCCTTTGCAGACGACTTAACAGTACTAGCGAGAACAAAAGAAGAATTAAAGAATGCAGCAAAGAAAATAATAATAGCGGCACAAAACATGGGACTTGAAGTTAATGAAACTAAAACTAAATATATGGTATGGAATGACATGCCTTACGATAACAACAGTACCCTAAAGATAAAAGTAGACAACAACAAGGAATACAGTTTCGCAGAAGTGGAAACGTTTACATATCTGGGAACAACAGTGACGAGGAAACCGGGTAGCAGTGAAGAGATCGAAGCAAGAATAACAGCAGGAACAAAAAGTGCACATGCAATGAAAAGTATAATTTCGGGGCATATGTTTTCCAGATCAGTGAAACTGCGGGTGTACAAATCAATTATAAGACCAACTGTTACCTACGCGAGTGAAGTGTGGACTCTAAGGAAACAGGAACAAGTAAGGTTGAGCGTGTGGGAAAGGAAAATGTTGAGAAAGATCTATGGTGGAAAAAGTGTAGAGAGGGGATGGGAGAGGAGAACGAACAGAGAAATCAGGGAACTTTATGATGATGCAGATATTGTGGGAGTTGTGAAAGCACAAAGAATTAGATGGTTGGGCCATTTAACAAGAATGAGCGAGGAGAGAACAACCAAAAAAATATGGTCCGCGGAGGTGGGTGGAAGACGAAGACGTGGAAGGCCCAGAACGCAATGGAGGAATGAGGTGCAAGAAGACCTGACCTACCTAAATATCCGAGAGAATGGGCATCAATCGTACAACAAGCCAAGGGCCTACAAGGCCCATAGTGCTAATATATATACTAGTGTTACCCCAGCACACAATGCACTGACAGACAGCGTTGACAGAGAACCGGCGAAATGTCAAGTCACGTGATGCATTAGTTCCAATAATGACACGCGACGTTATTGTAGATGGAGCCCCAAGTGACGCGCGTCTAGCCGACCTTCATATATATTATAAATTAAAATAATTATTATTAAAAAATCGACGTAGAATAAAAATATAAAAATGTTTCATGTTCCATCTGTGGATAGAGACCTTTCATGTTAAAAAAAATGGTCCAAATTGGTGAAGCGGTAGCCGCTGGAGGAACCGGAGAAAAAAACCCTTTGTGCTTTTATATATGTATGGATTATCAGATGTAGTAGTAGTTTCAATGCCTCTTAAACTATGAATTAAGTTAAAATGATGTTCATTGTCTAGTTGAAGATAAGGTTTGAGGGAATGAGTATGGGCATGGCCAGTGATTTTTATTAACTGCTGTTCACCAATAATGCCTTGTTTAGCTAATGATGACACTGCCGAAGCACGATGGGAGTGGTTGGTGATTTTCAAGCGCTTCGTTTCTAGTCCAACGTTTTTTGCCGATTCTCGTGTCCATTTGGATAAGGTATTGATACCTATTGGCGAGTCTTAATACCATTTTCCATTTTTCCAGTTAGTATTACTACATAAAAATAACCTATCTGACTTAATTGTCAAGCCACGTTTTTCTAGCAGCAATTTTAACAAACGAACAGGGCAAAGGCTCGGGTTGTCAGTATTTTTATTATTATAATTAACCACTTGCTGTTTGTCAAAGTTTTTGATCCTCCTTGTGCGGTTTTAGAGAAAACTGGATTGTATTCAATTCTTCCAGTCCACATTCCGTTAGTATCTATTTCATCCCTGAAGTAATGTATTTTACAGTGGACAGCTTCATTACCTCTCCATGCTAATTCAAAAAAACATATATGAAAAAATTTTCTCTGCAAACCTTCGGGATGTTCTTCGTTCCATGAATTTGCCATCAACTGTATGTCTTTCAAAGATAGAGCTTGGGAACTGACCATTCTCTTATCCTCACACTCTTGTAAAGATTTTCGTTTGGCATCTCTTGCTTTTCTTGCTGATTTGAACAGTATGTCAGTAAATGGATCAATTCTCCGACCATATTCATTGAAATATTTTTCCTGTAACCTCTTTGCCGTGGAATTCCATATTGTTTTAACACATGATTCTTTATAATCCTGACCGTTCTTTTTCTTCATATTAAAGCCCCAGTCTTGAAGGATATGCGCTAGTTGCTTTCCTTCTGTATCCGCCTGTAACAAGAGCTTCTTTAATAATATAATTATTAATTTTCGGACTCTACCTGTAACTTGTAGTTTCTTTCCCCGCAGAACTCCTGAAACTGCGCCCATATGGACGCTTGAGTTTTAACAGTATTGCGTGGTGTTACATTTGAGATCGCTTTTCTATGTTTTCAATAGAATTATCACCGAATCGATTCATCATTTCAGGCAGTTTAAGAAAATCAACAACGTTGCTAAGGACGCTCTTAAAACGTCAAAAATTTTTCATTTATTAAAAGTCGCATAGTTACTAATATACTAAATGTGATTGGATATAAGGCTTCTATAAAATTCGGCGATTGGTTTTTTTTGTTTTAAAACCATGTAGTTTGCCCTAATTCTACTTTCTGATTGGTTTATAAATTCATGAATGAAATAGTCATTCTAAATATCATTTAAATGCATAGGTTGGTTTGTGTACTAATCTATAAAACACATAAAAAAATCAAATCCTAATAGTGATGCGCTAATTTCTTGGAGCAGTGTAGTAAAGGAAATTATAAAAAAACATGCAGAAATTTAAATAAAAAAGAAAAAAAATCGCCTGGCGTGTCTCGAGTTCCAGAAACTAAATTTAGTAAATAGTAATGCTAAATTTACTAGTCCGAAAAGCATTTCGTGCGTGACCTAGAAAAAACCCCAAGGATTAGAATAGTTGTGTAATTGGAACTCGAAGCCTTTGCGTTACGAAATGGTTTAATTTCCGCTTGGAAAAAATATCTTGATTGTTAATTCGGAGTGAAAAATTTCCAGTGACCCTCATACTTAAGTTTGAGTAGTACATCGAACTATGAACCAAATTCGAGCAGTGCTGTAGTAAACGCAGTAAAAGCTCAGACGAGACAGTCTGGCCCCGACACAACTGAAATAGTCTAGGAAAAATCGTTTTCCATCGCTGCAGACTTCATTCCTCACCGCCTTAGCGAAGGCACATAAACAACAAGGACAGGAACCTCTGTGGTGTCGCTGAATCCGCAAAAGGACTGCTCTAGAAATATTTTCCAGGACTGTGGCGGCGGCACGCGCAAAATACATGGATCTCGTAACTCGCATACGAAGGACTTTACTCTGACGTCCTCCAGCAATCCTACATGTGGCAGACTTCATTTTTCACGCAAGAAAGAAATTCGGAGCTACATACTTTCAGAGAAATTGCATGGAAAGATGGGTTTTACATATATGAAAATTTCAAATTTATTAACGGAATAAAAACAAGAGGTAATTTTTTGAAAATTAACTAGGTTCGCAGAGTAGATATCCTCGTTTCGCAGTGCAGATATCGATTGAGCTGTAAAATACTGACGTGGAACCAAGGTAAGATCGGGGATGTGGTGGGTAAATTTAAGATCCAAGTTCCGGCAATAAACTATGGAGAGGTCACCCAGTACAACCGTGTTTATGGCCTCAGAAAACGGCTAACTGATGACTAACGTGTTCAATTAATCAATCGATGAGAGCGTAAAATACTTCAAATAACTTTTCGATAATTGGTTACATAAAATGTTTTATACACTTTTGGATATGGTTTTTCTCATTTTAGAAGCAGATTTTTCTCAAAATCCTCCAAAGCGATAACAAACATTTCTTACGGGAACGTCTTTATCACGGAAAAAGTTATGTTTAGAAAACTGCATCACTGAAATCCCAGAGTTTTAAAAGTTTAGAACAACAGATAAAACCGTACGTCTGCAAGAATACAATTTCTATCTAACCTAACTGCAAACATTACTAATTATCTTGGCGTACCTACAGCAATGCAGCGTGGTATCAGCGGTCTGTGAAATATCGTCGTCATCATCTGCAAAGCTTTAAGCGTTTTTCTATTAAACTATGATTTATGTTAAAATACGATGAGTTGTTTGTTTAAAATAGAGTTTTTCCATGATTTTTTGACACCTCCAATGTTTCCATTTTAAGACACACAATTTATTTTTTTGAAAATTCGCAGGTTACTCGAGATTCCTCAAAGTAAGCAAAATTTTTATTAACGCATAAAATTTTCTATACGCCCTTCGCTTTAGACCACATAAAATTCTTTATTGACGGATAAAATTCCCTGTCAAACAATCAATATAAAAGAAAGGTTTTCCAACTCACTACAGACAAAAATCAATATGTGTGTACCTACTTAAATAGTTTAGACTTTCAAAAAGTCAGATAATAAAACTTAAATAACATAAAACAAAAATCCAATTTATGTTGAATACTTAAAAAACAGTAATATTGTACAAGAAAGGCCATACCAGGAATGTTGCATTAATAAATACGATAAAATTTAGATTAACACTGTCTCCCTGGACTCACGAATACGGATATTGACGAGGCCTGCCTTATTGTGGTGGACTGATACACAATTTTTTCGCGCTAAGAGACAAATTCAAATTTGGCTACTGAATAAACCCAAACAATTACTGAATAACCCATCGCGGAGGAACGGTAACTACTCACGTTGTCAGATGCATTACGGAAAACCAACAGCTTCATCTTATAGCTCTTGTGCTAAATAAAAAAAAACCTTTTATTCTTTGACCCTGGAAGAAAAAGTAGACTAAAAAAACAAAATAAGCCAGCACTATATAATAAACGAAGTAATAACAGAAGAATCGATTTAATTTACAAACAAAAATGTTTAATGAGTATCCCTTAAAATTTTGCTCCTTAATATTTTTGTTCAATTTAGTTCAGTTAATGTATTCAGTATTGTATGACATAAATATTGTCTACCTATGACCGTAGACCACCTTTCGCCACTATTTGCCTTTCACGATGCGATATCGATCCCAAACAATCAACCATGAATGCACATACCACCACAATTCATAAAACAGAGTGCATCGACAGCACCAACTATGCATCAATAAAAATTTTATTGTTTAATTTATGGTCGTAAAAGTCACCCCGTAAATATACGACTAGTAGTTCCTGGTAATTTCATTTTATCTTCAAATAATACATATATTCAGTGTAACTCTAATAAAATGTAACATTTCAACATAAACAACAACGGTCCAAACATTTAATCTTAAGCTACACCAAAGTCACAATTTTCATACAACTAATGCTGGCTATTATAACAGTGAAGTGATTAATAAATACAATAATGGTCCAACGTAAGGTCCATAAGCAACCCCAAATTTCTACTTAGTAGTGCCTCCATCGAAAACCCTTAATTTATTTAACAACATGTCGTTTGAATTAAGTAGCGGTTGTTTTGTAATTGATTGAAGTACGAAGCTGAGTCCCAAGCTGTACATTTATAGTCGAATGATGTGCAATGCATCCTCCATCTCAATGTAATATTTACGGATAAAGGCTGACAAGTGGTCCAGTGAACCAGTTTGCAATTTGGGAAAATAAATTTATCATAGACCCAGGACGAGCGGACATGCAAAGGGACTTAACCGAAACGGGCAGACCGGTAGGTGTCGGCAAAACCGCATCGGAATTGTAAATGTCTCGGGGCGATTTGTTACCGAGAACCAACAGCACTCGCATTTCTCGCATATTCATTATCCGCTGCCGCCCCCGTTGTTTTCAAGAAATACCCTTAAAAAAGTTGCCGACAAAAATATAAATAATATACGCGCGAAATAAAGTTTGACGAGTAGTAATTCCGTAGTCTGCTGGTTGTAAATTCCAACTCATTTACTGTTTATGCCTCGTTCATGCTACGCCACTTGGTTTACGATGGGACGTTCCAAACCTCCTTGCTAACGCGTTTTTTATATGCCAGGATAAAGTTATATAGACATTCACCAGACGTGTTCCTAAACGATTTTTGTTTCCTTTGTGTCCAGTAATTGGAAACAAGAAAGATTAGCTAAAAGCAGTGTCCAGATATCATAAGCTCTTAACGCTTCCTATATGTCTTAAGCAAATGGCTAATGCAGGAATTTTTCTATGTATATGGCCACCCTACTTCTGTTGCGAACTCTTATCACCGACGCCAAAGAGTAGACTACTACAACTAGCAACAGCGCTGCCACATATTTTTTGCCTCTTGTAGCGCAAGCAGTCAAAAACTGCCACAAGCAAACCGCGAGAAGCACATAATAAATATAAAAAACAAAATAACGAGGCCTGCAAGGTTTTTTCCCGACTGCTGAAAAATATACTGCAACTCGGCAGTGGCGGTTCTTGAATTCCAAAGGAAGAGGTTCTTCAAAGAGAATGACCCAAAAAAAGATGCGCCGCAGGCGAAGATTTGGCGTCAAAGTAAAATGTGCGAGATTAGCAAAAAAAATTGTAGTTCACTGCAAATTCTACCGGCTCAGAAATTTTAAACATAATGGCGTGAGCAGTTTTTAAGGAATAATCTTTAATTTCCAGAAATATTTCTGCATTACTTGATTATACTTATTAAAGGCTATCAAATAATGTGACAGTTTGTATTGGTTGGATATTTTGTTTTTGAGTAATCGGGCATTAAAGTCAAAATTTTTAAACATTCCTAGCGGTCTTAGTTTTGAAGATATAGCATTGGAGAGAAAACCATTTGATTTGGCCAAGGGATTCGGTCAAAGGGTTCTAGAGATATAGGGAAATGAATATAAGGTAGGTACCAAATAGCAATGTCGTACGGCAGGCAGGGCAGAGTAGATAAACAATCAAGAGAATCGCCCCGTTATTAATGTTATTAAGTCGGCGGTTTGCGATACCGTCTCGTGACCCCCATGGTGTCAACATGAATTCTATTAGTCTAAAATATAGCCAAAAAATATGAGTAGCCGATAGTAAAAAATAACCACCGAATCGTGTTAAAGTAGGTAGTGAGAATGGCAGTAAACCGCTAAATTTGGCAACACTGCCTAGAAATGTGGCAAAACTTTTCTATATGTACTGACTTGAAATATGTATAACGTTGCAAACTTCACATAGAGACTACCCACAGTTTTGTATCTATTTCGAAATAAGGCAAATTCACAAATGCACCTACCTAGTGCATCTCATCAACATCGTCCTCGTAGAGCTGATTGTTGGCCCTTCGCTGTCGACAGAAAACTATTTTTTAATTGAACTTAAAAGTACAAATTTCATAAATATTACCTACAGTTCACTTAAATCCAATACAAGGCCAAAGATGCTAAAGTGTCAACTTCGAGTGGACTTTCCCGTACTAATAGTTACCGTATTTACAAAAGTGCAAATTTTATAAATATAACGTTGTACATTTCACCGTGTTAAATTTTTAACAAGACGAAATATATAGCCAACCCTCCATTCCATCCATACTTCAACTCCTTTATTACAGCTGTCAGTTTGTGACGCCAGCAATAATGATGTTGAGGATTAGTAATCATGCTCAGGTCATAACTTGCCCAAGACCAAAACTTTTTGTGAGAATTTTTTTTAAATTACTGATAATTGGAATTTACATTATCTACGGTAGGCAACCAATCATAAATTCGTCGGCTACAAAATTAGAGGAACGTGTAGGGGGACGTGTAGCCCCACCAAATATAAAATTTTCTAAAAACTAACATTCAATTTTAGCTCTACTAGTCAAGATGAGTAATTCTTCTTAGACAGAAGTTACTTATTGTTTCCCGTTTAATAAATTAAGGGGTACCAATTTTCGATTTAAAAAGATTCATAGAATGGGCCACAGTGAAATTATAGCCTTCAGCAAAAAACCAAACTGTAGCCAATCTTTGATTCTAGCAGCCTACAGAGTTTTAAAAAACTCGTGTTGGCAGTTTTAAAAAAAAGTCTATTTTAAAAATTTTCAAAATTTTGAAGAAGCGCCATTGCGATCGTCTTTAGATTTTCAAATTAAATTCGTTTCATCGTATACTACCCACAAAGGGCTCTTAAACAAGTTGGTCCCGATCAGAGAACTACTTTTTGACTAAATGGGCATTAAAGTCTAGATTTTCAAACAATCGTAGCGGCCGCAATTTTGAAGCTAGAGTTCGGTAAAAAAGTTTTTGATGTGTCTTCCGTTCTTCTCTCAGATCTTAATATCTATGATTATTTTGAAAAGCTTAACCAGAACTATAATTTTCGATATACCTCTTCATTTAAAATTTCATCAAAATCGATACAGTACTTTCGACGGTAGACGCTTCACCCAACCACAGAAAGACATTTTTTGAGAAACACTTTTTTGGGTTCCTTGAGCCCCAAAACGTGTATTTCCGTTAAAATCTAGATTAAAACAGTCTGTAATCAACACATCTGTGCCAGTTGTAATCAATAGGAAATTTGTGGAGTAGACAAACCTCCCCATCTCCTCTTTTCACGTAAATTAACAAGTGTGCAAAAAGTCCTTCAGTCCTGGGTGGCTATGGATTGTAAAACGCATGTCTTTACTATCTTGATACAATCTAACTTCAAACACAGCGTCACACATTTAAGATGACATAATTGTTGACTATTGTGAAAATAAGATTACACAATAGTTATTTATGTATTAAAGACGTAAAGTTACGCCCCTGGTACATACACAACTTTATGCACGGATTTAGATTTTTTAATTTAAAAATATTTCTAAAATAAATGAAAATATTTATAAAATAAATTGAATTTTCCACCCACATCTAGCGTTGCTTTGATTAAATTTGAGATTTGAAGCGTAACTATGGTAGCGGGTAAACAACGGTAGCCGTATTACCTAAAATCTCAGTTTGCAAGTGTTTAAACTGTTTCTGTTAGGTATGATATCGTTGTTTGACGTTTCATTATAGCCCATGGGCAATAAAGAGGTCCATGGGCTATAAAAAGACGTTTATGACAAAGAAATTCGTGTATAATAGACTATTATGAACCAATACAAAGTATTTGAAATGATCTTCAAACTTTCTTCGTAGCAACTCGTTTAAAACTCGAGAATTGAAAAATAACCGGGAAAAAAATTATTCAAGCTTCCTGCGGAGCAACTTGGGTTTCTTTTGCTTAAGAAAATTAAATACGGTGCCATCGCCCATCAGGAACAATTTTCAAGCAAAACTAACATTCGTTGTCATTCAACAAGTTTTCGTAATTTTTGCCAAATTATTTTTTAATTCACGCATGGTATAACTGTTGAATAAATTTCAGCAAACTACTTATTTGTTTTATCGGTTACTTATAAGTCTAAAAAGGTTTTGTCAGGTCGATATATTTTCGTGAAATAATTTAATCATACTACCACACGTGAATTGAATAATAATACCGAGGAAAATTACACTCGAACTTCTTGCATAGCGTAGTTTGTTGTGCCTAAGAAAATTATTCTCGGCTATGCTAAAGTCAGTTCATTCCCCGTGAAGGGGCGGGCCACTATAGGGGTCTTTTGGGCTCCGCATCGGAGTCCTAAGCCCGCCCCTCTTCAGCCAAGTAAGGATGGGTTAGAACAAGGAATTTGGATAAAGGAGAATTTCCGCGGAAAGTACTGTCCTAGTATTCACCTTTTGGCTCAGGAAAACCCTAAGGCAGGGCAGTCAGCTGTGCCGGGAATTGAACCCGAATGAAAGGTGGACGCGTTAACCGCGGAGCCACCTCTCTCGTTGAACTATATTGGCAATCATAATCAATTTAATTTTGTTAGTTAGAAATTCTAATACAATAATTTTAGTTTCCACATTAGATGTATACAGGATGTATCAAATTGTGTGTTAACTATGGGGATCTCGTTTATTTGAAGAGATACGACGAGGGTTAAATTAGAGAAAAGTTGTGAAATTTTATGCCCACTAATAATCTGAAAAATAAAAAATCCGAAATTTCAGTTTTTTTTTAGTTTTTTTCGGAAACTAAGCAAGGTAGCTCTAATATCTTTCTAGATTATTAATGGGCATAAAATTCCACAACTTTTCTCTAATTTAACCATGGTTCTATATCTTCAAATAAGCGAGATCCCCATAGTTAACACGCAATTTGATACAACCTGTATAGTTCTACATTAATTTTTTCTTACAACTCTTTCAATTACATAACAATATTTACTTTTTCTCGCTTATGTACATTTCGTTTTATTTTTAACCCTCTTTATTAAAAGCGTGCGTCGCAAGGTTGCGTCTTATCACGAACGCTTAATAATGCACTAACCTAGTTCAACCTACATACTTTGAATATTTCATGGCTTTAGTTTCTGAGCTGTTTGTAGTTCCTCGCACAATTATGTTGTTTCCAAAACTTGTATGAATTTACATCTCTGTTGGAGTGTGATTATGTCAGGCTGTTATTGTTTATGAAATTTGAACAGTTTCATATAGAAATTTATTGTCTTTTCACTGTTAAGATTTCCACAAGAAATATAAAATATTTTCGAAACATTTAGGTCAGCTAGAAAAATCTAAATCCTTATCTTAATATATTTCATTTCGTGAAATGAGATTTGTAGAACTTTTTTCTGATGGCTAGGGGCTGAAACCGTAATTCTTTTAGTAATGTCGCGTTATAAAGCGAATAACGAAATTACTTCCGTTTGCTTGACAACGACGTGGACATGAAATTTTTTCACAGTTTTTACCATGATAATTTCATCATGTTTTTACCATGATGAAATAAAATTATTAATATTTAACTATTCGATCAGCGATTCAGACAAACAATAAATTTTCTATTCAGTCATGTATAAAAGTTACCAAAAATGTTAGACAATTAGACGCTAGAAGGCGTGACGACAGGCCGCCGCTTCTAGAACCCACTTTTTTGCGCGTTATCCATATTTAAGGCGCATAGTCCTAGTTTTAGAACAGTTCAAATATCTAGGAAAAGAGTCCCAAGATAAAAAATCTCTCGATAAAAGTATTTCATGAAAACAAAAGCCTGAACAACGCTTCTTGGAGAATACACAAAAAAGTGTCAGTAAAAAAGGTTTTACGAAGAAAGTCTCTAGGAACAAAATTCCTGCTAAAAAGAGTCTTCAGGACAAAAGTAACCGCAAAACAGGTTCCTGGAAAAACAGTCTCCACGAAAAAACTCCGGGAAAAAGGTCCATGAAAAAAATCTTGCGGATAAACAGTCGATTACGTTTGCGCTGTATGGTTGAATAATTGGAACTCGATGCGCTGACCACTTTCATTAGCAAACCGATATTCGCGCTGCACGCACGGTCTGTAGCATTCGGTGATTAAACAATAGAAAACGCGTACGCAATACGAACTTATAAAAATTTGTTACGAAATGTCTTACAATATTACTGAAAAATCAGACATTTCCTAAGGTAAGTACAAGTAAAAGCAATAATTGGATCAAGCGATCATACGGACAAAATAATTAACCTAAGAATTGATAATCAAAAGATGTAGCTCTACTTCTTATAGAAGTTGTCAAAACCAAACTAGACCCAAATACTAGGAGCTCACGTTAAAATATCAAAATGCTGCAAACAATCAATCTATGGTCGTTGCGTTTATACTAGCCAGCACGCATTTAAGATTGCAATTAAAAGAATTAAAGCAACAGCGAAGTAATTAATAAAACTAGGATATCCATCCGCGGTCCGCTACACTACCTACTCCATTAGCGTATTTATTATTTTAAAAAACAATAACTAAAAAAAAACGTGGGGCGTAGACCACGGCTTTCCATAGTTTAAAGTTAAACCGAAAAATTGAATTGAAAATCGCGTAGCACCAACATCAAACTTATGGAGGCAAATGAGATAGTTGGATAGGCACATAGTTCGTGTCTTGAAATAAAAATTATCTTGGACAGTTTCTTCTGCAATTTTTAACATCAGTTGCGTTATTTCTTGTTATGTTGATTATTTTATCTGAGCAAGAACTAATTAACAACGCCGCGCCGTACTATAAACGAATATGACTTAGATTCGTAAATATTAATAAATAAACTAAGATTTACGTGGGAGAAAGATTCAATAGGGTGAAGTGCACAAGGGATGAGAAATGATTAAGAAATATCTGGTAATTCCCGATTTGCAGTTCAACTTTCCGGTTTAATTTTAAATGGCAAGATATTCCGTTTGTGATTTAGAACTTCTACTAAGCGCAAACTTTTTATATTTGTAGATTTTAGTATATACATACAGCAAACAAAATAAGGAATGCAGTTTGAGAAATATTGTAAGCAAGAAAAATATCATATGGCCATGATGTTGATGGTATGAATTTTTAAAGTGAAACTGCTTTGGAGACGGGGCTAACTTTAGTTCATGAAGACAGATGTACTGTCGCGGCATGCAATGGCCCTCACGCGTTTGCCTTGTACATTCACTGTCACTTAGAAAGGGCTGCGCATAACAAAAAAAGGATTGCTTGCGTAGGTACTATGGCTACTTATCTAACTATGTTATAAAACAACAATTATCTGGTACAAATTAAACTTTACTTTTATTCATAAATAACGAGTTTTTGGAATTTAATTTTGTATGAGTTTAGAAATGTTTGCGTTCTGTACTTTTTAAATGTGAAATAATCCAATCCCAAACATTTATTCTTATTAAAGTTTATTCTTTATTAACTCAAACTCATTCTTACTGTTGTATTAATATTTTTTCACGCTACCGGCAGTGTAAGTAGGCCTTACATGCATAGCTACAGGGATCGTAACTGGCTGATAACATTCGTGTACTAGTTACCCTTGACGACGGAACTTAATAGTGTCACTTACATTCCTAATAAAATAATGTTGATTTTAACTTTTCGTTGATATGCTAACAAGCACAGACAACTTAGAATAATGGAGCTTTTAAAAAATAATTCCGATGACAGCTGTCAAAACGAACTTTTAAAAATATGATTAAATTTCTAACTGTAGGCCTACTTACATTGCCGGTAGCGTGAAAAATTTAATAAGTAACACGGAATGTATCGACTAATAACATCCTCGGCAGGCGACAAGCTTCGGCTCCGCCTCAGCTCGTATTCGCCTACCTCGGATGTTATTACGTCCTTACATTCCTTGGTACTTAAATAACTATTATTAACTAAGAAAATAAAGTGTTACTCTCTATTCAAACATGGCACAATAATAATATGTACTCCTAATTAACAAAAAAATTATACAAATACAAAATATTAACGTTGCATAAAAACAACATTTTAAAATAAAAGTATTAGAAAAAAAGTAATGATTTAATAAATGATTGTTTAATAAAATAATAAAAATGAGTTACAATTTTGACTATCAAGCAGGTTTTAAGGCCTTGGGAGACCGATAAAGAGGACGCTAACGAAGAACACCCAAACTAGACAGATTGGTAGTTGCAGTCGGACGAAGCCGCATGAAAACGAGATTGGTGCGCTAAAATAAAGAAGGGGGGAAGGGAGGGATGCTCTACTTCAATATGAACGCGGTCAAAAAAGAACTTTAAATGCGTATTCTACACATGTCGAATAACTGATCTGCGCAAATGCCATATTTCTGCACCCCCTTCCCCCAAGACAATTTTTTAATATATCAAAAATGTACGAATTTTTTTTGGACTTTTACCTGAACAGGTTAAATGGATAATCCCCCCAAAAAACGACTATGAGTAAGTTATGAAATGGATTTTAGATTTCAACTTATAAATATTCTCTGGATTTGCAAAATACTAAAAATTAAAAAAATACAAAACTTGCAATAACATTCAAATATATTCAAAATTTCCAAAAATTTTGACAATTTTTAATTTTAGAAAATATTCAATTATTTTTCAATTTTTGAAAATTTTTAGACTATCCAAATATGTTCATTTTTAAAAATTCTTACAATTTAATATTACGAAAATTTTCAAAATTTATTATTTCCATAGGAAAATTTTTAAATATCTTCGAATTTTTGATAATTTTTAAATTATCTGTAGATGTATACAGAGTGGCTAGGAAAACCCCGGCCACTTTTCTTGCGGGCTCAAAATCTGAAGTTACGCCACTGTAATGCCCGGTATAGCACCGTAATGCAACTTTAGAGAATATTAGGTTGAGTCAGAAAAAAATTGTTTTTTTTTGCGGTTTTACCTCGTTTTAAGTACACTTACCCAAATTTACTTTCTATGGTCAGCTACATTAAATTCTATTAACAAATAATGGTACAATTAAGTGCAGTCTCAATTTGCGCGTGTATCAATTGCGTAGCGTCGATTCCGCGATATGTTTAGGAAAATATTGATCCCAGAGCGACTCTTACCTAAAATAGGAGATAAACTGCCTACATTTCTTTGCCAAAGAAAAAAAAAAGAACATTATCTAGTCCGTGACTGTTAAAATTTTTAGAATAAATAATAATAAATTTCCAGATGTGATGAAGTTATTCACTGGCGTCGGTGTTTAGCCCTACTATCAGAAACAAGGCGACATGAAATAAAATAAATTTAAATAATATTTGAAACATTTATTTTTAAACCCTCTAACCGTACACTGCACTCAACTTTATAATGTTGTTTTCCAAGTTGAAAAACCTGCCTGTGAAGTGAAATAGTTAAATATGAAGTAAAACCTTCTTATGTACTATATATGGGGTGTAATATTACCACGCTTTTGCAGAATATAAGCGTGTACATGTACACATAGTTTGATTTTAATAATGGAAACAGTTGATATATTTATATCAGTTTTTATTTAATAAAAGCATTCGTTAATTTAGTATTACATCACTGCCGATGGGTGTTCCTTCAAAAGCGTTCCATTTCATCACTTTGTAACAATTCCATTCGGATGGAGTTTATGAAAACTGCAATCGTGAAGTATTTTAGTTTAGTACCTCATTCAGCAAATGAAAAATCGTTAAAGTGTCCTTTAAATTGGCGTTAACCAAAATTGCATTTGAGCTTGAACAATGTTGGGGTCGTTGCTGATTTTCGTCAGTTGATGGCGTAAATTGCATTGTATCCGCTGAACTAGTGTATTTCAACGTTCCAAAAAGTTTAATCACTGTAATAACTTATAAGACGCTTTTTTACTGTGTACAAACTGTATGTCACCCCAATTTTCAACAGTGTCAAACTCCGCCTCTGCACTCTAATGGACTATCTCCAAAATAAGAAAAGTTATTTGAAGTTTTTTCTATATAACATTACATAAAAAATGATTGATGACGGCATTCGAGGAATCTCTGCAATTTTAGGGGGTTGTTAAATGAGAAAGTTCGCGTAAAGGAGGCTTTTGTGTAGGTAGGTGTTCTCGTCTCTCTGTACAAATGGCGAGGTGAGGGTATACATCAGTAGAAAGTATGGCTGAGAAAGGTGGAACGAAGCTAAGAACAACCAAATTGAACAACGTTGAATTAGAGATAGCGAACGTGATAAATGTGACAAAGGCAGAAGATAATTAGGAATTGCTGAAAGATATATTAAAGGGTTAGGAGAGTTCCCTTAAGGTCTTTTGTCAGGTTTGCAAATGTTTGTTAGTATAGAACTGGGATTGTCGTTGTTGGGAATGTTTCAAGGATGGCTAAAAGTGAACGTTTACCTTATCAATTTTTACTTTTTTTTTGACTAATATTTTTTTACTGAAAAAGACGATTAATTGACTAACCACGCTCCCAAACTAGAAGCCGAAGTGCACTGTATTTATGGTTGCATTTTTTCAGACTTTAACTTTCTAAATCAACGCGGAATCTGATAGAAAACCTCAGGGCAATTGCAACGCCTTTTTGTCTGAACTTTCTAGCATTATGATGACGGCAGCTACGACTTTTTGAAAATTTTGACCGTAACGCCTTGTTAGCACTTAAAACTATTTTTTTATATTTAAATATTTATTTAATATGTTAGAAATTTAGTACTATAATTTAATAATCTTAGAGGAACACAATGTTACTATGCATGACTATTTTTGAAGAAGCGAAAACTGTGAAGTGAAAATATTTTCAAAATTTTTGTACTTGGACATGATAAAACATTTTTTTTTATTGGTGCCCCATTTTACCTATTTAAAGCACGCCTCAGCGTGTTTAAATCGAACTTTCAAAAACGCGCGTTTTTTAAAGTTACCATGGCAACATCAACAACTCGAGAACATGAAGTCTAAATGACAATTTTTTGATTATTGATCTGACAGGAGTACCTTGTAACGTCAAATAAAATATTACTAACAAATTTCTGAAGGTAAGCAAGCACAACTCGTTTATTTATATCTGTTACCTTTTGCTCTTCCATCCATTTGATGAACTTGTCATATTCTTTTTTATACGCATCATTAGATTTTTGCGGTATTAACCGCGATTCTGCTTTACTATTTAAAAAATCGATATTAGAATTCATTTTTAAGCAGTGCGGTGACAACAATTAATCTTTGATGACAAATTGCAAATTAATTTGTTTTTCTCATTTCCATGACAACGAAAGGTATACTGATGTCACATCACGAATTCAACCATTTTACATTATTAGTTCTTATTTCCATTTTTTGTAGTAATAATACCAGTATTTATGATTTCAAAGTGCACCAATAAAAAAAAATAGCGTAAAGTATTCGTGGATAACTGGTCTTTAAAACACTTGCTCTATTTCGAGCACTCCGGCTGCGCCGTCGTGCTCGAAAAATCGCGCGTGTTTTAAAGACCTTTTTATCCACTTATACTTTAATATACTATTTTATGCCGATAATTTTGATTGCGTCTCCGTTCTATTGTTTGGTTCGCTGCCTATAGAGTACTAGGATTAGAGCAATGTGCAAGTCTGCGCATATATACAAACATACTTTTAAAAGTGTAAGTACATGGTGGCCACTTTTCTGGAAAACTGGGAAAAGTCAGGGAATTTAGAATTTTTTTATTTTGGTCAGGGAATTGTACCAATTTCAACGTAAAGTCAGGGAATTTCATGAAATAGTCAGGGAAAATTCTGTAAAAAGCAATTATTTTAATATTTTTCTTTCTGCCTGCAAACCGAAATTGTACATTATACACTAAGGGAGAGAAACGTCTTATTTTTCCTGAGGTGTAGTTTGAAGCCCGAGGGCTACAAATACATTAAGGGAAAAATGGCGGTCTCTCCCGAGGTGTATATACTATTTTTTCCACGATCGGGAGTAGAAACACTTTTTTTTCATAAATAATGAATTATAATAAATCGGAGCGAAATTACAATATTTAGAAGCCTTTGGGATGTTTCCATGCAACGTACCATGACAACAGACATTTGTTTACAAAAATAAATATGAAATGAAATAAAAACTCCCCTAGGGAAATTGTTGTCTTATTGCGTCCCTAGAGAGTAAATGTTTTACTTCTGTCACAATTTTTATGCCATAAAAACCGACTTCTACTCCCGGTAGTGGAAAATTTCTATTTGCTATAAAGTAATTTAAATTTACTTTACTAATTTTTATGTTGCGTTACAATTTTTATTTAAAAAAAACAGTTGAAATTGGCCTTTGTGCCATAAAAATGAGTCAGGGAAAACTGAATTTTATTAATCAGGGAAAAGTCAGGGAATTTGAAAAGCAGTTTTAAGTGGCCACCCTGAAGTAACAATTTCTAAAGTATAGAAAAGTCTAGGCGAAGTGTTTCACTCATTTTCCCTGTTAGGAGACCATTTTGATGTGTTAATGTAGTAATTACTTAAATTAATGTTATTTCCACTAACTATCGAACTGTCATTACGTATCACGTTTGAATATTGTTTGCTATAGTTCTGTTGTACGTAACTATTTATAATTGGGACATTAAAGTTTGATAAAGTGTAATACCACAAATTCCATTATTAGACATGAGTAACGATGAATTTGATGCTGCGCTATCTACTTCATTAGCGTATTCGCTTACATACCGGGTGGGCAGAGCCGTATTTGCCGCTCCTAGCTAATTTATATATCCGTGTACCCCTATCGAACGCCGTTTCACATTTTATCAAAATTTTTTGACGTCAAAAAAAATGTTTGACATCGCGTCACAAAGACCATTTATTCACGTCAAAAGATATATTTGACACCAAAAATTTATTTTTTACCTACATAAGTAGGTAATCGGTTTTTTGACGGCAAAAATTGATTTGTTAACGGCTGACAATTATTTATGTAATGGAATTCCAAAAAACATTTAATTACTAATACATAAAACAGATTGTATGTATGTATGTATCTATTTCCATTAAAAAAAATCAATTTTTCACGTCAAAAACTGATTTTCTTTTTACATCAAAAAGTCATTTATTGGTTTTGAAAAATGCTGCCATCTAACGGTGCAAGGGGCGTAACACGACGTCCTCATCGGTAGCCAGGCAAAATTAGTTGCCTATAGTTGATTTAGTTGCCGCAAGAGTGCGCTTTATGCTGAATGTATGCAAGGTTTATATCAAAAAATATAAATACAGCCTATCGCAATAACTATTTTATGTTGTGACTTTATAATTAGTGTTCCGTTAGGTGGCAGCATTTGCCGACGCCAAAAAATCATTTATTGATGACCAATTTATTTTTTGACGTCAAAACTTCATTTACTAATAAACAAATTTTTCATTCTTTTAGTATTTTAAATTGCTTGAGCGGATTTTAAGACGTCTGAAATGATTTTTCGACGTCATGTAATAAATTTTTAACGTCAATGAATGCATTTCCGAACCTTGAATTACAGGATTTAATAGATAAATAATTTTATCCGAAATTTGATGATTTTAGACGCAAAAAGATAAACTTAACACGTCAAAATATAAATTTCCGACGTTTGAAATTCAATGTTTGTGAAAAATGTAAAAAAAATGTTAACTGTAACTAGGAAAGAAGATTTATATAAAAGAACTATATTTAAAGTAATATTAATAATATATTTATCATTTTATTTCTTTTACTTAGTGTACTGAGAGCGGATGAGAAAAACTTTATCAAAATGAGATTGTGTTATTTTTTATATACAGGGTTTTTCAACGAAAAGTAGCCACCCTCGGCATCTTTCAAAATTATTTTTTGCTTGAAAATCGCCAAGACATGTCAACAAAGACAGCAAGGGGGACATCTTTTTACGTAAAATCCGGACGTCTGTCATCAACCCCTTAGCCGCCACAGCCACCCCCTCTAAAATTTCAAATGGCACCATACCATGTGTGGCACATCGTTGGAAATGTAATTGAATAAGGAATTCATTCTACTGCTTAATTTTTTTATTCACTTGAAATTGAGACATAAAAAAAATAAAAAGTATATTTTGTTTATTTCGGTTAAGCTGCTGAATACAGCAATTACCGTTAAAGTAATTGTTCAAAATGACTTCCGTTAACTTCCATACAATAATACAGACGACTTTGAAAGAGAGAACGAACATTTGCGAGAACTTGCGGTGTCAATTGTCGACGTTCTTCTATTATTCTCTGCCTAAGATCTTCAATGTTGGCCATCTGTGTTGCGTATACTTTGGATTTCAAGTGCCGCCATAAGAAATAATCCAACGAAGACAGGTCGGGTGATCTAGCCGGCCATTCGATGGGACCACGTCTTCCAATCCATCGTCCAGGAAACCGATTGTTCAAAAATTCTCGAACGGGAATCACATAGTGAGGAGGTGCACCATCTTGCTGGAAAACTAGTTCATTTGCAAACAAATGTTCGTCATTTTCCAGTAGTTCTGTTCAAAGTCGTCTGTATTATTGTATGGAAGTTAACGGAAGTCATTTTGAACAATTACTTTAACGGTAATTGCTATATTCAGCAGCTTAACCGAAATAAACAAAATATAGTTTTTATTTTTTTTTGTCTCAATTTCAAGTGAATAAAAAAATTAAGCAGTAGAATGAATTCCTTATTAAATTACCTTTCCAACGATGTACCACACATGGTATGGTGCCATTTGAAATTTTAGAGGGGGTGGCTGTGGCGGCTAAGGGGTTGATGACAGACGTCCGGATTTTACGTAAAAAGATGCCCCCCTTGCTGTCTTTGTTGACATGTCTTGGCGATTTTCAAGCAAAAAATAATTTTGAAAGATGCTGAGGGTGGCTACTTTTCGTTGAAAAACCCTGTATGTACCTGTTTACACGTAATCATATTTTATTAGTATACAAAGGAGAAGCCGAAAAATTAATAGTTTTTGATTTAAGTTATCCACTAAGATTTTGAGATATAAAGGTTGTATCTGGACGTCAGTCAACTTCGGGAATACAAATATAAACGGTGTAAATACCGGGTCAGTAGTATAACTGCTCTGAATGATAATAAGTGGGAGTATAAATAAAACTACTTTTTTCTACTCCCGTATTTAAAATGCCGTTTATCGCATATGTTTCCGTGACGCTAAGTGACCTTTTAAACACACCTCGACAAGCTGTGACTTTGTGCGTTTTTTGTCACGGGCTGAAGTTAACTCTAGGTTTTTAATGTGCGCTTTAGTCACGGGCTGAAGTTAGCTCTAGGTTTTTAATCGCAAAAATCAATTGAAAATCAACTGAAAATAAAGTTAGTCGTCACTTGTCATCAATCTGTCAAAATAATTAATATTGCTTAAGATAATAAAATAATTTCCAAATTTTAGTATTTTTGTGATGGTCGTAGAAAAAGTATAGTATGCAATTCGTTTTAGAAACTTTTCTAGATACTCGTTTTAATAAACACTCGCTCCGCTCGTGCCTAATAAAACTCGTGACTAAAATGCCGTTTCTAAAACTTGTTGCATAATATACTATTATATTACGTTTATTTTGAATTTACTGGCGTATAATAAAAATAAATAAAACAATATATTTTTCGATTTATGGAATTTTAAGTGCTCCCTTTTGTTTGCCGCCTCTTGGCAATTGACTAGGTTTGCCTGTTCGCAGATCCGGCTCTGCGGGTGAGCCAGGTAAAACGTATCGCTTTATTAAATTAAATATATGAATAACTATAAGGCTATTAATTCTGAAGCTTGAACATTTATTAACAAAAACTTATGTATACAAAAAGACTGCATGTAGTTTACAAAGAAATTACATAGCTTTAAACTAATAACTTGAAAAAATGAATTTTCCCAACGTACCTGCATTTTTTATTTTTTCATCTTAATGTGACGACAATTTTGCTATATACTCTGTAGATCCTCTGCTTTCATTCCAAAAGAACCTTTTGAATGCTGTTTTGTGAAATTTCTCGGCTTTCTTCTGTTCTCAGCTGCAGTACCCTTAAGTAGCCAATTGATGTGTTGACACGTTCCGTAAACTTTTTCCCGCAATTCATTCCAGGCGAAGTAACCTAAAATATTGTAATTCGGGGAGTTTGGTGGCCTTTCTGCTGTCGAAATAAAATGGCTTAAACATGATTTAGAACAATTTTGTCCAGTATCTAACGTGTTTTCTAACTAATAAGCCAATTGATTAGAACTTACATATATAACACATATCTAGTTCACCCGGTATAAACAGAAAAATACACACGATGTGTTACTTTTTATTTTAGGTAGTTTGCACCATTCTGTAAAGTTTTCATCTGGAAATTCTACCGAGAGCAGTATATCAAATGATGGAATATTAATGGGCCTATTTAACATCTTTGGATGTAATACAACATCGTTTGTTATATTATGTAACAAATAGCCAGTCTAGGAGTGTTTTAGAACAATCAGCAATCAAGGAAATGCTGCCTTGGCGACTACTACAACTCATATCGATTGGACAAAACGACGCCAGTTCAAATTCCAACCTCACTGTTTAATTGATCAACCGATAAAAGTGATTTACCCGTCATCCCTGGATTATTGCCCTAGAAATAGTTGGATGCGTCAGCCAGCCGGATATTAGCAAGTGGGAGATGATAGGAATTTTTAGAACTTATTCAGAGCCAGTTTGCAATAATAGCCTTTCTTTTTGTACGTAATGTGCAAGACAATAACGTCTCCAATTGTAACTTTCAATGAACCCCGAGCTTCCCGACGCGCTTTGCGGCGAAATGTTATTTCTTCCATTGTGTCGGAGAATGCGTCCTTTATTTAGAGTTGTGTCTGCGGGTGAAATTGAACGGCCCAGCTCCAGGTGCCATCGGGAAATATGAGCGAAATAAAGGCCGATCCGAGCAGCAACTCATGTTTTACTAGTGAAGTTTATCAAAGCTCCGTAGTCCGACCGGATCCCGATATCAGCGAGGGGGCGATAACGGAGAGAACTTCATTCAACTTTAAAATTTCATTTTGTATCTTGGAAGCGAAGAAATGGGAGGATGAAATGAAACCTGCACGATTGCCGAAGAAAGCTTAGTTCTCTGTGACAACCGGGCTGGAAAATCTAGAAAACCTCGGTGCGCCCTGACCACGGTCTCTGCGATTGGGGTAGTCGAGTTCACCGATAATTCACCTCTCCCCCAAATCTCCCTAATGATGTGACACAATTATAACTGCAGCACCACCTGGAGCCGCGTCGCTTCGGTTTCTTATTTGCTTTTCCGTAAATGGAATATAAAAAAGATATGTAGGACTTATAACCATTTTATTTGATAATCGCCCTACGTTTTTGATGTGACTCCTTTCTGTGCGCTACGAGGCTGTAGGAAATCGAAAAATCAATAGTAGGCCGGGGGTGCGCGGGGGTAGACGGCGTCGAGCCGGCACCGTCAGCGTCACTTCCCGTTGCTCCTCCCGTAGGACTGGCAGGCTGACGGTTGCAAAAGCGCCGCGACGCGTGTGTGATTTCCTTTCTGGACACGTTAATCGTTCGCCTTTTTACAAGTGAGTTGGACCTTCATTTCAATTTTCGGCAACTCCCCTGGTGTACCACCTCCGACCCCGATTTTACTTTAGGTATACGTTATTTGCATATATTCAGGTAAGTCCTAGAAGCATTAACCTTTCACATATAGCATGATTCAATTTTTTTTTCTTTTTTCTCCCTTTCTTTCTATTCCGTGGGTTCTGTCAAATTTTACCCTTCCACCTCCAAGTTATTACTAGACTGTGTCAAGGATGTTTTTGCTCCTGTTGTTTTAAGTTCTGGAACTTTTCGGTTTGTACATTCAAATCCTGGTTCTTTTGTGGAATTGAAGTTGTAGTCGTAAAAGTTTATCTCGAGTTAATGTGGTTACTTAGCTGTTTCCCAAACTTCTTCGGTAAGTCTACAAAAGTAAATGTAGAACTAGTTGGATGCGAACGAAACGCATAGCGATAGTAATTTAGACCGTCGGCGCAAAGCAATTTCCTCCTTTCTTGAATGTAAACCACTCGTCGTTGATGAACTTGTAGTCAACTCTTCAAAATGCGCCTTTTAAATGCTCCACGTCTCTGGAAGTAATTCCGGGGCTTCTTTATTCGCGTATAATTTGTACACCAACGCGTTTACATTTTTGTTGTTAATATTCGTTGTCTGTTCCTTCCTGAGCCTTGAAATTGCTAATTAATGCGGCGTTCGGCCCAGAAGCGAGCCGACCGGTGCAGCCAAAACTCCACCGACGTGGATCGCTGTAATTGAGTTTCTCACTCTTCTTGTCGTTGTTTCATATCCGCCGATGAAGAACGGAACACTTGTTCCATACAAAAGTTTAACAACTTTTTCGGCCCCAAAACTTTGCCCAAAGCACATCTGGAAGACGACGCTGCAACTGGGCACCACCACTCGCAGAGCTTAACGTGTCAGGAGGAGGAATATAAATTTTGTTTAGATATAGTTTCCCTAAAACTTTTTGCCTGTGAAGGGTTGATTGAACGATTTTCAAACTTTAGACCTTCATGCAAACAGAACTGTATTCCGAATTGCAGATTTCATCAAGCGTAAGCTATATTTCAAATTGAATACTTTGATTTCTACTCTTTTCTTTTTAAAAGTTTCCACCTCGTTCGTTGCGTAGTGTTTTATAATTCAATTTAGCGAAACCTGAAAGCTTTCGATTTACTTTTACTCATCGTAAAATTTCAACAAAATTTTGGTATTCTTGGAATTAAAATGTTTTTTTTCTATTTCGGTTTTTTAAGGTTATTCTTAAAGCACTGTTTTAGCTACAAAACTGCTTACCTAATTTGCATTATTACGGCCTTGCCGATTCCAACGATTTTAAAGCAAGTTGTAGCTAGTGAGTAGTTGGCGCAGCCGACCATGTCGGACATATCACTATGATTTTATATCGTAACTGTTGGAGCTAGAACTTTGTTTTTCTATTTCGGTTTTTTAAGGTTATTCTTAAAGCACTGTTTTAGCTGAAAAATAGTGTTTTAAGAGAGTCTTTTAAAGCATTGTTTTTAGTAAAATTTCACCAACAAAGATTGGTAGTCATGATATATTCATGATCAAATTTGGTAAATTTAGTATGTATGCCAACATATACATACTAAATTTACCAAATTTGATCGCAGCAATTTGAAACTTGCTGCCAACATATACATACTAAATTTACCAAATTTGATCGCAGCAATTTTTTATAACGTTTTTTTATTAATTCTCCTCAATAGAAAAAATAGTATAAACAACTCGTTTCATAAGCCGTCTTGACGCACTCGTTCATTGAAAAACTTGGTCGCTACGCTCCCTCGTTTTTCAATCTTAGACTCGTACGTTAAGACAATGCCTTATGCAACTTGTGTTTTAATATACTATTCTAAGCTTAATAAACTGCTATTTTATTATTTTAAATGTATTCATTAGTAGCATACATACATAAAAAACAACATCCACCAACATCCAGGCCAGCTTTCATTATGAATATTAGAAAGAACTATCATGATGGTCACGATGATAAAAGCGTTACGATGATCTTGGTGTTAAGATGATGTTAACCATGATTATTATCTAACAGAACTGCTACTACATTAACCTAAAAGAGAATGTGATTTTTCTGTTATGATCAGTGTCACATTATAACAAGGAAACCTGTATTACAATAATGTACATAGGAACATAGGAAAGATGCCATGTTAAATTTGTTCTTTTCTAATAAAGAACTAGTAAATAGCATTGCTAATTTTGTTTGCCGTTACTGGTCATGTGTCACTGGACAAAGTCTGTCTTGTAGTCATTATTGTTTAGCGGTCTTATTTACAGGTCAACAACAGAACAGCGTATTTTACATTTGTTCTTGTACCTAGAATGCAGACAACCTGAATTAACTCATGCTATGTAATGGTTGCATAAAACATGCAAAGGACTCCTACATCTTTTCTTAAAATGAACATAGACTGTTTCCTATGTTTCGTAGGTTCATCGACACACGGTATAACAATCATAATCACAATTTTTTGGTGAAATTGCTGGCTAAATGGAAGACCTAATCTTAGTTATTCCCCTTAACATACATTTTAATGTTTGTTCAATATATACCAAACAATGAGTGAAGCACTTTGCCTGGACTGTCCTATACTTTAGATATTGTTGCTTATCATATATTCAAAAGTATCTTATTATTAATGTGTTACGGCCTGTTACACTGTAATTAAATATTATAAGAACATACTAGATGATACTAAAGCTTTCATATAAAAATAATAGTATAAACTTAGTGAGAATCTTTTCATTTATTTACTACTGACTACAATAAGAGAATAGTTAGTAAAGCAAACGTCGACAGGTAGCTGTGTGTGGCCAGTTTTTGAACATTATGTTTTTGAAAATGTAAAATTTTTGATATTTTTTACTTTACAGTTTTAGTTCTAAAAGCTCTAGTAGCTTGTAACATTCTGTACGCTTAGAGCATTTCCAATATCAAATTTCATCCCAATCCGATAACTCGTTTTTGAGTAAATGTGCGTTAAAACTCAAATTTTCAAAAATTCATAGAAGGCGTCTACTTGCCTGGAGTTCCTAGAAAAAGCTTGAAAATGCTTAAATTGGAAAATCACACTTGCAGAGCTTATAAAGACTGGAATTTTTTACTTGTACCTCAATCAACGCTTGTACCTAGAATTTTTAATTTTTTTTTTAAGTAATGTAAAAATTAAATTATTGAAAATATAATTTTTTACCGCGCAAAAATGCCATCGCGCTCTTTTACAATCGCGACAAAAATAATGTCACTTTACATTACAAGTGTCGGGGTGTATTTAACCATGGAACAGCCCCGAAATTAATAGTCAATACTTATTAGGTCAATCGCCAATGTTGCAGTTTTTTTAAAATTATTATTAATAGCCATACGTACCGTTGCTGTTGTGTTTGTTAAATGTTATTTAACATAATGGTTTTTTTTGTAACAAGGTTTTAAGTTTTATTACATTTACTAGGCTTTGAATGGAATTTACAGGAACTTAACTCTTCACTCCCATGTTGCCATAGGTGGCAACATGGCGTAGTATGGTACAATATTCTAGAGTGCCACTAGTGGCAACCAATATTATTTAACTTAAATTAGTGTGGAGTACTTCTCTAGGCTCAGTTTTGATGTTGGGATATAGTAAATTTTTGTGGGGTAAAAATTCTCCCTACGAAAATTAGATATAATAATATTAATTTAGGGCCACATTTTTTTTGCCCCCATGCGAAATTTTTCAATGTTTTTCCCAAAAACCCGATCAGTCAATATATTTTTGAGTAATAAGCCGTCATTTTGAAGCTAAAAACTACGGAAAACGACGTTGGATTTGCCCTAAAGTCTTCCGTTTCGGAAAAAACAGCTACCAAGAAACATGTCTACTTCCGCTTCCGGTTTCGGAGTTTCTTTTAAATGCTAAGTTTGTCGATGAATTTATGATATACCCCCAGATTCCATAGCTCATCAAAATCTGACTATCCATCCGTTCGGTAGTTATGATGCACCACACACATACCCACCCAGACAGACATTTTTAAAAAACACTTTTTTGGGTTCCTGGTGGTCCAAAACATGTATTTCCGTCAAAATTTCAATTCAGAGAATTTGTATGAACTCACTAGTTTTTCTATACTGTAACTATAGTAAGTAAAGTAAAAAGGAAAGGAAACGAAGGCCTCATAATGACATATTTACTATTTTCGACTTAGCCGACCGAACTATTATGATCATGTCATGTTATCCTAAAGATTTAGATGCAAAACTTGTACGAAATGCAAAACTGCAACGGAACGATATTTTGGCTTTTAAAATTTGGCCTAAAAGATATAAAATTGGAAAGTGAACAACTAAAATTAATTAAATGCGTTCAGTAATAGTCATGTATGATGGACCTAATTTTTAAGCATTGTTTAATATGTAAAACTTGATAACTCAATTTATTAAAAGGGTGCTGATAGAAAAATGTATGAATAGTATGACGTTATTAAAATGAATGCCACGCCTGAGCTTGTTGCATACATAAATATACAATTCTTTACCTATTCAAAAATTGTAATTCATAATAAAAAGTAGATCAAATAAAAACTATATAGCCTATGAAACAAGCACGGCATGTCGATGATTAATTTGCAAATTGTACACCCATTATCATAGTTGCGCAGTTTATTATTTTACCGTACTTGCTCGTATTTAACATTTTTTAACAATTAGCAAGTGAGCGTTGTAAATTATTTTTAACATTTAATAATTTTTATTGTACAAATGTGCATGATAAATGTCAGTTGGCAACCGTGACCCATTTAACTTACATATTCAAACAAATTTGACAATGCTCACTTGCTAATTGTTTTAAAATGTTAAATATGAGCAATTACGGTAGAATAATAAACCGCGCAACTATTATAACAGCTTCACGATTTGCAAGCTAATCACCGACATGCCGCGCTTGCTTCATAGGCGACTGCGATTAAGTTTTTGTTCGATCGCTTTGTACAATGTTAAAGCCAAAAAATACAATATGTCGACTCATTTAAATCAATGCACAGACTTTGATATTAACCAAAAAAACTATCCATGAATTGCCAGTTTTGACGACGCGACATTCAATTTTCGGTGCAAACTAGATAAGAGGTTTATTTCCATTTTTTTGATTGTAGGATAACAATTTTGACTATAAAATTGAGGGAAAGATTTTATTGATGCAAATTTTATTAATTAGTAGAAAAATATAGACAAATATGATGGTAAAAATATTACACCCCAATAAAATGTGTTTCCAATTTTTGTACCATCAACCCGAGTTAACGAGAAATATTTTTTTTCTTTTGGGCAATAAGAAGAGCCCGTGATCGAGGATTCCGATAGAAAGATTTTCCTGTATAATTCTTCATTTTGATGGAGTAGCCTCTTACGTAAGATATGCGAGAGAAGACAAAGCCCCCGCAGATTGCTTCATCTCGCCACATCTGCTCCGGTGATTGAAGCCCACCGCATAGTCTACCGCCCCATCAACCACGGCGGTGCCCCCGGTTTGCCGCACATATTGACGCGATTTCATCTACGCATACATATTACGTCACCGATTTCGAATTTACGCAACCTTAGACTTGGTGGTTTGTTTTAAGGCATTTGAGGGACGCCTCACACCTATTTGCTTTTGCTCCTCTTCTCGCTAGAATACAGGGGTGAAGTTTGAACATTTCCTGGTTTGATGTGTTGGCAGTTTTGGATTGCTTAGTCGATTTGTTGGACACCAATTTTATACTGCAAAATATACAATAAATATTTTTGTACAGTTAGCAATTTTGGTCGTAATGAACGATTTTTGAATCAAATTAAGGGCCTTACATGACTTTAAAATGACAAAAAATAACACATCATTCGTATTTACTGTTACATAGTACATTGGTAATGTATTTATTTGACGACAGTACGCAGATAGGCTATCTCTACCAATCTACTTACGCTGAATTATTTACTTTTTCTATTGATTTCAGCTTAACAGAACAAATCAACTTCATAATGCGAAGAGACATTTTGGGATGGTACGGCTATTGGGAAATTGAATGTGCTTGACAAGTGTGTTGGGTTATTTACCAAAAAAAAATTGATTAATGATAATAAACATGTTCGACGGGAGAAACTAGTTATAGATATTGTTTCGGTCTTGAACAAAATGACAGCAATATTTAACGAAAAATACTTGTTGTTGTAAGTGCCAGCAAAACGGTCATCCGTGCAAACCTTGCATTAACTTTCAAGGATGCGAAAGTCAAATAATTTTGTGTTGTAATTTAAAACAACATAAAAGTGTATTGTATTACAGTAGGATATATTACAAAAATTAATCTCTATAGTTACCAACATTAGATTCATATTCATTATAGGTCTTTTTATCTTCCATTTTAACTTGCTCCAAATTAAATAATTGCCATATAACCGCAATAGAACAAAATAAAGTGTAATGTTCACAAAAAGCTCTTAATTTAAGATGGTTTCAGAAAAAGGAGTCGCATAAACCCAATTACAAGCACCGGGAACGTCCACATTATTTACTTCTAATGTACTTTGTGGTTTTTCCTTGGAAAACAAAATAATTAAAGTAGGTAATCAATACCGTTGGAACAATTACAATGCGCGAAATGGTGCCTGGGACTGCAGGGTTCCTTTGTAACGTGCATATCCCAGTTAAGGGCGTAAAATGCAATTTCTTTAAAGTATTAACAGAATTTTTCCATTTAACTACGTTCTCGCCGCTTGTCGGTAATAAAATTAACCAATACCTTGCAATGAAGTGAACACAATAGCACTTAAAAGCCTAATCACCCCGAACCTCGCTAAAACATAAAATCCACCGCCATGATTTTATAGACGCCAACGAGGGTAATTTTATCTGCAACAAGTGTAATGTGAGTATATACAGATTTTGATCATTGATCTTATCCGGCAATAAAGACTTTATATTAAAAGAACAATGGTGTGCTTTGAAAATTTCTGGGAGTTATAGAAAAACATGTTTTTTAACAACACAAACTTTAGTGCGCTGGTAGGAAACAGATCGTATTATATGTGTCGATTCGTTCATGCACAATTCGGCTGAATGTAGGTGAGGTGGAACGATTGGATTTACAAAAATTAGAAAGAGTTGGGCACAATTGGGTCAGCCTCGTTCATTAACAAAACAAACAGTGGCTCAAAGGGAAACTTTTGGAGCTTTGGAAAACATTAATTGTTTTAACTAACTTTATTTCAAGTTGCAATATTTATAAAGAAAGTCTCAACTTTCGGTTTGTATTTGAGTTGTTGACAATTCCGATTTCATGATTTATTGAAACCAAAATTGAATGTTAAACGAATTGATTTCAGTTGTTCAAACCCAGGTATAACCTTATGTGACTGGAAATACATCAAAATGTTTTATGGATCTACTTTAGAATTCTGCATTTAATAGATGTCGAACGAAAAGGATTGAAATTTTATTTAAAGTCAAGTTTAATCTTGGTGCAGGCCGCGTTTATTGCACTATTTGTCAAGACGCCAGAGGTGCCGTAATGAGAGCACAGCCGCCTTGATGGAGATTTGTGAGCCGGCTCCGTCGTTCCCGGGAATTCCCGTTTTCCTTGTGCTTAGTGGAGGTGCTTTTGTTTGGTGTAATTTTGTCCGAAGATCGTAGGTATTGTAGAATATCTGGCCTCGTACGTGATGAGGGATGATTAGGAGCCAGGATGGAAGACCCGCAGTGCGGTTGGGTGCGTGAGAGCTCGCAAGGTCTAATTGCAATCACGGCACGCACAGCACGCATATTAAATTGAATTAAGCAGATTCATTAGCCACCAACACTGAATACAAGTACCGCTTGGGGGATAACACGATTTTTCAAATGCTCTACTTAATCAACTTAATTTTTTTTGTTACTCCCGCCGCTCTGCTTTATTTACTCGGTCGGTAGACGAAGTGCACTCAAGCTAAGTGCCCGAGCACTACCTTTTTTTTTCTAAAAAATTCATAAACTAAACGACATTCCACTTCGTAGATAATGATGATACAACTGTAAAATGTGTATGTAGCTGGAATATTTCCACTTAAAAGAATAAAGTTGCCGTTTACAATAACAGATGTTGAAACGACATAATTTATTAATTGGTTGGCTCATAGAAATAATATTTTGTTCCAATTAGTGTCTCATCCTCGTCCTACTCCAATTTTCTTTGATTGGCGCTAAAAATTCGTGTCGTGGATTTTTCTATAGTTTAGAAAGTTTCACTTTTCCTTTTATCAAAGTATTTATGTAAAAATTGTCACTCCAGTTCTCAATATCATTGGGAACGGTAAACTGTACGCACGTTGACTACTCCGCAATGGGCAAACGCAACACGACATACAAGTATATTCCATTTGTTGCTGCACTACACAGGGATAGGAAAATACCGGTCGTGCTAGGAAGCTTTTTTGTAAAAAACAGTTTTTGATTTTTGGGGATTAAAGAAAACCAGAGACCAAAACCAAAATTCGTTGGCCATAAAATTGGATCGGAGCGAGAAATTAATCTCTTTAAATATTGGTGCTCCTTCAAATTAAAGTGTGAATCTTAGGCCCGTTTAACATGTGACTGATGATCGGTCCTGGTAATTAGTTTTGACGGTTAGGACCATCTTGTACACCAGTTTCACATGGCACGGTCAGTTTAAAATTGTATCTGCATGGGGGTTGGCAGAGCGCTGTTGCCGCTATTTGTTTGATTAGATAATCTACATGAGCGAAACACACGTTCTTCAAGGGATCAAAGCAGCGGCTTTATAGGTCGTATGTTTAGCGAACATCGGCGAGGAAACGGGCAGGTTTTTGGACCGTATTTGAAGATTTGCTCTGTTTCAATCTGACTCTTCTTCCAAAATGCAGCGTTTTTATACTTTTTTGTAGCCGTAGACGGGTAGCAAAAAAAACAAACATTGACCGTCGTCGCATAGCACAATAAACAAACATTTTCGAACTTGGAAGCCGTAGCAAGAAACGGAAGTCGCCTGTTGTTTAATTTTACATGTCAATTGAAACAAACGTTTGCAGATGGGGTGATCGTAAAATTTTCCTAAGTAGAAATCGTTGTTGCCTAGTAGTCAAACATTTGCAAACGTGGCGACTGTAGCAGGAAGCCTTATGCTTAGTGCCGTACGATGCAGACAGACCTGCAGGTTTGCTGTCACTTTTTTATTAACCATCTCCTGCGTTGATTTGTAAAAACTGACGACCTCGTTTTTATTTGACTTGAAAGAATGTAAGTTAAAGATGGTTTAGGGCAAAATTTCTGGTTCATGTCAATGTCTATGGGAGCCACTTCTTTATATGCCTGATTTTTCAGTTCTCTATTTTTATAACTTTCTTCCGAAGAATCTCAAACGAATCTTTGCTCTTGGATTACTGTAATCAAAATTTCTTTGTCGATAAGGCCATTGTTGTTCCTATTAATACTCATAATTTCAGGAATTTTAACAAATTTGTTGCTGAGTCATAAAATGCACGTGCTGTGTTGCAACACTTCAGAGTTTTCTGAAACAGTCAGTCAGGATACATGTGAAATAGCTCATAAAGACAAAGGTTTCCATACATACTGACGGAACATCGTACAGAAGCGCTATCCTGGTGGCTCTGCTGAGAAAATCTACGGACTATCGTGCGGATTCCTGTTTAAAACAATGGTACTAGCCCGCCAGGATCGGCGGCGATCAGAACTGACCATCAGTCGCATGTGAAACGGGTCTTATTATGCTGTCATTGATGAGAAATTTAGCCTAAACAGAAGTGTTTAGTTGTCCCTTGTATGAATGGGCATAAAAATTCGATTTGCCAAAAATTCGTCGAAGGCGTCAGAGAGCAATCAGTTTGTTGGCTACCATGTTGAAGAACGATCGTCTGGGCACTAATTTTTTGAAATTTTTAAAGTTTTGAAAAAAATTTTTCACTTAACAAGTTTTATATTTTCGGAAATTATCGTGCATAAGTAACATGTCTCTTTAGAGCTATCACTGCAGCAAATTTGATGCCGGTCTATTAAATTGTTTTCCAGTCATAAAGCGTTAAATGCAAATGTTCCAATAATTGCCGCAATTTTTAAGCAAGAAATTTCGAGAAAAATCTTTGAATTGGCCCCAAAGACTCAGATTCCGTTTTGAGATTTAGAAAATAATTTTCCGTAAATAATGTTACTATACAAACATGTCCATGTTTCGCTTCCGGTTTTGAATTTTTTTGTGGATTAATTTTTGAGAAACCCTGTGTTCCACAGCGAATCAAAATCGGCCCAATCGTTCCGGAGGTATGAGGCGTACACACGCACTCACCCAACCATAAACATTTTTTTTAAACACTTTTGAGTTCCTGTATGACAAAAGCAAGCATTTTCATCAAAATCTCTAAATTGAATATTTTCAAGGAATCTATACTCTAAGCAATATTGTGTTAACTATCAACCAACCGAAACTGAGACAATATCACTAAAGGTATGATGAATTATATAAAAACATGTCATTGCATTGTTTTACTGCAATGTATAGGCAACCAACTATACAAAAAATAATAGAGAGAGAAAGGTTATTCCTCATACTGTGAGGTTATGTTCAATGAGTATGTTTATGAATAAACGCAAAACTTTTTTTAGTAAAACTTATTTTAAAAACATAAAACATCAGCAATACACAAATTTTATGCTAAATTCAAAAAAACAAAACTAATTGCTATTAATTTAACGTTAAACAATTTGATTACTATTTCCACAGCAGACTATTCTTTTCAAAAATTGAAGCTTTGAAATGTAGTGTATAGTTGGTTGCCTACAGATTGCAGTAAAACAATGCATTGACATGTTTTTTTATAAAAATATACATAGCTGGTATGTATACAAAAAAGAAAAACTCACTGTATGCTGCATATAATTAACTGCCTAACCCTCTTTTTTCTGCAGTGCTGTAAAACTTTAAGTTATAGCTCTTAAGCCAATACCACTGTCAGTTTGAACTGTGTGTGAACTGAAAGCTAAAGTCAACATCCATTACCTCACCATTCATTTTATTTCAACTTCAATATTGGGTTTTCAAGAAAATTGTGTAGCTCAATTATTTTAAATTAGCCAATAATTTAACTTTTATTACCTACATTATTGGCATGAAGCAATTACTTTCTAACAATGCATCAAAACTTTATGAGACATTTGAGTTATTGTAATAACTCAAATAAATAGTCAATATCTTTTTCCTATGCCAAATTTATATTGCGTATTATTATGAAACTATGCTTATTATGTTTTCTCAATTCACTTCAACTTTTTGACTACTTTTTGCTTGGTTTTTAAAGTTTTCGACATGATGTTTTAAGTGACCGATAGAAATTGGAGTTTTGCATATCTCTAAAACCACAAACCCAACAATTTTCTAATCCTACAAATACCCCTTGTGTTTTAATTTGTGTTATTTAATTTTAATTGTGTTAAATAAATAAGCTTTTGAAGTAATAGTTTTTCTAGTATATCGGATGTAACAAGGAACTGGTTCACACCTTTTTATTTCTTTATTTATTAAAATAATCAATTTAAATTTGGTATGCTTAATGTATGCATAGGGCACTATGATTTGACGTGAATTTCGACTTTTTGGAACTTCCGGTTCCGCCGGAAGCAACATCAACTTTCTTATTTTGAATGGAACACTTTATATTTTTACATTTTTGAATTCGTGAGGAAGTTTTGCTTGTGGTGGTGTTTTTTAACTAAATTTTAGGTGCTCTAAAAATTTTAGGCTTCAAAAATATTTTTTTTAATTTAGAGAGGCATGACCCAACCAAAATGTTTGCTATTTAGTAATGTATTGTTTTAAGAGCGATTATCGTAATTTTAATTCTACCGGTCGAGATGTAGAAGCGTACAAAGTTGGTGAAAAAGGGTTTTTCGATAAAACTCAATTTTTTCAAAAAACCGTTTTTTACTAACTTTGCATGCTTCTACATCTCAGCCGATAGAGTTACAATTAAGATAATCGCTTTTAAAACAATACTTTACCGCATAGCAAACATTTTGGATGGGTCATGGCACAAATAAAAAATTATTTTTGCAGTCTAAAATTTTTATGACACCTAAAATTTAGTTTAACAATACCACCATATGCAAAATTTCCTCCCCCAAAATGTTTCCTATAATGCAAAGTATTGTTTTAAAAGCGATGATCATAATTTCAACTCTACCGGCTGAACAGTAGAAGCGTACAAAGTTGGTAAAAACTGTTTTTTCGAAAAATACTCAATTTTTTTAAATAGAACGATATAGGCTCATTATGTTATTTAAGTAAAAAACAAAAGACGAAGACGGCGTATTCTGAATTATGAAAAACAATGAAAGTTCTTGACAGTTTACTGAGTTGCAATTTGTGTATTATTTGTTTCTTTGTCAATATGTATAGTTAATTTTGTAGTTAGTGTTGTAAATGTTTAACTGGATTTTGTGTTAATTTTGTAGCACTAACTACACAATTAGCAGTTTTCTTTAAATGCAGCTGCAGTTAATACAATATTGGCAAAGACACCAATTATCCACAAATTGCGACATAATAAACTATCAAGAACCTTCATTGCTTTAATGCAGTTGTATTGTTTTTCATAATTCGGAATACGCCTTTTATTTTTTAATGAAAATGTTTAGTATTCCCTCTCAACTGTTCAATATCTTTAATTCAAATAAAATTATTGTTGAAGCGCAAACGTCTACGTCTGACTAGAAAATGTCAAGTTATGGATATCATATTAATCGCAACAAAATGGTCTTTCGAAGGAACATAATGAGCCTATATCGTTTCATTTGAAAAAATTCAGTTTTTTCGAAAATCCCCCTTCTATCAACTTTGTACGCTTCTACATTTCAGCCGGTAGAGTTAAAATTACGATAATCGCTTTTAAAACAATACTTAGCTTCATAGCAAACATATTGCAGGGTGGGTTGGTACTCTAAATAAAAAATTGCAGCCTAAATTTTTTTACGGGGTATTTCGTTTAAAATAAGAAAGTTGATGTCACTTCCGGCGAAACCGGAAGTACAAGAAAGTCATATTCTATGTCCATACCAAATTTGAATTGATAATCTTAATAAATAATGAAAAAAGGAGGGTGCACCGTTTCTCTGTTACACCTTGTATTTTGGTAAATGAATTTCTAATAGTACAATGCCGTAAAAATGTCATGAGGGTATACACACTTCCTATGTAACGGTGTGGTCATGTGAGCTATGGTTTTATTTTATAACCGAACCTCTTAGAATATATGTTATTCTTGTGTTTTGTGTCTTGTTTGTATATTTTTCACTATGAACATGACATTTTCTTGTAATAAAATAGAATACCACTATATTCCACCGCCGCTAAGAAGGCGCTATTACTGTTCTAACACAATAACTCCAACTTTCTGTCGATATTAGCGTAACTTCTTCATCTTTTATACCGGACTTTGTATACTACACTTACTTATACTTTTCATTATCTCATTTTCCCGTCAGCACCGAAGCTGACATCTTTGGCTGCTCTACCAAAATCTTCCGGTATTAGTGCGGATTCTTTCAGTTGCTTACCGCAATTTCTCGAATTTTACCGCATAAAATAGTGTTGACTAGTTTTCCGGCTCTATTGAAATATCCCGGACTTGAATTTTTAGCTGGGAATATCACTGACATCTTTGGAAGCTCTGCCGGAGTATCTCGAACTTACTCATCGGAATAAGCTAGAACGTCTTTGGCAACTGAAATATCTTGCGCGCAGCGCTTGAATCTTCAACTGCTTTAGCAGATTATTCCGGAGTTTTCAGACGGAATTAGCGCAAACATCTTTACCTGCATTATTGATATATCATGTACTTAGCACTCGAAACTTTGGCTGCTTTATCAGAATATCCCGAAGTTTTACGCCGGAATTTCCACCGACATCTTTGGCGGTTTTTTTCGGTTGCCTAACGGAATAACGGGAAATTTCTCTCCGAAAATAGCTCCGACATATTTGCCTGTTTTATTGACATATCCCGAACTTAGCGCTAAAATCTTTAGGTGCTTTATCAGAATATCTCGTAGTTCTCCTCCGGAATTAGCACTGACATCTTTGGCTGATCTATCGGAATCTTCTGGACTTCCCTCCGATATTAGCGCTGATGAGTTAGGCTGCCTAACGGAATATGTCGAACTTTTCCGTGAAAAATAGCACTGATATATTTGCTTGTTTTATTAAAATATACTGGGGTTTGTCGCTTGAATTTTTACCGGCGGAATTAGCCGTGACAGCTTTGGCTGATCTATTGAAATGTTCTGGACTTTACTCCGGTATTAGTGCTGATCCTTCCTAACGAAGTATCTCGAACTTTTCCGTTTAGAATAGCGTTTTATTGGCATATCCTGGATTTAGCGCTGAAATCTTTAGGTGCTTTATTAAAATATCTCGTAGTTTCCCGCCGGAATTAGCATTGGCTGACCTACCGGAATCTTCTGGACTTTCTTCCGATATTAGCGCTGATCCTTTGGGCTGCTTAACGGAATATGTCGAACATTCCCGTTAAAAATAATACTGATGTATTTACTTGTTTTATTAAAATATGCTGGGTTTATCGCTTGAATGTTTGCCGGCGGAATTACCAGTGACAGCTTTGACTGATCTATTGAAATGTTCTGGACTTTACTCCGGTATTAGTGCTGATCCTTCCTAACGAAGTATCTCGAACTTTTCCGCCCAGAATAGCGTTTCATTGAAATATCCTGGACTTAGCACTTGATGATTAAGCTGCTATATCAAAATATTCTGCGAAAGTTAACCGTAGTGCTTTTGATGCTGTATTGAAATACCCTGGACCTCCACTTGTGTTGATTTTTTCCTCTGCTCTACCGAAATATCCTGGATTTTCCGCAGTTATTAGCCTTTACTTCTTTGGCTACTCATCCGGATTTCCCTTCTAGTATTGAAGAGATTTATTCGACTGCTCTTCTTAGAGAATCAGGACGTTTCTTCTGGTGGTGCTGATTCCTTCGGCTGCTTTATGGCAATTACTTATTATTAATGTTATCAATATTAATGCTCAATAATAAACCAGAGTATGCAAGGTGGTAAGCCGTCCACACGAAGAAAATTATCATTACAATTAAATAAAGATTATTATTTTTTACCGTGAATTTTGTGTACATTTGCAATCTATCCTCAGTGAACATTCAGCAATTTATGTGATCTAAGATGTGATCTGATACAGTGACATATGAGACATTATCTATTGACGTAGAATCTGCATTCATCTCAGCTTAAGCTGAGCATTTGTTCAACATGGAATGTATAGAACAGAAACTAGTTTAATTAAATCCGTTTTTTAATTCTAACGGTTGAAACCTCTTGAGTCTACGCATCTCATGTATGTGTCTAGTAAATTCACCGCTGGGCTGTTGCAGTGTGCACTGTCGCGGTATTTAACACTGCATTTTGTGATTTCATCTTTAATGGTGCACATGTTAAGGTCTTAATGAATTACTTGGTTTGGGCTGTACCATGAAGCGTTTACTATCGATCTGAGCACTTTGGACTGGAATCTTTGTAAGATCCCAATATTGGAGTTACTTGCCCAATCCCACACCGGAATGCGGTGAGAGGTGGGACGTCCGACCTATAAGCCAGTACATTTTCCTATAACTTGAGGCCGAGTTGTTTTCCCCTTTGTCCATGTGTGTTGTCGGTCAAGGTGTATTCCGAGATACTTAGCGTCCTCAGCTTGTGGCAGTTGTTGGTTGACTGTTGGGCAGGTTTCCATGCGCATAGTAAAAGTCACATCAGTAGAGTTCGTCTCGTTAGCTTTGATACGCCATCTTTTTAACAACAGCTCTATTTTGTGTTGGTGAGCCTGTAAGTGGCGCTATGCAATAATATGCTTAGTGTGTGATGCTAGTATCATCAGCAAAAGTTGCTACTGTCGTGGTCGTTAATCTTATCGTCAGCAAGTTTGCTGTATAGAGAAGGTTTCATATTGGGCCTAGTTCGCTACCTTGTGGAAGCCGAAACTGATTGGAAATAGGGGTGCAGATTCTCGTTGTTGCTTTACAAGGAAGTTTCTGTTTGAGAAGTATGACTTTAGCACTTGGAAGTAGACACATGGCGTTTTATTTTTTAATTTATAGAGTTTAACTCTCCTGCCATACTCTATCAAAAGGTTGTGCATGTCGAGGAACGCTGCTGAACAATATATGTTTTGCCTTCGAAATCTCTGCTAATGTTTTAGGCAACTCTTTGCACTTTTTCTGTTGTTGAATTCTGCTGCTGAAATCCAAATTGGTGGGTTGGAATTAAGTCATTGTTCGGTGGTGGGTACTTCAATAGATAGATATAATATGCAGGAGGCTGATTGGTCAATATGATGCTACTTCCTCGAGAGGATTTCCAGGCCCTGGTATTAGTTTAATTTGCGCTACTTTCCACTGATTGGGAAAATATCCCGGTCTAAAAGACGGCATTAAATAATAAAGTATTAAACTTCATACCTTTCCTTGTCGGCTCTATCAGTAGGTCGTGTGATTAGGTTGTAGCCGGAGTCTTTCTTGGGGTTGAGGTCGGTGACGATTCTTGAGCCCACAGTGAGTAGTCCGTCGCTTCTGTGAGTGACAAATGCTAGTCAAAAGTTTTACGTATCATATTTTTAGTTGTATAATGTACAGTTTACTGTAATGAAAGAATCTTAGCAATACGAAAGCAAAGTAAAAAGCACCATTAATAAAAAAAAAATGTTTTTCATCACATAATAGTTTCGTTATAAGTTTGCTTTGAAGAACACAAAACAACAAAACGAGAAATTGAATTAAGTTTATTGGATATCCACATAGATTGTCTGAAAAGCTGTTTTGAAGTTTTCTGTAATCCTATGGTGTCCTTATACAAACAGTCTTTATCGATGTTTACATCATTGTTTTTCATTAAATAGAAATGCCTTCAACTGATCATAAAGTCGTCGATTAGGGTACAAAATTCACTTTATGTCGCTAATAAATAATGGTAGAAGAAATATATTATCAGCTTTGTTGCCGTAAAAAAACTTTTTATTTTATATTAATGTTGTATGTTTATTTTAATTTTAAAAGTATTATTGGTCCTTTTACGAAATTGAATTTTTTTTGCGTTTTATATTTATGGTTGAAATAATAGCACGAAACAGCTAACAAGAGTAATATGCAAATTGTTCAAGTACAGCGAGCAGAGCAACGAGCACAATAATTAATTTTATTTTTAAGACAAATGGTGTTTTGATAGGGCTTGTGCTTTACAAGGGCTGTATAAGGATAACATGCCTTTGTGTTTGACAGGACTCATTAATATTGTAACGTGAGTAGTTGCGATAACTCTTGGGATACATTCAAATTTTATTATTTCAGCAGTAACCGTTCTACACTTCATTTAATAAATGCGCTTGACAAAAATTTTGCGGTTGATTTTAATCGTTTTCATGCTTTCGCATAATAAAGGGGGACGAAATAAACCGCCGCTCTCATTTCGTCAAATCTAATTGAAACAATAAACCTAAATACAGCCCAATTTGAATATCGATGCGTTTAGTGTGCTCGTTGGATTACAATATGCGATCCCATTGTCTGTAAGGGACTCTGTTTTCAATCTCCATATCATCATTTTGGGGTTTCGAGGCAATTTTCACTGATTTCAATTTTCATTATTGACATTAAACACGATTTTAGCCATTGCTCTTTATGTCGTTATTGATTTTAAATAATGTAGAATAAAACGCTTGTGTGAAGATAGTTTAACGTATACGTTCCATAAGTCGGCCTTTATGTAAAAGCATTACCCACAGTTAATCTGCAACGCCACACGCTAAGAACGGATGGGCTTCGTAGAAAAACACAAGAAAGCACTTTGCTTTTACCCAGGCGTTTTTTATCTGTGCAAAATTTCACCTCGTATATGCACTATAGTGATACGGATAGTAAACGTTTCCTTAAGTAAATAATATACGGAAATGCTGTTGTTTTACCCTGTTTTCTTTTATTTTTTGCGGCCTGAGTTTGAGTTAATGTGGTCGAAAATTCATGTCAAGCTGAAAAGAAAATCCATGACTGCCAAGTCAAACATTCTATTTTCTGCGAAGTTTGTCAAAACTAGGTCTATTTATAACAACTACAAAGGGCAATAGCTCGGGGGTTTACATGTTAAAATACAAGGTTTCCCTGAAACTTGGTGGTTACAAATTAATCGTTAGAAACTAGACACCAAACTTGTACGTAGTTCGCCATTGTTGAACTTAGTGCATTTACAACAAGAGTCAGGAAATACGTAATTTCGTAATTTATGTGTGAAAATTCCTGAACTATTTGAAAAGGGCGAAGTCAAAAAATGCGACTAAATCATCTGAATTGCGTGTTTTATTTTCAGGAATTCATAATTGCTTTATTATATCATTTTTTGTTTTTAATTTTAGGACACACAACCATTAGCATATCTACAAGCATTTAGCACACGGAAGTATAAAAATTCTACCTTTAACCCTTAAAAACGTTTTCCTCCTATTTTGTGTTTTAATACTCAACGAATTTCCTTAAGAGATTATGATAAAAATGCCTAATATTTCATGCGTGATTTTAGCATTATGATAATAAACTCTTGATAAATATTTTGACCTCTTTTTTATAAAAAGATTTATATTTGGGTTAAATGTTTGGTATTATTTGTTTTTAGGTACGATCTAATGGAGTGGGGTGCAGCGGAATTCCGAATATCGAGACCTCAACACCTCGACGAAGAGGAGTAAGTAACTCAATTATCTTCTTATTAATAAGACAATATGGCACAAAGGTATTACCTTAACGCTTAAAGTTAGCTATAGAGGGTCTTATATTTTATTTAACGCGCGAGTTTAAGGAAAATTGGATATACGCTATACGTTGTATTAATACGCCCTTGTAATAACGGCATGTTCTTTCTTGGTTTTTCCTTGTTCAAACTTGGAAAAGATATAATCAGGTGCATAAAAGTTGAAATATGGAAGGCAGTTACAGGATGCTCTTGGAGAGATATTTTCTTGGAACGGCGCATTGCAGTCTGGAATCCATCATCGGTTCAACAGCTCGCGGCAACAGATATCCGATATTTGATATCCGTTGTAAGTCTGGATTCTCCAACCCCCAACTTCTCTTTGTCACAGGTGTTTTCTGCCAGCCTGCCCCAATTCTCGCGACAAGCTCACTTTAAATATTAGCTTTGGATCATTTGTTACGCCGACCGAACTGAACTCCTGCACGAATAATAGACTCTAAGCTTTTAGGTTTGCGCCCTTTACTCGTCAGCTAAATAAAAGGCTCGTTCACTTTTATTCTCTCGACATGGTTAACATAAAAAATTATACTCCCAAATAAATGTTACCCCTATAAAACAGATACAAAACAACCAATAACAGTAAATTACAATTTCAATACGGGATCAACAGATTTTTTTGACCGGCCGACATTATCATAAAAATATAATATCCCAGCTGACATTTACGACCAACCCTGGATAGCAATCGAGATTTTCAGTTAGATAAACTTTATGCGCACATGGCTTCTTCCGTTTCTTGCATTTTATTGCCCGTACTGGTCGGAGTGCGTCGCTATTCTATGTTTTTACACGAAATCCGACTCGGAATCGACCTTTTTCACCCTTGACCGTATTTGTTTCAATCAGTATCACGTTTTTCAGCATCCTTGCGGAAAATTCCTTGCTGCCGTTATCATCTAGTAGTAGGCGCACATTTTCTTGTTATATCTGGAATATCTGAAACAGCACAAACTACGTCTGGGGTATCATCTGGAGCGGGACAATTTTTATAAAATATAGAGTATGTAACGTACGGCATAGTTGCTGGGGTATTTATAAGTCCAAATGGCATCCAATAGTAAATCGATTTTCCTGTTTGGTAACAGGAATTATTCGTAAAGTATTAAATACTCTGAGCGTATGTTATAAATTCAAAATAGCTTGAAGTTTTCGTTGATGTTAAGTACGAAGCACCTGATCTCGAAAATGTTGGGAAATGTGTGATTTTAAAGTCAGTTATCAAATCATATGGAGTGTAACAATTTTCATAAACTATAGAATATGTGTGCTACGATTAAGTCCAAATGGCATCCGCTTGGGTTTTCTTGGTTGGTAAAAGAAATTAGTATTGTACTGAAGACTCCGAGTTTATCTTATAAATTTAAAATAGTTTGTATTTTTCTTAGAAATTAAACACAGAGCGTCTTAGCTCGAAAAGGTTAAGAAATGTGTGATTTTACAGTCAGCCATCACATCATTTGGAGCAGGAAAATTTTCATAAAATATAGAATACATAACGTACGATATAGTTGATGGGTTACTTATAAGTCCAAATGGCATTAGTTGTATTAAATATACTCTGAGCTGAGCGTATGTTATAAATTCGAAATTAAGTACGAAGCGCTCAAGTTAAGATTTTAAAGTAGTCATTAAATCATCTAAAGCGGAGCAATTTTCATAAAATATAGAATACGTAACATACAATACAGCTGCTAGGGTATTTACAAGTCCAAATGGCATCCGTTTATAATTGAAGTTTTTTGTTTAAAGGAATTATTCGTATTGTATTAAATATTCTAAGCGTATGTTATATATTCGAAATAGCTTGCATTGTTTTTATTACTAAGTACAAAGCGTCTGAGCGGTAAAAGGTTGGGAAATGCATGATTTGCGTATTAGCTCGAAAAGGGTGGGATATGTGTGAAATCACTTGGAGCAGCAAAATTTGCATAAAATAAAATATATATAACGTACGATATTATTGCTGGGGTAGTATAAAGGCCAAATGGCAGCCGCTTGTAAATAGGTTTTTCTGTTTGGTAAAAGGAATTATTCGTATTATATCAAATACTCTTGGCGTATATATAAATTTATAATAGCTTGAAATTTTCTTAGAAATTAAGTCTAAGCGTGAAAATCTTGGGAAATGCATGATTTTAAAATTAGCCACCAAATCTGGAGCGGAACAATTTTTCATAAACTATAGAACGTGTAAAGTACGATACAGTTGCTGAGGTATTTACGAGTCGAAATGAGATCTGCTCATAAGTGAAGTTTTCTCTTTGGTGAACGGAATTATTCGTACTGTATTAAATATACTGAGTGTATGTTATAATATTAAAATAGCTTGAATTGTTGGTAGAAAGTACGTGTACAGCGCCTGAGCTCGAAAATGTTGGGAAATGCGTGATTTTAAAGTCAGTTATCAAATTATATGGAGTGGAACATTTTTCATAAAATATAGAATACGTATGGTACGATACAGTTGCTGGGGTATTTATAAGTCCAAATGGCATCCGCTCATAAGTGACGTTTTTCTTTTTGGTGAAAGGAATTATTCGTATTGTATTAAATATTCTGAGCGTATGTTATATATTCGGAATAGCTTGCATTTTTCTTAGAATATGGTACGAAGCATCTGAACTCGAGAAAGTTGGGAAATGTGTGATTTTAAAGTCAGTGAAAAAGAACACTCTCTTGTGGGACTCACGTCACAGTGTCGAGCTTGAGTAGATTCAGATGCATGTAAATTCACCCCCTGAAATGCAGGCAGCCGGCGTTTATTGAAATACGTCAATAAAACGAAACGAGACTACTAAAACATTAACCCCTTGTTCTGTCAAAACTCGAGGACTTGGTGACTTTTTATTAAAGGGAAAACTGGCACGATAAAATCAGGTACAAGCACACATAAAAGCGCGAAATAGTGAATTTATGACGTGTCACTTCAACACGCATAATCACCCACTGCAGACATGCTTTTACCTATTTTCTCCTCAATACGCACCTACCCCTGCATGAGGAAAAATCATAACAGTTCATTTATAATAAAAATTCTTAGCAAATGGATTTCGTGATCGTGTCGGCGCCATAAAAGCGAACGTTTTTGATAACGAGATGAATAGTCGGGTTGGGATCGCGCGCTGCCATTTAGCTGAATTGCTATAGGGCTGAGCGAATATTAGCGAGTCCATTTGATATCAATGATACACGACAATCACCGGCGTTGACGTCATCCCCCATCACGGGATTCGAGCGGTATTTTCACCGTTCAACTAAACCGATACAAACTCCACGACAACCCCCAACGACATTACGCCGTGAAATTGACAAATGATGACGGTGATTCTGACAAAAACAATGTTCTAAGTTGTCCTAACTTCGATTTCGGTTTCTCGAGAAAATTGGAAAACATCTTTGTCCCAGTTCAGATTTTAATTTCCTCGCTTATTCGACAAATATTTACCAACGATCTAATAACAAAACCTTGGTTGGTTTTATTTGCAGAAAATAAAATGCTTTGCTTTATATTGTTTGTTTTTTCCACCTCTGTTATTTTTTCTTCCTGAAAGCACAGATATCTTTACGAATGTAATCTGAGAGACGAGGGAAGCACTTTACCCTACAGTAGGGCCCGAGTAACAACTTAGAAGGGGTAGTAACGAATCTGTTTGTTTGTTTGCTTGTGACCGGTCTTTAGCTTTACTGCTTAGACTGTTCGCTGTGGTAATCTTATTGATCCCTATCTCATTTATTACAAAGGAGATAACTTCTAATCTAGCTAAGCACATCCAATAATCACGCTACCTTCTCTGTTATTTGCTTTATTTAATTTTATTGAAGTTTTGCTTTTTTATGGAATAATGAGAATCAGTAGAATGTAATTAAACTAGTTCAGAATAATGAAATCGCTGGCGAAGCTGAATTTACTATGGTGGTACTTACTTGGATTAGACTTACATGCTAAATTTTTCCGTTCGGGCAGGAAAGAACAACTTTAAGGTTTTGATCCATTGGTACCTATGAGCTTAATGCAGTACCAAACCATAATTTACAGAGATTCTATTGTTTCTCAGCATAAATATGAGTATCTGAAACAAACTAAAGACTACAGTAATTAGGAACCTCTTGTTAGGCCGAAAAAGCTTTAATTCGAGTCCAGCTTTTCTTATAATAAATAATAAGATAATTCTATAATTTCAAAAGAAACTATGTTATTGTCAGTATTTTAGCATTGGTACAATTTTATGTTATTTTTGTGTTGCGTGACAATAAATATAACTATTACGAGTTGATTAGTATATGCTATGTAAGAAAGCATTAGAAAAAAATCGTTAATGGATATTCTTCGGGTACTTAAATAATCAATGATCGAACTGGTATTAGGAAAAAGTATCTGTTGGCGGCCATTGGGCCAATAGAAATGGGGAATTGTATACATGCGTGTATGTGTGCGTGTACGGGATATCATATTGATAAATTCAAAAGGGTTTTTCGTATATTAATATTTGATTTTATGGGATCGTTTGCAGGTGCGTCGTAACTCATCGAGTATTTTCTCGTCGATCGGCTGTGCACTTAAAATTTTAAAGAGCCCCAGGCTCTTTTACTACACGCTTCCGAAATGTAAACGGCGAAAATCAAAGGGAGCGCGGGAGCGTAGACGCAAACTTGTTAGTTCTTCGATATGAACGAAAGAGACAAGTTAGAAAGTTGGGAAGTTTCAGAGGCATAAAGTTGATGAGGTGACGTGTATAATATCCAGAGGGAGAGGGCGAATTTAGAGCTGCTTTTGAAGACATTGCTTTAATCCGGGCCAGCAGGGTCGGGTGAAAGGTAGAGTACGTGTTTCGAATTCCAGCTGCACGTAACGGGGGCGCGGGCTTGGCGGAAATGGCGACCTTTCTCGCCTGATACAGCCGACGTTCTAATAGGTCGCTATATCGATATCCGTACCGTAACCACTGCTTTAACATGGCGTAATCCAAAATAGGAAATGCTTACTAACGGCTAACAGAGTCGCAAATCAGAGCTTTAAGGATAACCACCATTCCCCTACACATTTACAAAATTTAACCGAAAATATTGCCCCGGATAACATATCCAAGAACTTCTTTAGGGGAAATGTATCCAAATCTATGGTCTAGCAAAAGAATTCGCGAACATTTATTTTCCAACTATTTTTCTTACTACAATTGGAAAGACATACTTTTGTTCCAACATGATCGAAACCAATTGTTATTTAATCGGCATTTCTGGGGTTGTTGTGTTCTGAGCCAATAAATGTTAAATCCATTGCTACAACTAGTTTGTACACGGGTTGTCATACAATGGATTAAGTTTCGACAAATGTTAAGTATTATCGGTCGGATGGCGATGGCAGTTCCCAAGTTAATTAATCCGGGATGTCGACATCGAGGTAGAGGAAATCGTGGAGTGCCGAAATGGATTCCTTCAGTGTTGGGATAGGATACTGGTGTGTCTT